>VFFE01007008.1:1286955-1371461 GCA_008921705.1 Burhinus oedicnemus
GGAAAAAATAAAAAAAAAAAAAAAAAAAAAAAAAAACAACAAAAAAAAAAAAAACCAAAAACGTAAAAGCAGATAACTTCCAGTCTGACAGCAAGGATCTAATAAAATTTAAAAAAGTCTTCTCCATTACGTGTTAGCTATTGTGTTGTGATTTTTTTTTTCCATGGGGCCAACTGTTCTACTGATTCATCTGAATACAACTGCTCTGATCTACAGTAATAGAAAATTTGGGCCAAAGCACATAAACCACACAGGCCATGAAAAGGAGTGAGAGGAGCCGAGGTAATCTGACACATTTCCAGTCTGAGGATTTTTTTTTGCCTTTTAAATTTTTAATTTAACAAATACCTCCGTATTATAATCCTAGCAGCTCAGGTTCCACAGCTGTCTTTTTCAAGGTTTCCCTGACACACCACCCCCCAACACCCCTGAATTCTTTTTAAGTCCTGGCATAATTTGCGGTCAAAACTAAATCCAAATTGAGTCCATCTGGGGAAAGTGGAAAAACCTGAACTCCATCTTGTTGTCTTGAACATCCTATGGTTGCATAATAACAAAATGCCTTTGTTCTCACAACTAAAGTATGCATCAAGAATCAAAGAAGCAAGAAAAAAAGGGAATGTTCCAAGCTATTACTGTAACAATCCAATTACAATGCCTATCAAACTTAACTTCACAGGTTATAGCTCCTAATTGCCTGACAAAAATTGACACTTCAGTCGCAACAGCATAATATAATCAGAGTCCAAATTAAATTTGATCGTGGGCAGAAAACGATGCTATCATTCGGCGGCATGGAAACAGGAGATCAACTAGCATGATATCAAGGATCAGAAATGAAAATTATTCATTAATGGCAATGGTTTTCTGATAATGGAAATGACACAGTTCAGACGGCTTCGTAAAAACACTATTAATTAAAAAGATGATAGACCTAACAAGGCATAGAAACCAGCGGAACCTTTCTCTGTGCTTGTTAAGGTGAAGGATGACAATGTTTAAGAACAGAAGTTTATGCACTTTTGTGAAAAGTATTCCGCTGATTCTGTAGCAAGTTTACTGGTTCTTGCTTAGTGAAGCATCTTTCTCTAGGGTGCTATGTTATAGGGACATAAAAAGTGTCTAAGGCCATAATATGGCATTGTAATAAGCATGAATACTACCAGCTATAAAACAGAAGGGTCCAATTCATAAAAAAATGCACATGGGATTTTTGCATACTCCCAAGAAAAAAGCACAGAGAAAACTATTTTATTTCCCTGTGCAAGCAGCTCTGTCTCCATTTTACTTTGGAGAAATACAGAGGTGCTTTATGCTGGAGAGAGCAAGCCAGAAATCCACCCTCAGAAGTTTCCCTGAGCAAGAAAAGGAAAGGCCAGTGTCTCAGATTGCTGAAGTTCAGACAATGCCTCTGTGTTCCCTGCACACAGCTCCAGATATTACCACAATAAAACACTCCAACACTAATGCAATGCCACAAGCATTGTGTTTGAAATAACCATCTCAAAGGGCTGATCACTATACCGTTGAAACCACTGGGTGCTTTTGCCACAGCTGGAACATATCAAACTGCAGTTGCCCAGTTTGAGGAAGAAAAGGTCCCTTGGCTTGCTGACAATCTCCGTGATCTCCTCCCACGCATTATGTTTGGGCTTTACACCCTGCAGGATGGGTCACTGCCCAACACACAAAACCAAAACTACTCTTGAGGACCCCCACCTCTTTCTTCTTCAGTAGCTGAGAGAAGCAAAGAGGCGTCCCCTGCTGCAATTCCTTGCTTGACAGGCATCTACTTTGGAAACACACCAGCATAGGCCTCTGAGACTTCTTGCTGTGGGAAATCAAAGATTCAAAAGCCTGAAAAATAAAGGACTTTCAGAAAGAACAGAAGGGAAGAACCGGTAAACATAGATGCTTTCTTGGAAAAGGATGACACAAAGCAGACCCTCCTGACCCTAGAATGCAACTACAGTAGGTTTAGCAAATCAGAGACCCAGGAACAAATGTCTTGTTCCTTAGATTGCCTAACTGAGGCTCACTCAAATCCAAAATGCTGCCTCAAAACTTTCTTCACCTGATAAGTAACACCCTTGAAGATCACTTCACTTACAAAAATAAAAAATAAAATAAATAAAATAAAATACTCAATACTAGTCTGCTTGGAGCTGCTCTAAAAACTGAAAAACATGCAAATAATGGATATAGTTTTAACTTTCCTTAGCTATTCGATAGTCCTTCTACAGAGTGCACAAAGCTTGCCTGAATTGTCAACTTTGTTTAAAAAAATAAAACCTCAGAAGGGCAATGATATTACCTAAACTGCGTATCAGCATTGCACTGTACCTGTTAGAGCTCTAGGGCAGGTCCTCCAGTTTCAGTGCATTTTATTGAAATATTTTTTAGCCCTTTAAACGCAATTGTTTAAGACAGATGCAAGGAGTGCTGGAATTCAACATGCAGACAGCTCAGGAGGAGACAGTAGTATATCAATGGAGAAAACAGCTACCCTGTAACATCAGCTAGCATGTCAATAAACAATATTGCAGCTACCACATGATTATCTCTTGGGTTTTGATAACTTGACCACATGAAAGGGTGTTTATAGAGACTTCCAGAAATTTAAAAACACAGTGTATTGATAATATTTTTATGTTTTTTCATTATATAACAATGTTCAGAACCAGGAAGAACGAAAGGCAAGGAAAGAAAATAGAGACTAAAGTTTGTGTTTGTTTAGGGTGGGGGTTTTTTTAAATAAATAATTGAATTATATTGCTTATGATGTATTCTGGGCAATGACGTAAGCCCCTTTCTGATAAGAGCACCACTGTTCAGCAGTGAGAGTGGGCATACTTATCCCCACAGCAGGGAATTTAACACAGAGGCAGCCAAAAACCAAATCCATTGTGACCATTAATCCTGCAGGGTAAAGTTATAGATTGAGTCACCTAATGGATAAATTCACTCTCTAAATTGTAGCCAATTAAATCCCAGTTATGTTCTTTAAGGAACCCAGGGTCAGATTCACACCCACTGACTCTCAGGCTTGTTGGGAATTTTCTGATTAAAAGTTTTGGTTACAAGAAATGTCAGTTCATCAACTTTGACATGTTTTGTGGGCATCCTCTGTTCAAGGGTGGTATTTCAGATACAGAAGAGAGCCAAGACATCTAGACTGACAAGCAGGTCACTAATCACGATTCTTTGCAAACTAAGAAAAGACATCCATGTCCTTGTCTCTGCGAGGCCTCATCCAGGCCACATTGGTGATTCCAGATTACTGAGTCACCTCTTCCTCCACCACCTGTCTGTTCATCACAGCCACTTTTCCTGTGAAAATTTCAAGTGGTCTCGAGTTCATGCTCAACATCTCACATGAAGGAAAAGCCATTTCCACCCTACCTCTTCTAACAGTGTAAAATCAGAACAATTACCATTCTTTAGTTCAGCCCTGGCAACAGGAGAATCACTGTAAAAAGGGATTCACCTCCCTGTATCCCACAGCCGTTGACCTCCGACGAGTTAACAGGAGGTTAACTGGTAGGGCCACTGCGGCTAGCAGCCCTTGTACAGTCTCATTGCTGATTGTAACTTGTGATGGGTACAACCTGGAATTCTTCGGTTTTCCAGCAGCACTCAGTGAACCAGGAAACACACAGCATTAAGAAGAAAAATAAATAATGAAATTAAGCTTAACAGGGTTGCTGGCCCATTTTCAGATCCCCCATTCTAAAACTTGCAACTATCGCCATTAGGCACGTTGCCAAGTCTATTTCCCTGGTGAATTCAGGCTTATGCACCACTCAAGAGGAGTCTGTTAATGACTACAAAGATCCACAGCTGTTTACAGTTTAGACTCAGTGGTGGACCAGGCAATAAGCTTGATCCAACAATGAAGTTGTTGGACTCTCACAGCAAGAAGAGACATTGTGTCAACTATTTACTTGCTCATAGTGTGAGTGACTACCAGGACAGCTTAGCAGGGCTGTAAGAAACAGGGAAAGGAGTAGGTATGGATTGGAGAGAAGCTGTGCGGGGCCCTGAAAATGAAAGAAGAAATGTATAAAGAAACCAGGCTTAAATAGCTTGCAGAAGCATAAATGAAGAAACAAAATAAATAGGCCAGGGAAGTTCTTTGCCACACATCCAAAAAGAGACAAAACCTATTCAGAAAAAATATTTCAAAATCAGAACTATATTCATTTGTAGAAGTCTGCTGTGACATTACGTACTGCAAATTTTATTTTTTCCTCTTTTTCATTGATTGCTTGCTGCGGGTTTTTTTTGTGGGAAGCTTGGTTTTTTTCATGAATGAATAAATGAGAGTAACAGCTTTTCACAGTAGGGTCTGGTCTTCAGGAAAATGATAGTGAAGGACAGACAGGTTACCAAAAACCTGCAAAAGAGTGGTGGAAAGTATAAGAGAGACTTATACTAAGCTTCTCATTTTTAGATGTGGAAGGGAACATAATGTTAAAAAAAGCTATCTAAGGAGGTATTTGAGGTAAAAATTAAGGGAAGCAGATAGAAAAAGCAAAAACAATGTCAGGGGACACAATCTTTTAACAACAAATCAAAGTAATATGGGTTGAAAACATGTCTTCTAGCCATGCTCTGGCTACAAATCCAAACTGTCTGCTGACTAGGAATGGATGTAATAATCTACTTTAAAAACAAAAAAAATACTCTTCAAAGTAGGATTCCTAGATATCAAGACCAGCAGCTCTGAAAAGAAGGCTTCAAATATTAACAATTGATGAAATTAGAAAATTTGCCATAGAGGCACCTTTGTCGACGCTAGATTTTAAAACATGACCTGACAACGTGTGCTGGTCCAAGTTCGTTTCACTTAGAAGCAGTGCATTTATCATTAGGGCAGCATTTTCAGTCCTTGCAGTTAAGAGGGTTCCCAGAACTTCCACATCTGGTGCCAAAGGGTTGTTACAAACTTATAGAAAGCATTAAGGACCTGTCTGCGTGGGTGGGCAGCTGATCAAGTAATTTATTGATTAGCTATATAGTATTAAGCACAAAAATTCAAACGGAAAGGATGAAACTATTTCTGGTAAAGTGAAACCCTCCATATTTACCGAATAGATTATCCACAACAGGAAATGCTTACTTGACTGCTTGATTGCAAAGTCAGAGAGGTCTTTGGCCCCACTGACTTCACTGGAGCTATGACAATTTACCAACGGAAGATCTGTGCCCCAAGATAATTTCTTAATGCAGTAGCAAGCTCTTACATTTATAAAAAGCAGGACATAGGAAATGCAAACATGAAAAATCTTTTATTCAGCCACTTCTCTCACATACAAGATATTCTAATACACACAGCTCCAAAAAGCAGGAAGAGAAAATAGTAGAAATGTGTAAACTCACGACGTTCTGTTTTGAACTGAACTGTCATTTCTGGCTCATGAGAAATGCACCTATAGTACAAATCGGGGAGCAGAGTAGCTACCGAAAACCAACCTCATTCAAGGGTGCAGCTGTGCTGAAGCTTTCCTTGACTTGTCGCTTGCCTGAGCCCTCGAGCACTCAAAACTTGCACAATTTTCAAGTCAGAGTCCTGCCCACATTCAGCTTTGAAAATTCCCTTTTTGTGTCTGGAGGCTAAAACTGGATGCCCAAACTACAGTGCGTGCCGGTGAACCACCCTCTGAAAATGTGCCACTGAACCATCACCAGAGAAGACAAAGAGATTTCTGTGATCATCCAGCTCTTCCTAATTCAAGCTCGTGTCAGAGAGTGAAGGAATGCCTTTGTGTGGCACCTGCTTATATATTTTCTGGAGTGACTGCAATCTAAATATTGGCAGCCAATAAGAATGAGAATACTATACTGTGCCATAAAACACTATTTGTCATGAAGTACTGTCCAAGGCGATTGTTATTAAGCCATTGGAGGTCAAAAAACAAAAGGCAAAAAATCTGTACCATAAACGTATCATATTTGAAAGCCCAGGCCTCGTGGACCAAAGTATTGCACGGCTACACAGTTTCTCTCTGTTCCTTCACCCTCATTTTACATTCAATTTCTTCAAGGGTTCAAAAAAACTCTTTCAGTATCAACTAAGTCAGATGAAAGTAAATGCATAATATGCATGAACAGGTCCACTTTGTATAATATTAATAATGTAATTTCTGTCAGAAAAATGAAATTAAGAATGTAAAAAAAATTAAGATGTGATTAAAAGCAACAATGCAGCAAGAAAAGCAGAAGATGTCTGGGCTTTAGGGGGAGGTTACTGTAACAGACAAGGTTTTTTGTCATCCTGCTCAGCCGTCTTTATAGCCCCTTGCTACAATAGCGTCTTGGATTGTAGGATAAATAAGGGATGAAACCTGCACATGGTCCCCATTTCAAATTTTTTTTTTTTCCATTTAAGATGTCAATTTATACTTCCCCACAAAATGGGAACAGTTTTTTGTAGATTATTCTCTTCTCTCACACTTGGTTAAAGTAAAGTGCGAGTCACAACACTTATGCTCTTTCCTCCTACTCATTTTTACCTGTACATAGTATAGCAGAAGCAGCTATTGCAGGGAGTGCATGCCACCGCATCAGGTTGTAGGATATCATATGATCTAACAAAACCTGCTAACAATGTAAATGCGCCATGATTCATCAATTAGGTGGAGAAATACTGCTTATTTATTTATTTTATTAAAAAATAAATAGGTACTTCCCTATGGCTAAGATATCATTCTGCAATGCATAGGAGTTTGCTGCTATCTGCAGGTAAAATACTCTATTACTGAGTAAAAATCTGAAAAGGAAGCCAACCATTTAGCTTCTGTTTTTATTTGCAGCCTCACACAATTCTATGCAAAAACCCCAGGTCTAGGCAAGATGAATGAAAATATAGATCCTTTACATGGGGCTGAGAGGAATGTTTTCTCTCTAATACGACAAGCTGTAGGCACACCACTCCTAGGATCTTTTGCTACCAAGTTCTGCTGATAACCACGGGCAGGGTCAAGCTTTCACGCAGCCATCCAGGGCAACTCTGACACCCGCTAGCTGCTGCAGAAGCAAAGACTTCCTGGGGCGTAAGAGTATACTTCTGATGCTCAGTAGCCCTCAGATGTCCTCTGAGCTGTGACAGTCTGCCAAGTGGATGGGACACAGAGCTGGTTCCACAAATGCCAAAGCTTTCAGAGAGGCTGTAGACTGTATCAGGAAAGGCAGTTCAAAAGGGTTACAGAAAAATTGTGATTTGTCCCTCTGTTCGCACGGCAGGCCTAGAAAGCCTGCTGTCGTACAGACCGTCCCTCCTAATCCTCCACTCCACTCATCCCACTGCATGGCATGGTAGCGTTTTCTTTTTTTTCTTTTTTCTTTTTTATTTTTAGTCTGAAAGAGAATTGTTACTGAATTCTCCTCAGTTTAAAAGTCAGAAGCAGGCAAAATATTCTGCATGTGCTTTACAGAGCTCACTATGTAAGAATACTACCCCCTTAAAGTGTAAAATATGTTGCAAATAATTTCCAGTTTTATAGTTATACTGCTACACCACTTTACCTGTTACGAAAAGTGTGCTAGGAATATTAGCTTAATTCCTTGAGAATACTTTGGATGACACACTTTGTCTTTATCTTGCACCCAAAACAGATTAAGATTTGTTCCAAATGCAGCAAGACAGTTTTCACTAGTCTGTGGATAGAAAGATGGACATGGTAGAAGTCATTAAGCAACACTTAATCAAGCAAGATCATATTGGAGGAGTCATTACAGGAAATATTGACTCCAGGAGATTACGTGTCCCATATTATCTCATCAAGACTTAGGTATTCATCTTGCAGTTTTGCAGTGCTGTGTTGCAGTGCTATAGTGCAGCTCTCTAGCTTGCTATGAAACACGAATCTCCAAGGCTCTGATCAAAAATCAAAGAGTCACTGGCGTTAAACTTTTCCTACTCCACTATTTTTTCAATGTGGCCTCAATTTAAGAAAAGCTGACATAACTTTTGGTTTGTTTTTAAAGAAGAGTTTCAATATGAGATGATTTCAGCTTGTGGGTAAGAGGTGGGCACTGGAACGACTTAAAAGAAAGAGAATACATAAGAACACAATAGAAAGAAAATTACAAAATACTCATCACTAAAGATTCTCCTTTTAACCTTTAAGTGTAGTCAAAACCTAATGACTTGCTAATTATCAGGAGTTTAATGATGCCTCTAAGCAGAGGTTGTACTACAGGGCTCAGTGTCCATGAACCTCTAGGATCTGGGGTTACATCGTGACTTCAGCCTGCAGTGAATTCTCCTGTTCTCCAAACTGGCTTCTAAGAAAGCTTTCAACCCACTCACCCCCCTCCCTATTGTTGCTACCAACAGTGAAGGAAACAATTTTGAACTCTGGCGTAGGCTGGGCTCCAGATGGCTGCCAGCTTTTTAAGCGCTGAGTTGACTAACCTTGCTCAAAGCAGGTCTATAGAACACAGCGCTTCAAATATCAGTGTCTGCTGGGATTGTATCTATATATGTGGAGTCCCACAGTTCCTATCGCTTGCGTAGTTGAATGAGTGAATCAAGAGCAAGAAGGATAAAATTGAGGAAAATACATGAGACCTCTCCCTCTCTGATGTTGAATCAGCCCATTAAACAGCAGGGAGCAGCTGAGCATAGATTTTTGTTGAGCTTGCTGACCACTAAATGCAAATGAATATAACCCAGGCTGAGCTTGAGGCTGGGAAAGACGAAAAGGTTGGCTTCCGTGTGGAGATGAAAAGGACTGTCCTGAATTCAGCCCAGGTCAAAGAACTGGTTCAGGATGGAGCAGACAAAGTTATTCCTCCTTGGAGCCATTTTGTGAAAACAGAAACCATGGGCAATGACTAAAAGTCAATCACTTGATTATGATATTTATAATTGTTCTTATGGATTGGCAACAATAAAAGCACCAGCCAAACCATCCCGGAATGGAGTCACTCACTTTCTGAGAATAAAATTTATGGGGACAGTTTGATGCTGTTTCCCTGGAGTCTGTCAGTCTGACCTCAGCCACAAATAAAGTCTTTTCAAATGTAAGGAAATAGCTTTTGGATATGTAATATCTGATGTAAAGAGAAAAAGCACCGTCTTCATCCCTAGCCACAGGAAAGCCTGTTTTCTTTAGTTCTTGGCCCATATGAGAGTTAGTGCATGAAATATAAATTGTTTCTCAACATTTAAGTTTGGCAGAGCCAATTAATACTGCCTTCTCAACATGGGCTTGAAGGTTCTTTCAACTAAATCCTCTGTACAAAAGTAGTTGCCGCACACTGGATTTCTCGGTATTTTGAGAGGCTGTCCTTAGTGGGTAGTTTAAGTTCTGCAGTGCATTCATCTCTCCCTTTGATTACTGCTACCTCCCTTTCCCTCCCCAATATGTGTGTCACCTGCCTGTAGGCCATCTGAACACTGCTGTCAAATAGATGGCCCGCACACTCTCTCACATCAGCTCACTGTTCCGTTCAGATCTCTTGGTTGGTTCCCAGTGATCCATCATCTTGCTCCATATTCTTGTCCTGCTCCTCAAGGCTCATCTTTTCCATGTCTGACCAAAACACCATGTTCTGTTTCTGTTCTGAGAGCCTACAGACTTTCTGAACGATAACTGACTACTGTTCCAGCAAGAAAAGGGATATTTTGTACATAAAAAATGGAATAAAACAGGAGTAGGGAGTCATTCAGGAGGCCACAGGACTGAAACTATTTTCTCCATATTTCTATAAGGCTTTCTAAAGTCATGCTGATTCAACCAGCTCCTTGAGACAAGGAAAACAAAGACCTGTTACTCTGCCAGCACCAGAAAATCTTGAACTCTGAGTAAAGGACATCTTATTTTTAACTTCCTCTAAAGGCTCATCACTTCTGCAAAGTCCACAGAAGTTGTCCTCATTCCAATCTCCATTACATTTAGTATTTAGTTTGACTAACACTGAGGAAAATGAATGATCTTCTTGTCAGGATGCAATCCTGGCTCTCAGCTCCCTGCTGTCCTGCTGACTTCCACTATAAGCTTGGACATATTGGCTATCAGTCCATGCTTCAAGTCTCCAGCAGTGCTATAGGGATAACTGTGTCCCCCGGTCTCACAGGAACTGTGTCAGCAGAAGTACATTCCTGACTGTGAGGTCCTCAGGCTCTGCCACGGCAGTAGGGAGAAAGGTGGCAGGGCACGTGGAAGTATTGCAGAGAGAATAAAAGCCTTCCCTACCTTGCGTTGATGCAGCCAAAATCTAACTAGGGTAGGCACCCTCAGATAAAAAAATGTGCGAGGCATCTCACAATTATAGATGTCTAGAACTGAGGTGGTTCTCTAGTCAGGAGAAGAAATTAGATACTTTCCACATACAATTCATTTAGCCTCTTTTAGGTATCCACGTTGCATTTTATTTTTCTCCACACACAACTCAGGGAGTCTGTTGGCTTGCAAGGTCTGGGAGACAGTGAAGAAATTTAATGACTTGTACTGGGTCCCTTGGAATAAGTGGGATGAGGAAGCATAAAGAGTGTATGTCAACTATTAAACATATTTTGAAAATATGTAAAGAATATCAAGGGAGCAAAAATTTCAGAGATTCATCTCTGTATTCCAGTCATTCTCCTCACCCTTTAGGAGGGATCTTTAAGATCCTCCTCCTACCACACAAACTGGGTCTTCCTTTTATCCATCAGGAATACTAACTCTATGTGATAGTTGCTTACATGCATACAAATGTGTCTTAAAACCATTACGCAGAACAAACAAACTTTCTTCTATAATTCTTCAGTGGGCTCTAGTTTGCTATGTACAGCAGTTACCGTGTTCTTCGATGGTGAAATTAAGCAACAGACAGTCTTTCAGCCTTTTATCTTAACTAAAATTGCAATATTCATATACAGAGTACTTCACAGAAATCATCAATAATGTGCTAGGTATTATTGTGTAGTGAATGTGATACCTTTGAGACACATCAGATCTGTCACATGGAAGATGATGAATTTCTCTGCAATACTTAGCTGGATGTTGGAAAATCTGATCCATTTATCAGAGTCCTCAAATCAAGCCTGCACAGAAAAAAAAGCATCTCTGGGAAAAATGTCCTCAAATTCATGGCCCAGTAAATCTGAAATTATAATCCTTGGTGTATCTGGCATACACAGGACACTAGGTTCTGAACTTCATTGGTATGTGTTATTAAGCACCTCCTGGTGAGATGGATCTAGATTTCTTGAAGGAACCTTCAGACAGTTCACCAGACAATTTTCAGTACTGAAGGTGGAATGATCAGACTTTAGCTGTTCAGGTTGAGGTACATCAGGGTGTGTAGGTCTCAGAATTCAGTATTTGTTTTTGACTGCTTGTCTCTTGAATTGCTTTTCATCCTAAGGGTATCTTCATTCCTCTGAATGTGCCAAAACCAGTTTTAGGAACCTGTTCTTCCTGCAATGCCTCAAACCTCCTTTGCAAAAAGAAGAAGAAATCACCATCAAATCCATCCCTCGGACCTGTTGGAAAGCAGCTCTGTAGAAAGGGACCTGGGAGTCCTGGTGGACAACAGGATGACCATGAATCAGCAATGTGCCCTTGTGGCCAAGAAGATCAATGGCATCAAGAAGAGTGTGCCAAGCAGGTTGTGGGAGGTTATCCTCCCGCTTTACTCTGCCCTGGTGAGGCCCCATCTGGAGTACTGTGTCCAGTTCTGGGCTCCCAGGTTCAAGAAAGACAGGGAACTGCTGGAGAGGGTACAGCAGAGGGCTACAAAGATGGTTAGGGGGCTGGAACATCTTTCTTATGAGGAAAGGCTGAGGGACTTGGGTCTTTTTAGTCTGGCGAAGAGAAGGCTGAGGGGACATCTCATCAATGCTTACAAATACTTAAAGGGAGGTGCTGGGAGGGTGGGTCCAGTCTTTTTGCAGTAGTGCCCAGTGATAGGACAAGAGGTAACGGGCACAAACTTGACCATAGGAAGCTCCATCTAAACATAAAGAGGAACTTCTTTACTTTGAGAGTGGCAGAGCACTGGAACAGGCTGCCCAGAGAGGTCATGGAGTCTCCCACTCTGGAGACATTCTAAACGCGCCTGGACGCCATCCTGTGCAACCTGCTCTAGGTGTCCCTGCTTTGGCAGGGGGGTTGGACTAGATGATCTCCAGAGGTCCCTTCCAACCCTGGTGATTCTGATTGTGTGCAATTAGGGACCTCCATCCAATCTTTTTGATAGTATGTCTCCACACCCACTTTGTAGAGCTGTAAGCGAGCATACAAGTTTCAAGACAATGAGAAGTCTAAATCTTTGGCTTGATTTTCCTTCACTTACCTCAGCAGTCTATTTCTCTCTTAAACCACATGAGAACAAGTGCGACCACTGAAGATGTGAGCTTGGTGAGGCGCAGATATTGTGCCTTAAACAAAGATAACACTAATGAATTCACATTCAACCTTTTCAGCCCAGTGATAGAAAAAGATTTTCAGTCACTTTAGCCTGAGCTACATTTGCACTCGGGGTCACCTAAAGAAAAGGACAACACATTCATCTTTATCCTCCTTGAGTTGTGGAACCACTCAGATAATCTATAGTGAGTTACAAAGTGAAATTAAATACCTTAAAATGCCATCTATCTGATCCCCAATTAAAACATAATCTTTTTAAAGCTGTCAATAGCTGCTGACCAGAATCAATAAGGGGAAGATTATGACTGGCACTTCTCCAGTGATCGTCAGGCAGACAGGAAATACATTGCTGTTGTCAGGTCAGCAGGAAAAGGGGAAAACTGGACCCCAAGCAGAACTACATCATAGACAAGTGGAATTTGAGATCCTCTGCAATGATCCTGCTGGGCGGTTTTGGGGTTTATTGGGGTTTTTTGTTCTTTGTTTTGTGGGTTTTTTGGGTTTGGTTTGATTTTTTTTTTTTTTTTTAATCTAAGAAGGGAAGGAATATGATACATGTGAAGGTTTTAGAGAAATAACCCTGGAGTCTTAAAATCATGAATCTTTAGAAAAGTATTTGTAATAGAAGTTTTATTTTGATCCTTCTATATATATACACTGAAGTTCCTGAGTCAGATTCAGCCAATGTCTTAGGAATTTGAGGCATACTTCCTTTTCATTTGCATTTAAGAAATATAAGCTTACAGTTATCTAAGTAGATCCTGGATATTCCTCATCATTGCTACAGGAGTTAAAGTTTTAACTATCTAAATCTAGTGTTTGACATCAGTGACGTGAATGATCCCTACTACAGCGTGTAAGCTTAGGGTAAGAGGCCTAAACTACTTTTTTTCCTCTTGACCTACATTAGGATTGCTTTTATTTCTAGGCCAGATTGGAAAGTTCAGGATAAAAAACTGTTTCCCGGTGTGCAGAGGGCTTAGTAGCCTTTCTACCCACAAGCTGTTGCTTTCCTCCAGCCTTCCACAGTACAGATTGTGGCACAAATGCTCCAACCTGCCTGTGAAGCTAGAGCAGTCAGAGCAATACACTTATTGTACTGACAAAAAAATCACCAGAGCACTACCTCTAAAGAAAATTCTTTTAACGGAATCAGTAACTGGTGTTAAGTTGTTCAACAGTCCTTACAACTACATGCTGAAGAGTGGCTCATACCTGTGAATTTTCCTCCTCCTGCTGCAAAAACCATGAAGTAAGCTCTAGACCCAGAAAGAAAGGCTACTGCAATGATCCAAGCTTACCTAGACCTTAGGATTGGAGATCCCAAGTACTTGCTCTGACAGTGTGTCTGTGAAATACTAATTCATGTATCACTCTATGTATCACTTCCTATCTGCAGAAAAGTGGGTGTCAAATCTTCCATGCCTCTACTGACCTGGGGAGAAGCACTAGAATCATGCAAAATGTGGACTTGATAAGCACCTAAAATCAACAGGGGTCTGAAACTGTTTATGTGAGAAAACACATAAGAGATTGTAGCACAAATGTAATACGCTGAAACAGCACTTTTAGGTGCTGCTTGCATTTAAGTGGGTTGATGAATGACATATCTGACTTTTCTCACTGTTATCCATCATTTAATTATAAGCTTTAAAATAACCAGTTTTCTTACAAAACTTTGTGATATTTTACAAATAATTTGGGCAAGAAGATCTCTTTGCAAATAAAACAGCCCATTCTAAAGTTACTTTCTCCAAAAACCTTGTGAAACACAATATGTAGTTGTATTTTCCTGACCACAGGAAAACTGACACAGAAGCATGCATAACATCTCAAAACATAATGGCAAACATGCTAGCACAAAATTCCTGAAATCAGTCTGGCCCGGTTCTTTTTATAGGTGTGGTTTGGACCTCTGCAGGTTTGCATATTCCCCTGCAGATTTCTCTGATATTGGTCCCTTCTATCACTTATTGGATGGCATTATGATAGAACTGTTTCGTTCAGAGCACAACTTTTCTGTCTTATTAGAATAGCAGAGACAAGGCTTCCTACACAATGACTGCACTGCATTGACATTTTGTAGCTCCTCTCTACTTGTTTGTTAGTAGTACAGAAAATGATGCTGAAACCACACAAAACTGCATCTGGACAAGGTCAGTTTCAAAACTAACTCTTCCTACTCATAAATCATATGCAAATAATCTAGCTGTTGCAAAGTTGGAGTTGTCAGCACTCAACTAGCAGAACATGTAACACCACGATTGCTACCAAACTTCATCCAAAACCTACGAAAGAAAAAAAAAGAAAACCTGTGAAATGCTGTTCACTACCATATTTAATAATTCCAGTCTTTTCTGTGTTTTCTACTGCTTTCTTTGCCAAACTTTACATTCAAAAGTAAGTCTCCATCTCCTGAGAATAAGGTCCTTTATTTGGAGGCAACAGCTTCCAAAATCTTTTGCCTGCTGCATATGACAAATAATCACTAAAATCAAAATGAACCTACACAAAGTGACTAGAAACAGACTTTGGACACAGACTGTTTCTTAAAAGAAGAAAAATACATCTTTCTCATTTTTCTTGATCCAGGGGAAACAATGATAAGAAGCAAAACAATAATATTCCAAAATGGTTCAAAATTCATATTATGACTTGTAGTGAAGTGATGTTCATACCAGAAGGGCAGCAAACATCCAAAAACCATCCACAACAGGCCTACTTCCGTAGAAAGTAGAGGCAAAGAGAAAAATCAGGCCCAGGAAAAACAAGGAAGTTGCTTCTATATTATTTTCAAAGTCTAACTTTAGCTAGCCAGGTTTGAAAATGTTGGTATATGCATAAAGGAAATACTTGTCCTGTGTTTGAACATGGGGTATCTTACTGTGTGTTTCAAGCAGTATTTTAATGATTCGTCAATACATTATTAATTGCAACAAACAAAAACAGACATAAAAAAAAAAAGTCAGCTGTAAACAGCTGCAACCTCTTGTTCGCCTTAATCATTTAATTCCATACACCTATATTGAAATTTCACACTATGCTTTAGCAGGGCATTGTCACAGCAAAACACTAGAATGCTGATATTGTGCTAGGTCAAGAGTTAAGTAAGTTCATTCCACCCCTGCTATTTTGTGTTTCAAAGCAGTCCTTACTCTAGGCAGACTCTCTCTGTTATTATTACTTCTTGAATGATAAGAGCTGGGATTGACCTTCAAAAGAGATTTAAATGGCCTTATCCGAAAAACAGTCTGTGAACATCTATAAACTAATGTGCTGCCTTTACACCTCCATTCTCAGAGAGGAGGTGTAAAGGCAGCACATCAAAGTCAGCAAGGAACTTACAATAATGGATTTCAAAGTCAAAAATCTAATGCAAATCTAAGTATTTGCTTATAGACTCTTTGAAGTCTTGACAGATTAAGTTTAGAAGTATTTTCATAGATGGTATCTACATAATCTAATAGAGATGATTTCAGGAGCTGAGTAGATGTTTCCAGTAGATGTTTAGATTATGGAACACCATTTTTCAATAACATTAATAAAGAATACATTTTTGTTTAATTTCTTTTAAGTTTATAGCACAATACTGAGCAGTTATAAATGATACTCTGCATCTGTGGAAAGGTTTTTATCTCAATAGAAAAAAATGGCAGATGCACAGGATAAAGGAGTTCCATCTCTGTTACGCTTATATAATATAATTGACTTTGTTAAAGGACATTTAGGTGTTGTTTGATTTACATCCTATGTCAGCTTAATGCATCAACCACGTAAGGTTCCACTTGTTTAAATATTTCATTTTAAAAGGTGCAGTAAGCTCATAACTTCACCAACATCCACTCTTCCCTGACTAAAATGAATCTCCAGTTTAATCTATTACAGTAGAAGTAAATGAAGACTTCATCCTTTCACTTGACAGAGGAACTAAGGCTGTCATATTACTTATTACCATCAAAGTTGAAGAAGGTACTGGTAAGTGTGACAGTAATTATATGGTATTTTTCCTTTAAAAAGTGTAAAATAAGACTTAAAACATAAAACCGCAAAAAAAGCCAATAATGTTTGTATTGTTTATTGAAACCATTCTCTACTGCTACTTTTGATATCAGAATTTTTCTTTTAAATAAAAAAAAAATAATAAGAAAGTGTTTGGGTTTTTTCCAGGTTCAGTTTGATTTTTGTTTATTTGTTAACATATATCAGAGCAATCTTTTTCAAATTAGATACACTTACAGCTGTTATAATTACTTAAAATGTTTTTGTAGACCTAGTCCGCACCAGAAAAGTTTTCTTGGTTCTAGCATGCCAGAAAAAACCTCCTAGTGCGTGCACAGTTAAATATCCAGGTAAAAGGGTTTTTGCTGGTATATTTTTATTTTATTAGAGCTTTTGCTAGCAATATTACAAATAAATAAATAACCAGCATAGCTTTCCAAGAAATCGCTGGCATATGCAGAACTTGCTTATATGTTTTCTTACTAAGATTTTAGAGGACCTCTGTACCCACACAATCTCATGAGGATACCTACTATAAATCGGAAATCAGCTCTAAATAATACTGGGCATTTTAAAACAAACTTTGCAGTCTTAGCTCTCAAATATTTTTAGAAAGAACAAATATGTCACCCCACCTTTCTGAACATGGGTAAATTGAGGGTTGGACACTGTGTGTGGCGCACCAAATAATGTAGAGACTCCAGAGAGAAGAACAAAGCAACCTGGAGATCCCACCTTCTCTCTTGGTAGATTTTCCTTCAATCTGCAGATGGGTAAAACTACACAAGACACAGGACACTGCAAATTCAAGTGCTCAGTCTCTTGTATGCAGGCTATCAGACAAAACAGTGATGCTGCCTTTCTTTGAGCTTTACATGGATTTTTTCTCACATACCCAGGAAAAGTGGGGCAGAGAAATGGGACTGTAGTTTTTTGTGTGTCTCACAATTATATTATAAAGTCACTTAATACCTGAAAAGGTTTGGAAGTGTAAAGTGCCAAATATTATCAGATGTGGGCTTGAACAGAAACATCTGTTCTAAACTATATATACCCAGGGAGCTTGACTGCTTCCTATAACAAAGCACATAGAGCAAGACTTTAAAACTGAAGTGATGTTAGAATCTGACTTTGTTTCTGGACAGGCCATGCTCCAGTCTTAGGAATTAAACTACCTAAACAAGCAGACAAGCTATTTTGCTGTCCTAAATTGCAAGATTATCTTGACTAAATTGCAACCACAAAAAGAGAATATACTTTGTTCATCATGCTGTCTGATCCTTTGAGTTCAAACTAGAATATACATGAATATACTTTCCCTCTTTCTTTTCTAGTAGGTGCTTACTAGACAGAGTAGATTGAAACAGACATCTAAGATTTTTATCTTTCACAGCCTAGATGACAGGAATAAACCATTTCATATCTCCCTTCTCTAGTTTCCTGTCTTTAAAATGGAGATGATGACACAGGGTTCTGCAGCTCTGTGATCCACAGATGTTTCTCCATGTAAGTTGGGATTATGTTATTTTCTGTCTTGGTACATTGGTTCTTTTTTCCATTGGCACTGATCTCCAGTTATTTGATGACTTCTGTGCTAGGTTACATGCATACCAGCCTGCACAAAGTGCTAAACCATGTTTGCTTCCGGATAGATTACATGTACGCAAAGGTTCCCAGCAACCTCCTTCTCTCCCTGGGGATCAAGTGAAACTGCAGGGTTATACCAGTGCCCTAGGCGGAGTCACATTCACCCTTACAGTGGGGATGAGGGATTTAAAACACCAAGTCATGTTTGGTACCATTGCCCTAGAGTGCTTGTTTTTCTTTAATGAATTCATCCTTTTGAGCTATTTTTGGGGGAAAAAAACTCTTTCTTCTACATGCTTCTGTTTGTTTTACTTTTGAGGTGTGATCAAAGTAAGTCCTGGCCGTGTAATCATTTAATGCATTTTGGCGGCAGTTTCAGCCTCCTTTGAAATTTATCCCTTTTCTCTTGATTATGACAGCCAAACTTTACCTCCAGGTAGTAGAGGAGGCTTACAAACTCTTTTATATCTCACATCTGCTTTCAGCCCATTAATCACCCAGATTGTAGACAGCTTCTTCCCTCTCTTATAGAGTGTGACTTTGTCTAGACTAGGAATTAAAGGGTGTATTTTAACATGGTCTAGCTAACATGTTTAAATGTGGCCCAGGCTGTGTATCATTTAACTCACACTCAGCCAGGGATCTTAAACACTTAGGAAGAAATTATGCTTCAACATGACAAGTTTAGCACATGCCAAAAGATGCTGTCCCTTTTCTAAATTACAGGTAAAATCTTGGCCCTTACAGAATCAAGATAAATTTGCTATTGACTTCAAATGACCCAGAATTTCCCCCGTAACTTTAAGAATATATGGATCAGAACAACTTGAGTCAGAGCACCTACTTCTTACTTCAGCTCTGATTTAGGAGCTCAGAAGAATTGCACTGTGATTCCATATCTTTAGGGACCCAGCTGCTTTACTACTGTAGCCCAACTGCACAGCGATACCGAACCAGAGCTTCTAGCTGTAGAAGTTCAGAAGTAAAACAATAAACAGCCTGTCAAGTATCACGTCACAAATAGTAGCCAATTTACGTTTTAAGATTAATTGCAGAAGGTCTACCAATTTTACTCTCCTTAGACTGCTGGCTGCTTATTCCACCTTTCTCCAAAGATTTCCATGCAGCTGGGATAGAAGTCATCTTCTCCATCATGAGTAGTCCTGCTGTCAGCAGTTTCTTCCCAGGCTCCAGTGCTCATTTTCACGTCCCAACCTGGCACGCACTCAACTGTCATGAGTACTGAACCAGCCATTTGTATTGCTATGCTCTCACTTGGGGTGCTGAAACCTCTAGCAGAGGAGAGCTAATCTGGGGGTGGAGGTTCTTTGTGGTTTTTCAAATCAAACCGTTCTTGGGCATACAAAGCAAATTTAACACTACTCATTTATTCACCAAGCTCTGAAGGGATATAACAGAGAGACAGAAAACTTAGCAGTAAATGAAGGACCAAGAAAAGGGGAAGAAAACTGTGATGGAGGAGACAGACAGGCTTTTGTGTATGGTGACCTTTTTACCAGGAGCAAGCAAAGCCCTTGAATCAAAGACTCATATGTAGACAGAGACAGTGAGTTAATATGGGGATGTACTCCTCTTCCTGGAGTTTAAAGTTTTAAAAGTGAATTCGCGTTGATGGAGAACTGGCTCCTGCCAGCCTTCACCTCCTAAGAGATATAAGGCCAGCATCATCTCTGTTCTCTGATTTTGGAAGAAAACATTTTGTTTTAAAGTATCAATTTGATTAATAAGCTTTGTATAAATGATTAATAAGCCACCAAAGTCTTTAATATCATTGTAACTTGAGTTTTGTTTACTCTCTATTTGCCATCTAAAAAATGTTTATGCAACATTATGAGGCAATGCATATTTATCAAAGACTGCAGGTTAATAGAAGATGATCAGGAAAGCAGAGAGAAAACATGATTTGCCTATTAAGTTGAATTAGGAGAATTTGGAGCAAAAATGCATGGTAACTGTTACTCGATGTCTGCCAAACCTTAAATCATCATCTTATATCAATGCAGTGCCTTCTGTCCCAAACTGCTTTGCAAGCTATGAGAGAACCATTTCACATTACCTTCAAAACTCATCCACCTCTTGAGTGGCAAATAGTAACTATGCAGCAGCCTTGCACAATAATTTTGGCCATTAAAATGAACTCAAACACAGAGTAAAACAACTTGCTGAACAATGTAAGGCAGAGTACTGCTAGCCAACTGGAACATAATCAAGACGTAAGGTTATGTACTAGTATTTTTTTAAAAAATTACACTACTTGTAACGCCCCACAAATGGCCAAGGTACGAACAAAGGGGACTTAATGAAAGTCAGTACAGGAACACCACATTGCAGGCTCACAAAGCCCTTTCCCTGTCTTGCGTTTTACACTTTCCACCTTGTCTCACAGGTGCTGTGGCATGGCTGGGTAGAGATACACCAGCAGCAACCAGGAATATGTTATAAGGATGGTATTCCCTGCCAAGCAGAGCTACACTCTCTCTTTTTTGTTGTTTTTTGATTTTCCACGTATAATGAATTTCACAGAAGGTAATATCTGCTCTCCAGATAACAGGTCTGCACTGAAGAAAGAAACCATAAAACTGTGTTAATGTGACCTTGAAGTTACAAAGCTTAAGTCTGAGGCGCACTAGATTCCCAAGCAGTATCCATCATTTTAAAAATTCACCTTCACACTAAATTAATGAAATTATAGTCTTTCCATATAAGATTCTGATCCACGATACCAACACAGACAACATGCCAGCCTTTTTGATTACCTCTCATTGCTATTAAGCTGCATCTCAGAAGGAACTTTCCTATGGTTTACATATGCCTGTCAAACAGTCATGGTCTAACAGCTCCAGAAATCCAAAAATCAATCTCTGAGATTGTACTAAAACTCCATAGTGACTCAACCCTGAACTTTGGCACAAGCCTGCCCTTTCCTGCTCTGTTCTTTCTCACCCACCCAGAACACATGTATCAAATTAACAAGGAATGGAAGATTCCATTATTTTCATACCGTTCTGTGGCTTAGCAAATTTTATGTATGTTGCTGGACTGGGAGGATCAAGTTTTAACATATTCTGCAGTCTCAGTCTATATGAAAGCATAATTGTTCTATTCGTTCTCATGGAAGTAAGACTGCAAGTAGTACAAGCACTTGGGAGATTTCAAGGGAGTGTTTATCTACGCTCACCTCACTACAGGGCAAATGGGTCTCTAAAGCTTTGTTCTTAAAGCCTATAGTCTTTGGGCATGTTTCACCATCATGACTGGTGGTCATGATCAGGACTTTCAACTACTGTGCTCCCATATGAAGTGCATAATCCAATTTGAGAATAAAGGAAACCAGGTACTGTTCATCAAAAGAAAATCTAACATGTTGAATACACAGTTTACCTTTACATGAACACAAGTAGGAAGCAATCATTTTGTGTGTTAGATTGTGTTCTGGAACTCAGAGGGTAATTGAAGCAACTATAATGGGCTTCAATGTAGTCAAAAGACCTGATGAGAGTCATCACTTCATCTACAGTCCTTTGTTTACAGCCTGAAAATGAAGACTGCAGACAGAGATGGGAGACTTCAATGTCAACTGGAATTATTTTTGGTTTATCATGGAGTGAAAGAACTCAGAATCTCAACCGACTGAATGTTGTTGTGAAATAAGTTCAGGGAAAACAACAGAAGAGGACAATGCAATATATTCACATTGAATCAGATGCTGTCTCTTGTAGGACAAATATTAATGTGTCATCAAATCATTTTTTCTCATGAAAAAGTGTAGTATGTTTCGCTAAAATTATATCATTTTAGTCTATGCTCATTTCCACTGAGAGGGTGCTCAGAAATCTCTTTTCCACAATATAACAACCAAAAGCTCAAGCACCTTAAGAAACCACACAATTGGAACACACTAACAACAAAATACACAGTTTTATTGGGTTTGACTTACCTTAAGTTTTAAATCAAACTAAAGCAATCAAATTTTTAAAGTCTGATCAGCTGAGAAATAAGGATATTAAATATGATTAAATGTGATTGCATTTGAGTGTAAGGACTGTTCTTCCATTACTGCTTTGATTAAAAAAAGCAATCTGAGCTGTGAGGTAGAAAAGCTAAATGCAGCAGGAAAGAAGAAAAGAGCTTGAAGTTTCTTTCCTTTCTTTTCCAATACATATTATTTCTTGTATGAGAAAATAGTATTATTTTAGGTATGTGCTTTTGCAAAACTGAAAGCACATTGGCAAAGTTTCTGTAACTTAATATTCCTTCATGCTTTTTAATTATAGGAAATATGAAGATGAAAAAAAGGAAGAATAAAAAGTTGTTCTTATGGGACATCTGGGAAAAAGAATAGGAGATACAGTTTCAAATGAAAAGTGGACTGGAAACCTTAGTTCTTAAGCTAGAATTTAATTGGTGCAATATTGGAGTTTAAAGAGTAATAAAGTTTTTGTCCTCAGGTTATGAGAAGAAAATTACCCGTAACATTTTTTTTGGATTACAATATCTTAGCTGCTTCACCAGTCTATCTTTTTCTGGTGTTATCATCATTACTACTCTGATCATTTTCTGTGTTTCATACCTTCACCTCCAAGCATTTTGAATGGTGCTGAGAACCCCAGTGAACTTTTCAGATGCGAGGCGGAGATCAGCCACTGATCAAAATGCACTTGAACTGCAGAGTCTTCAGAGCTGTTTTCAGAAAGGCAAAATGTGTCGCTCCTTAGAGATGAGATAAATGGCAAAACCAGCACAGATCACTCACTCTCACCTCCTAATTGAAAAGTTGGCTGCTGATCAAGAGCTGGCAGTGACCAGCTCAAGCCATCAGGATGCCAATATATGCTTCGACCTTATTTCTCCACCTCAGAAAAGATCAATCACAAATTAATGTTGTATTAGTGAAAGCAAGGACTTTTACTGAAGAGGGAAATCTATAAAAATAGCATCCGATGAAATGGTGAAAAACAAGCTAGAGAGGAAACTAGCCTAGACTGGCAGTGGAACACTGTGTTTTGTCAGTGCAAATAACATCATCTGGAATCTTATCTAAAACATGATAACACAAATCATATCTAAAACATGATAACTGGTATAGGAAAGGTTCATTTGGGTTTTGGTTTTTTTCTGCAGCAGAAGTTGCAATCAGTTTTCTGGCTAAAATATCTATACTAGTTTGCTACTAAGTATTATCTGCACAGGAATACTGTATATTGTCCTTGCTCCAAACCATTGAATGCAAGAAAAAATTCTCAAAAGGATTCTGGTTCTGTGATAAAATGGCACATTAAGATGACTCTGAAGTAGAGAGACATGTTTTTTTAAACCTCTTTGAATAGGTAAAAGCGCTAGGAACCACACAAATGAAACATTAGTCTCTGCATCTCTTAGTCCCTGCTCTTCTCACATTTTAAAAATGTTAAATGCAAACCCCTGAACACAGTAATGTAACAATACAATGTGACTCCTGGATGTGGACCTCAGGTGGGTGTACACGCCTGAATAGGCACTATATGCGTATCGATCCTTCCCAACACGCATGGAGTGCCTGCCTGCTTCTGTACACCAGGCATCCAAGCCTTAAAGACTCAGGGGAGGGACAAAAAGAAAATATATTGGTGTGGTCCAAGGACTAATTTTCAGGCTTGGTGCAAGGAGCTTAAAAGTGTTTATGTAGTTAAGAATGGGGTTTACATTCCTGAAGGGCTTTAGGGCCAGACTTCCATGCTAAATACTTGTGGATCGGGTAAACCACTTGTAGAACAGATGTAGTCTTTCCAAGCTTGACAGTCATCTTTCACCTCAGTGAGAAGTACAAGGAAGCTAAAGATAACCCCTCTACACTCATTCACACAGGTGTACATATACTTCGAGTTCCTCCCTTAGATTGAAAAGACATCTAGGGAGGGAGGACAGACAAAAAGAAATGTGCAAAACAGTATTTTACAGGCTTGGGACACTGAGGCCACTGTCTGACAAGCTCCGGTGATTTATGGCAAGTGCCAAAGAGGTTATTGTTCCCACCTGCCTACTGTCCTTACCAGGCAAAACGTCTATTCTTCAGCTATTGCCTCTGTCTTGTGGAGACTCACACAGACTGGGAACTATGGTGGTTCTGGAACAGGCACACTGCCCGCAGCTTTCTCTGCTATGGCATTGAGGACTTCTTCAGTGCCCTCAGCAAGTACCACCAGAGCTCATGAGTCACAGCATCAAGACACAGAAATAAGTCGCTGAAGAAACACCTGCTGAGCTCAACAGTGCCGAAGAGCAGCAAGATAATCTCTGGCAGAACTAAAAATAGATTCCAGGTTTTCTTATTCCAAGTTCAGGATCCTATTAAAAATCCACACTTCCTATTACAAGAATGAGAAGAATGATGTATGGTGACAACTCCAGAGATTCAGCTAAAATTCCAGGCAGAGTTTTGGAGGTAGCAAACAATTTACACAGTTTTCATTCTTAGGCTTCAGCTTAAACCTTTCTAAAATGAAGAAAAAAAACCAATCAACCACCCCCCCTAAAAAAAACAACATAAAAACAAGGCACTCCAGGACACTGAAACAGATGGAGCATGCCAGCATTTGCTTCAGCAGGAAAAAAAAAGAGTTTATAATGGAGGCGCTGAAACAAGTTTAATTATAGAAGCATGAATGGCATCCCTATAATAAAACAAACTAAAAAGTCAAATGAACGTCCTTGCCCTTTATTAAAGAGCTGTGTGCATTTGTTCTCTGATATAATGCTATGGAAGCTTACTTCCCTATTACTGGTTCTTCTTACACTATCTTGGGTTTTACAAAAAATGCAAAGCTCAGAGGCACAATGCTCTTGTAAAACTGAAGCGCATTTATTTCCCATATTTAAGCTTTGGCTTGCCAGGACAGCCTCACAAGATAAACAGTCTTGTTTTCACAAGGGCCCTGGTACAGCAGGAATTATATTCATTCTAAATTTCAGTACCATCATGCTAACATTTCATATGAAGTGGAAAGTACTTCCCCACATATCAGTATGAAAATGTGAAAGACACCCCGGCTTAATGCTACTTTAAGAGATCAGAATTCATCTTTCGGTGTGTGTATCACTCTCTCAGTAGTATAACAGAATAAAATCATATTATTGTTCTGTGCCCAGGGAAATAAAAAAGGCATCTCTTTTTCAGCATGCAGAGTAAATTCTATGTGAATCTTATGATTTAGCAAGACTACGGTGCAAAATCTGCTGAAATCAGTGGGATCCTGTCTATTGATTTCAGAAGGCCTTCAAACATGCCATGTGGTAGAAAGATGTTTGTGAATCATTCACTATTAGCTCAAGTTTGTTCTCAAACACTAAAACACTTTATCTAAGAATCCTACAGATTTTATAAACCTCTACTTGGTTGTGATGGACTTAACGTTGTTCCAAATCTCTCCATAATTTACTCAATAAATTGGATAGTTCTGATCCAGGCCAGAAAAGTAAGACATACACTAATATTTATAACTCAAACCAAATCTCCTTTTACTGTATTATCTATTTTTACCACTTCTTTAATATAAGCACAAACATTTCTATTTCAAGTGAAGCATTTGAGAAATATCTCTTCCAAATAACACGCCAAACTTTAAAACACTTCCTTCATCAAGAAGCACAGTCACTAAACATTCATTTGTGGACTAACTGGAAAGTGTCATTTAGGATCAGAGCTCCTTTGCTCCTTTGCTTCTTTATCTGAGAGCACAAAGTCCTACCTTCAGATGTTCACAGCCTAAGAAAATGCTGACTCGCACTGAGAAGTGTAAGGCAGATATTTTGGGCCCAAAATGAGAGTTTGGAGTTGGCTAGTGGCAAACAGAGGTAGAAGTTGCCCCAGAGAAGCCAGGTGCCACTGGTGGCAGCTCCTAGAACAGCCCCGGCTCCATGCAATGGCAGCACCCCTATGCCAATAACTTTTCTGAGGGGACAGATGTGGCCCCCAGCTCATTTCTGGTAACATCCTGCCTTAAGCTTTGTGCCTTTTTGTTCACCTTGAACATCCCTCCCATAGGCCAAAAATAATATGACCCTTAACAGAACTATTTCTTCCTGATTAAGGCTGGAACACAAATGGACCAAAGCCAGGAAGTTTAAAATTAAGCTGACACTTTGTCCTTTAATTCTAGCTCTCAAGGAGAAGAAGAAGAAAAAAGAAAATCAGCTTCACAGAACAAGTTCTCCAGTCTTAAGTTTTAATGAAGTTTCAGTGTCCTGTTTTTTTATGATTTATGTCCCAAGCCTATCGTTATTCAGTGGGTTGGGTTTGGGTTTTTTTTAATTTTTTTTTAATATTTTTTTGCATTTAACTTCTTTGCTTTTTGAAGTGAAAAGAAGAGAGGCAGAAGTCTTTAATGGAAAGTTCTCCAATGCATATTAATTATCTAAGAGACCAGAATGACTGCTTTGGTTAAATACATATTTATAAATCTTTTTTAAATGTACATTATTTACTAATAGACTAGAACTGTTCTAGAGGCAGCCATTCCTGTCTGAGCAGGTAAATATATCTTACAATTTTTAATTAAGTCACATTATTTTAGTGATAGGGAAGAACAGCTCTCCTGACAGGAGTCCATAGCGTGTAACCCTGATTTCTCTGTTTAGAGAATTCACCCACAGACATCAGGAATTCATCACTTTTGGCAAAATTTACAAATTTCAAAAATCACTAAAAATGTTGTACAAAGAGAGTCCCAAATTTGCAAAGATATAGGGGAAAAGCTCCTTTCTCATCTGTCACAAAAGACCTGTACCTTTAGGTTTGACTTAGCACTGCAACTCCTACCAGTTTCAGTTCTTAGACCAATTTGCTATTTGTAATTATATGCTTTATATTCCCCAGGTTCTACTCTGAGTAGGGGTTGACCAGGACAAAAAAATTTAGGACTCCAGCCGGTTATGTTGAGGGTGGAGAATGCTTGCAATCCATGACTCAAATTGATCATTTGGTCCATGTCATTCCTTCTTCTTCTGATCCCCCAGTTTCCTGGGGTTCAAAATTTGGATCCAAAACATTCAGGTTCTATCTACTGCACATCTAAAGGTTTGCTGGTGAAATTCAAAAGTATAAGCGCTGCTTCTGACTGAGTTTTATTTAATCCATATGCCTTCCATGAGACCAAATAAAAGCAGAGGGAAAAACCATGGCATTGACCATTAAAAAAAAAAAATTTAAATATCCTGCTTCTCTAGAGAAACAAGTTTGGGTTTTTCTTTGAAAAGTTTGTTCATCTGACAAATTCTACATAAAACTCTTCTCAGTTTATTTCCACATTCAAACCCCAAACTACTAGAGGCTTTTGCATAACTTCAGATTTTGTTGTGAAGAGCTTACACAGCTCTAATCTGCACATGAAACTCATACTGACGTCAACGGCTGGTTTATGCAGGGATCAAGGGTACAATATGCAGTCAAGATCCCTTCTGCAGATAACCCAAAAGCAGAGAAAGTTAGATGCCAGGTGAGATATTGGCGGCCTAAAAATATTCATATCCAAACCTCAAACAAATATTCAAAACATAGAATAAACCAAAAAATCTTACACGGGTTTATATCGATTTTATTTCTTTGTGTTATAATGCAATTTTTATTTTATTATGAAAACCTGTTTAAGATGTAATGTAGGTGAATTTAAAACAGACTCTCAACCTGTTTTCCATTTTTATGCTAGTGATTTCAGTCTGCAAATAATTGTGGCCACAGATTTCATGGCTGCAGTTTTGGGAACAAGTGTTGCCCTTTGGATAGCTTTGTCCATGACTGCCCTGAACCAACAGCAACACGTTAAAAAACACAGGTTCTGAAAGGCATTTTGAGGCAGTACTTCACTTTACAGTGTCCATTTTTAGAAAGAGTGGTTCTCAGGTTTAAGGCTAGAACACCGGAAAGAGGATGAAGATATTTTAGATCAATATGCTTTATTCATTCTCATTTTCTTTTGCTAGAAACAGAGATAATACTTGTATGCACTTCCAAAGTTGTGCTGTTGAAAATACTCTGTTCCGCCTCATGGAACATGCAGCCCTTTTCCCAGGGAGCTTGCAAGACAAGGTAAAGAAATACACTGCCTTCTCTGCCCTTAGAAAATAGGGACCCACTGATGAGTTAATTTTAAAATGTCAGCCCCAACCAAAATCCAAGATTCAATCGCACCTTTACTTTGGTGAAGGCAGGAATGAGGACCCAGGCTTAGTGATTGTTCACAGATAGTCTCTACAATAAACTGCAAGTTAAAAAGGAGAGGGGATCAAGGTGGGCATGGGCTGTGGAAAAGCTGTTATCTGAAAATGAACTTCACTGCAGATTATCTCGCAAACTAACTGAGTCCATGATGATCTTGTACAAAGCAAAAATGCTTCAGGGTTTTGTTCACCAAACACTTTGGAAGATAATTTTGATAAAACTTTTATTTTAGGGAAAATATAGTTCATCCAAACAGACCATAAAATCATCAGTACCCTGTGCTTTCAAGGAAAGAACAAAACATCTGCTGTGATCTTGGATTAACTATGAACTGAGCCTCCTTGAGAAGGAATTTCATTATAACCTGGTCACCATGTTGTTAGATTAGACGTCACTGTATGATGGCTTTAGTCCAAACCATTGCAACCTTTCTCTTGCTATGAGGAATATTTTTCCTAAGTCCAACTTTGAAAGGATAGTAAAAAAACTTTTTAGTAAGAGGGAAACAACTTTTCCACTTCCAAAAAAAGTATGCAAAATTTAATATTATTAACAACTTAAATTTCCATTTAATATTTTGCACTGTAATGGTTTCCTGACCAAAATAATTACATGTGACAATGTGAACCAAATGCTTATTATGTATTATACAATCTCATATGCAAAATTGAATCTGACCAGCCTTACTGGCTCCTCTGCTATTTAAAAGGGTAAAGAGGAGAGCCCAACTTAACATATGTAGCCATACTTTGTGTATATCTATCATAATCTTTTCTTTGTTCCTTTCTAAACGACAGTCTTTACTTTTTCAGTTTTGTATACAGTTAATTATTTCCAGTGCTTTTTATTTTGAACTTATTGCTATTTTTATGTGAGAGAAATTTGGCCATGATTGACGATAGCTTTCCAGATGAAGAGAATCAACCAGTAGAACATATCATAATTGCTTCCTAGTCTTCCAGCATCATCTTCAGGTCAATGTGCATCAAAACATTTGGTTGGCTTTATTGCAAACTACTGCGGTGTATGGAAGGTTATATAGAACTGCCCACAGTTCCCAAGAATGTAAAGCCGTATTTAAAACCAGCATTATGAATCAGAAAATATTGTATTGCTATGTCTATGTGCAAGAGGCAGACTTAAGGTTGTTTCACAAGCCTGAATCACATTTTTTTTTTTTAATTCTTAGGTCTTAAACAGTAACTTTTCTCTAATTATTGTTTTCATAATTCTAAACTTCTTGTCAGCACCTCACTGGAACTTTTATGGGTTGGTAAGATGGATGCAGGTAACAAAATGAAGCCAGCATGTTAGATTCATCAGAGTCATACTTCTTTCTGTAAATCCTACATCATACCAATCAGCCTTTACCCGATCACTCTACTTACTTGCTTTGCAAAGACTAAAGCCAGGACTCAGCACATAAGCCACCTTCCCTAAAACCACTTTGTCAGGTCAGAAAATCTTTCATTTCACAGCAAAGTTAGCTTACCCTCTCTCCCTCCCTCAACACGTACACACACATGCACAGAACATGTCTCTATTTGAGTGCACATTTTACAAGCTTAGCAAAAAGCCATACACAAACTGTACCTAACCACATGTCCAAAGCATGCAATTTCTAAAGGGTCATAATTCAGTCAACTGAAAATTGACTTTTTCACCTGCAGAAGTGCACCTTGCCAGTTATAGTTGTTTCTGTAGCCTAAGCCAGTTTTCCACTACTACCTGTTTTGCTTAGAAGACAATCCATAAACAGAATAGTCACAAGGATTTTATGTGAATAAACAGAAAGATATTTCCCTCTCCACTTTCCCCAGAGGAGCTCAAATTCCACCTCTCCCACCACCACATTTTTCTTTTAACCCATCTCAGTATAGGAAAAATTTTGCCCAAGAGGTGCCATTTTCAGAAATTTTTGTATGACTGAAAAGGAACAGGGACTAAGCACAGAAGAACAGCATTGGTATTTTGTTAGCTGTGACTTGACCTGACTTGACAGATTTATATTTTAATGTGGATTTCCTCCCACCAGGGAGATTGTTATGCCCCATAAATCCAATATTCACAGAACTCCAGTATCAGCTGGTAATGCAGGATGAAAAATACTAGTGACAAACACAGTTTGCCTTGGGTATCTGAAAGAGGAACTAAAGTCTTTGGTATTGGAGAGAACCCAGCCATCCTCTCCACACAAGCAAACAACTGTCTCTCCCAGCCACAAACTCCCAGCAGCCTCTGAGGCTAAAAAGCACATTTAAAATTGACGGGGTTAAGAAATCTGGAAGCCACAGGTATGGGTTGTTATCCACGCTTCTGTGGTTAGCAGGCTATTACACCTCTGCAGTAGCTTAAGACTGCCAGAATTGAATGCACTTGGGTTCTCCACTTCCTTGAAGATTCAAGCTTCAGTCTCCCTCTCAAGAGCGAGGTATAAAGAGATTACTAGCAACATCATCTCATACCTTCTCCTATCCAACCTTGTAAATCTGAGGCTGCCCTTGGTTAAAAAGCACCGATGTCAAATACTAACACTGCTTCTCTCCTTGTGTCTTTCCCACTCTTCGCTTTTCTTTGCAGATTTCAAGGTGATGACAAAAGAGAGAACAGTCTTAGCATTTGTTAATACCCACTTGACCCACAAAAGAAATTCACTAGCATTCGCAGCTTCTAATTTAAAAACCATTAGACCGTTCCGCTTGGCGGACCAGATCTAAATATTCTTAAAGGGGTGGTTTAATTTAATCATTACCTTAACAAGCCCCCTTTTAAAATGATGATCCGCCAAATTCAGGGGATTTGTTTTGGAATCTGATCCAATAACTGGCTTTGTACAAAGAGAAGCATAGCCGCATCTGATTTGGTTCAGAACGGGGTGATAATCATGAAAATTACTTTGCATATTTAATCACTGTGAAAACATGAGTACAAACTACTTTCTAGAGATTACCTTAAAAAAAAAAGCTTCAGGCTTTGCAGCAAGCATGCCAAGTACTTTGATTTACAGAGAATTATTTGGATTTTATAGAAAGCTCAGTGTTTCAAAGACTTCAAGCTACTCAGCCACTGGCAAAGAAAAAAATTTAAATAGTAAAAGCAAAAAGTTTTGTATTGGAAAAAAAAATATGTTGAGACCAATTGTTTGGGGTTTGGGTTTTTTTTTTTCCCAAGTCTGTGTCACCTAACAACCTAGATTTGAAGCAAACACCTTACCCAAAATCTCTCTGATCCTGTCAAGAGAGCAGAGACACATTCTCTCCAGGTTTGACCTAGCATGTTGCCGAACTGCCAGAGGTGGGTCAGAAGCTGGCAAGTTGGGGCTGTGATGAGGACTTTCACAGAGTTTGAAAGAGGAGAGTTTGCTTCAGGACTGCTTTCTGGTACCAGTATGCGGGGCTTACAGTGGAAAAAAAAAAAGATCAACAAATAAGGCACACAAGTGTCATCACCTTGTAGCTTCGGATTTTTATGTAGATATCATAGTTGAGGTTCAGCTACGCGTACAGCATTTAGAGAAGAATGCCTAGAGAAATTAATTTTTCTCACCTAGATCAGATAGATAAATAAAAGTACACTGACTAGTAGTTAGCAAGGGGTACAAAAGAGGCACATACATATACATGACTTGCAAAAATTTCCCCAAGCTGAAGCAACTGGCTGCCAGATGAGTATTCCATGGTATGTAAAACTAAATTTGCTGCTGAGATAAACAGGCACAGCTCCACTAAATCTATCCAAGTTGCCTCTGCTTAACACTTGAAGTGAGTTAGGCCCTACCTTTATAGTCAGTTGCTTTTAAATCCTTGCACTTGTGATACGTCAATGTTTGTAAATAACCTAGCATCTGAGAGCTACAGTGTAGGCAGAATATCTGAGGGACAATAGTCACAGGCATCTTAGATTATGAAGCACGTTATACCAAATACTTGTAGGAAGCATCTCAGAGGTATTTACCAATCTGCAGCTAGCATGCATGTACAAAACTCATGAAAAAGAGTGCCTAAAGTTTGCTGTAGAAACTGGTGTAATACATACATATATATGTACATACAAAATATATAGGTATCATACAGACTACTCTACTATGGACATGCATTTTTATATATGTTACACACACACAATTATATACACATAAAAATGTATATATACACCTGTATCTTTTGCATACTTTTCATATAGAATACATATTCCTCGAAGCATTATATGTTCCACAGCTTCAGCAGACTAGAGGTTAATGAACAGGCTTTTTCTCACATATGCACGGAACAGATAATTTTCTTTACTGTTCACGATAAGTTGAAGGAGCATTTGAGTGACAGACCAATTTGTCAATCAACTACAAAGTGTTGAGGAAGCTTCCTCTGCATAATTTTACACAGAGAGATCAAATGTGACCTCTGATTGTACAGTGGGTATGGACAGTCAAGGTTATGAAGTCCAAAGGAGTCATGCAAATCAGTTACCTTTTCTAAGCACCTTGTCTTTCTAGGGTTATCTGTGCACTAAAATAATCACAGGATTTTAAGAGAAAGATGAAAAATCCTTCTTTATTATTTTTAAGTGTGTGTGTGTGTGTGTATGCATGTGTGAGGAGAGTGTATGTATGAATTTGTTGTAGAGCTTGAATGTCTGTGTTTTTATTTTATAGCCCGAATTATGTTTTAAGGTCTCAACACAGAGCCCCTGGTTCTGACATCTCACGCAGTTTTTCTTGAAAGCTATGTTTTAATAGCAGCTCCGTTCATTTAATGTTAGCCACTTCAGATGATTTCTTTGCTAAAACCTGAATTATGAAAATCGCTTGTCAATTACCCTGGGTAGCTGTGTAAAAGAATTATTGCACATTCACAGTGAAAAGAAAACTTTATTTTCACCACTTTCCAGTAAAAGCTAATTCAGAATAACTCCATTTAACAGTTATTTTATGCTGAAATACTGAATACCTCAGGGAGTCTTTTAGGGATTTTAAAGTCTCTTTATTTATAAATGATTCATGCTGCATTTTCAGAAAAACCTACAATTAGTGTGGGAAGCACAGAGACTCCTTTGGGAAAGGTAAAAAAAAAAAAAACACAACAAAATATACATGCATTATATACAGCCTTTTTATCTATTGTTGTTTTGCAGTGGACTATAAAAAGAAAAGAACTGGAAAAAAGGGCTAGGAGATATTTTATCTAACCTTTTAAATATATGCCTCAGTTGACAGTATTTTGTGAAGTAGTTACCCTTATGATTTGTACAGCCCACAAAATTCTTTTAATGCAGGTTTCATTTTGGTTTGCACTTTCCAACCCCAGCTATAAATGAGCAAGCTAGCTAAGAGGAGAAGCTTTCTGTGGTAACACAGAAGGACAAATCTTTCCTTCCGCCAGCCCCTGGTGAGAGTGATGGTCACTAATGTTTCCATATTGTTTGCTGCCGGGAGTGGTGCTATAACTTAAAGGTCTCTTAAACGTTCACACTGTCAGGCATCAAAGATCACACAGCTTCATTCGGCTTTACGGTGAATCTTTCTGCTCACTCACACCAGAAAACAGATATATATTGTGCTAGTTGCCAGCACTGCAGGAGCTCACACACCCCCTCTCCCTGTCACACAGGTGGGCAGGAATGAGACAGCAAAGGCAACAAACTGCTCCAGGCCCCCAGCACACCCCCCAGTGCCCCAAGGCTCCCATGGCTTCACCCGTAATGTGACTGCCCTTGTTGGAGCCGTGGAGTGGTCTGCAGCCTCCCTGCGGTACCCTAGTTAAGCCCTGCTGTGCGTGCTGGTGTTAGGTTAGAGAGTCACAGGATGGCATCATGTCATCATTATGTCATCATCATGGCATCATCATGGCATCATGGTCATGCTCTTGCATGTCATTATGCCTTAATAAAATTACACTCAGGAGCATGTCAGGAAGTGGCAGAGTGTCACTTGTGTTGAAGGCTGGATACTTTACCATTTATATAGCCCCATACCTCCTCTCAAACAAAATCCAAAACCACACCCTTAAATCTTCATTCAACCAAACCTTTTCCGTGTTGATGAAATGTTTATCATTTCCAATCAGTGTAAACTCTGTGAGATGATTGCACTCCCATGAACTGCAAGGAGTGAACAAGCAAAGCCAAAGAGATACTATTGGCTTCAAAGACACAACAGCTGCTTAAATATAGAGGGTCCAGAGAAGGACCACCAAGATGACCCAAGGACTGGGAAGGCTGCTACATGAGGAAGGCTGAGAGAATTAGGTTTGTTCAGCCTTGAGAGAAGAAGGCTTAGGGGAGACCTTATCACCACATTCCAGTATTTAAAGGGTGGCTACAAAGAAGATGGAGACTCCGTTTTTACAAGGAATCACATGGAAAAGATGAGGGATAATAGGTACAAGTTACTCCTGGGGAGATTGTGATTGGACACAAGAGGAAAATTTTTCACAATGAGAACAACCAGCCATTGCAATAATCTCCCCAGGAAAGCGATGGATTCTCTGTCATTGGACATTTTTAAGGTTCAGCTGGACAGGGTGCTGCGCCATCTTGTCTAGACTGTGCTTTTGTCAAGAAAGGTTGGACCACGTGATCCCTGAGGTCCCTTCCAACCTGGTATTCTATGATCCCATGATATTTTTTCCCCACCTCCATGCTGGCTTTGCACTGGTGCTGTTACAAATGACTAAATATCAAATGCAAACAAAATTTCTCATGGATCAGACAGGTCATGCACAGTTGTTTTACAATTACACCATCATTTACAGTGTGGCAATTGCAGGGAACCAAAAACTTTATCATCCAGACCTGCTCACTGACTGGTACTGGTACCCAGAGAACCTCCCATGAGATGTGCAGAAGAGATGGCAAGAAGAACACATGTAGGGAAAATGTCAGACACTGTCTCGTTGACCAGATGTACAAATGACATGGGGGAGTGGTGGTGGGTTGTTATTATTTAACTAAAAATGGGAAATCTTAGACTGCTTGACTTAAACCTAGAGCTATATGAAATCTGCATCATGGTTTTATTGGCTTGAATCCGTCTTGACAGTTTCCCAAATTGCCACAGTAAGGATTGTTCTAAAATAAGCAGAAACTCTTAATTTGCAGTTAGATGATTATTTTTTTTTTTTTTTTTAGTAAAGCTCAGTGAATAATACAAATTAAGCAGCAGAATGCACACATACCAGGACATGCTTTGGCACTGCCCCAGTTGCTTGGATACCAACAGGTGTACCGCAAAAAGGAATCACTTGAATAAATGGGAATACCAGCAAGAAGAAGAACATTGCTAGATAACAGATAAAGCAGAACACCACCACTGAGATATTCTTGCTGTGTGTCAGGCTACTACAAAGAAAAATGGGGCTTCTAAGTACAACTACTGACTTCTTAACACACTAGTCTATATTTTTTTAATTCTTCACATAATCTTGCATGACAGAAATATGCGGCCTGTTCAGTATCATTTTCAATGCAATATCAATTGAGAAGTTACCCGCAATCTCTTGCATGCTGGATATTCTACGCCATCCACCAAAGAAGAGGAGAAACACAGGCCGCCTCTTTCCTCCACTGAAACAAAAAAAAAAGCTAAGCAAATCTAGCACTTTAAGCATCCTCCAATTATATTTTCCCAATTAAGAATAAATTATCTGCAAAACTCTCCAGAACTGTGTGAACTGGTGAGTTGTATTACCATGAAAGGAAGGAAAGGGAAAAGGGGAAAATAAGGAAAGGGAAAAGGAAGGAACACGTTCTGTTTTAAAACAATCTCCAAAATGAACATGCTCCAGGTAAGTTTTCCCTGCTTTAAGACATCAAATGATGGTTTGTAATTTCCTGAATGCTGTGGACCAAAGAAGAAACCGCACAATTTTTAGAGGACAGAAGATGTGTTCCCTGCTCCATTTATATTGCCACAGACCTTATCCTAAACAAACAGCAGTGATGCATCAAGATTTGTTTGATTTTCAAGCCATGGGCATTTCTGGAGATTTTTCTCCTCATGGGAAAAGTTCTGTAGAGGAAGAAATAGAGATCCTGAAAGTTGTGACAGGTGAATTAGCAGAGTGAGATAAGGCTGAATGTTGTAGCCAGTTGCACTACTTCAGCATTCTGGTAAAGGACGAGGAGCCAAAGGTTGGAGACTTGTTTTTCCGAACAAAATATGACATTCATAATTAAGATCAATGCACTCCATATTGCTGAAGAAAATTAAACGTTATTTTTATGTGAGTCAGCTGTGATCTTCACTTCATGTGAGGTCCTGTGGTCCCTCAGATGAGCTGTAATTTTAGGTCTCTCATGGCTCAATTCTTTTATATTTGTGTGGAACCCAAAAATTGCATTGTTTTTATATAATGCTGGTGCACTGTGGGCATGTCAGGAAAAACTTGGAATAATAATATACAATAGTAGGTTCAGAATGATACTATAGCAAGGGATGTGGAAGTAATGCTGAACTAAAACTAAACTTTTTATGTTCCCTCTAGGAGAAATGCTGTCACAACTTTCACAACTACAAAAAATTTGATGTAACTGTTTCATTCATTTTTTCTTTTTTTTTTTCCTGAAGTGAAATGCAAGACATTTTCTGGGCCATGAATGTAACATGAGATGACAATGTAAAATATTCAGAGAAAAATAACTCTATGTAACAAAATCCTCAGAAATAGGTAACATGAGAGAAACAGTTTTCCTGTTTGTTTCTTCTCTATAAATAACATGTGATGATTATGCCGTAAAAATTGGCATTGGACTTGAGCAGGTGGAATGTCTGAAACTGCTTTTAATCCTAAATAATAATAATAATAAAAATTTTCAGTTTCACAATGGTGTCTAAGAATGAAAAGATTTCTTTTTTTGAAGTGTTTTCTTACCCTAATTTTTTGCTATCCATTAGAAATAATGCTTCACCAACAGAATTGCAAACCTTATACTGACAGTAAGCTACCCCTCTTTCAAGATGTTAATTGGCATCAAAACACAACAGTGTAAATTTCAGCTTCTGAATAAGTGGCAGTCACAGTAAACCATTCACAATAATTTCGTGAACTAAGAGGTGCCTTAAGTTACATGCCGAGTAAAATTCAAGAAGCCACCTGGGACTAGCTGGTGGATACTCTGAACAAGATGGGAAAGGCTCAGGATGGGGTTAGTCAGTGCCAGTTAAAAGCCCAGGTCAGTCATTTCCCTGTCAAGCGTTCCAGCCCCTCAGGAGCTTTTATTTAAAAAAACCAAAACCAAAACCAAAACAAAACAAAACAAAAAACCAAACAAACCAACCAAACAAACAAAAAACCCAAAAACCCCCAGTTTCCTTGCTGCAGAAAAGGCCTGTCAAGGAATCACAGTTCAGTGGCCTTCAAGTTCGCTATAAAGCTTCTGTAGATTTCAGGCCATGGGATTAATGACAAATCCAGCAAAGCATATGACTAACTTTAAGCCTGTATGTAATCTCAGTTAAGTCAATTAGTCTGCCTGCATGCTCAAAGGTAAGCAGATCCTGAAGTACTTTGCTGGTCCGGTGTGATTATCCCTACTGATGTGTAGACACAGTAACTGCTAACCCATACATTGAGGAAACCTGACTTCTGCCTCCAGCTGAGAAATGCATCTTTCTGTGGTGTCTAATATATATATCACCAAGTCTGCTCTAAGTCCCTGAAGCCACTGAAGGGCTGAGGAAAGATTAAATAAGGAACAAATAAGGGATGTTCCTTTCTCATTTTGTATAATATATAATAGAGATCTTGGACATACAGGCAGATTCTTTACCAGGTAGGTAATATTCAGCTTTGGTATCTCTCTATAAAAAGCAAAACAAAACAATTTTTCACTTGTGATTGTCAATTAATTTCTGCACAGAGCCATTGTTTGGGTCACCCATGTTACATTAACACAGTTCCTATACATAGTACAAGCATATTAACATTTAATTCAGAAGCAGCTTAATCTAGGTGTATCACTGGTGAAGCTGTGAGATCCTTACATCCAGCTTGTCAGTGTTGGTATGCCTAGAGATAGTAAAATAACTCATGAATGCCACAACCAATCCATTTCAAAATCCCTAGGAACATTTCTGTGGGCAGATTATGGTCTGCTAAAACTATATCCAGCACTCAAAGGCCTTCTGTTTAGTTTCTCTATCCTCTCCAGCTGCTAGTAAATTACCAGGAGTCCCAGCGAGGCTGTCCACACTTGAGTTTGCCTTGACCTAGAACAGCCAGAGCTGCTTTTGTTGGCCTGAAGGATAAACTCGATCTGCAGTGGAAATACCATTTCTCTGCAGTATATTGCAGGTTGTGGAAGACCTCGCCTGAAAATCGTGCAAGATCTCCAGAGCAAATCATGTAAATCTGTCATGTAAATATGTATTTATGGGGTTTATAGAGCTTGGATCACTGCCATACAGACAGCTCCCTATCATCTGAATATATATTTAAGGACTTTAAAAAATATGAAGCTTTGACCTGAGCTGTTGCCATATATCTCATCACTGCTCCGGCTGCTGTGCAGGCATAGGATGATGTTACTGCATTTTCTTGTTCCATGGGCCCATGTGTAACCAAGCCAAGCCCTACAAATGACGCAGCATAATAAACAGGGCAAGGATCCTTCTTGATATGGAACAGCGTTTGTTCAGGAGAAAGGGCTACTGCATCTCCCGCAAAATGTTAGTTTTGGACTGGCACAGTTTGCCAGCTAGGGAAATTGAACCCTTCCTCGGCACCAGTGCACCTCAGGGGGACCTGGCACAACATTGTGACTTCACTCACCAATATTTCTCTCCTGGATCTCTCACACTCTGCCACTTTGAGTTAAAATTATCTCACTGCAAGTTCAACAGGGAAACAAATATGCTTTTCTGTTTTCACCTACATCTGCTACTATTAACAGCAAAGGGAAAGATACCTTGTTGCACTGTTTTCCTTCCATCAATTGTAAAAGCCAACCCGAGTCACAAAGATTTTCCCATCTCTAGTAGATTTTAACTTCTTGGTGAGGTTCTCTCCTACTGTGCGGAATCCTCTTTGCATTGTGTTAGAGAGCAGATTACATAATTATAGGCAAAATCATATGCTGTAGTATCATTTTTCAAATGGGGAGGACAAACTCCCTCTTCCCATATTTATTTCCAAGGGAAAAAATTAAAGCAGTAGTACTATACCCTAGCAACAGGGTCCATCACAGAGCAGGATGGTATATTCAGTTCTATTTCCTGATTTAAACTTATTTTCAAATATAGACCCAGTTCTTAGAGCGGAGTTCATCCTGTGATATCTGCTTTCATACACTGTGTGCTGGTATCTCAGAATTATCTACTTTTCGCAGATATCCTAACCTGCTAATTAATAACATGAATTCACAATGTGAGTTCTCTAGCTGAAACCACAGCTAGAAATAGATAAGAAAACTATATATTTTTAATTTAAAACTTTTTTTTTTTTGATAAACTGCATGTAGGGGTTCTGCTATGTCATATACTATCTGTCATGGGTTGTGACATAATGAAACATGACATGATGTAACCATTAAGATGACCCAAAATGGCATAACCAAATGCAAAATGATTCATTCTGACTAAGCATGTCATAATTTTCTTATTATTTTTCTTAAGTCATACACTCTACCTTACTGTTAACTGGTTAATTCTATTCAGGGACCAGGTACAGGACTGCAGGAAACAGAGCTGTCCATGCAGTATCAGCAGCAACACAACACACAGATAACAGGAATATAAATGTCATGTTGAAGTGATGCTAAGGCTGCTTCTAAACTAAGGCCCCAATTCTGTGTTGGGAAATATGCAGCCATGCTCTACAGAACAGAAAACCTGATGTTAAAAGGTTTTAAACATGATCAGGACAAAAAATGTGCTTGTGTTTTTCTGTGTACAGTTAAGGTTGTGAATCTTTATAAGTCTGTCATGGTCTAACATAGTAAAGTGTTCATTATCAATATAACGCATCAGGTCTATACTCTGATGGTTGTGAAGGTCAGTTATCCTGTATAACAGACCACAATGTGAACATTCTCCTAATTGTAAAAGTTGGTGTTATAAGTCTACATTCCACACTCCATCATGACTAACAGGTGACATGAGTAAATGACAGACTGTACAGACATCTCTTAGTCATATTAATACTCAGGCACAGTAGCAAGGGTTAAGGACAGAGTGTCAGGTTTAACTTCACCTCATTACCATCCACAAAACTATCATTTAATATTAAGGTAATTGTAACACAAGGATATGAGTCATGCCCTTGTGTTACAATTACCTTTAATATTAAATAATAGTTTTTGTAATGGTAATTTCCTTTGGGGATGTTTCATTCTACATTAGGCAGTTCTGACTGATGTCTGTCTTTGCAGATATCTCTATCAGCCACTAGAAGCTCTTCCACAAGTACACGTCCATAATCTACAGGAATTCCAGACCACCAGTGTTGTTCGATTGAAGTCATTGTCCTTTCTATTATGTTTCTAATCTATTAACAGTTTCACCATTTTCTTGTTGCCGTAACTGTGATTTCCCTTTTGAAATCGACACAGAAGTGTGCACCTCTTGCTCTGCTGTGCTAGGACTTTACACCCCTAGCTGCCTGGTTACACTATAACACATGGTATATACATGAGGTGGGCAGTCTAGAGGAGGTATAGGGTTTAACTTCTTGTTACCGTGATGTTTTAGTATCTGAGGGTGTAGTAGATTCTAGGAGCTGGACTAAAGTATTGAAAAGAGTTTGAATTAGACTTTTGAAAAGTATTTCCTATGTAGAACTGTGTCAGTGTAAGCTCAGAAATCAGAGGAGCTGCAGTAAACCTACCTTGTGCCTGTACTACGAGTAGAGTTCGTCCGTCTATGATTACAACCATACAAAGCTATGCATTGTGTAAAAAGTCATTTTCAGAAAGGCATTATTTAGGAGAGAAAAGGACAGACACTAAAAGCTACAAGATGCTACTGTTGATCAATTACGAGAGGAAAAGTATTGTCAGTAAGGTCTCAGTATCCTCCCTGGGGCTGCAAGAACACTGTGGAAATCTTTTCATTAAATGGGGCCTTCTGCACTCAGAATGGTAGGATGAAGGTATAAGCTTCTTCAGGAAGGGTTTGGTTGTCCAGCTCTAAAGAGGGTACAAAGGGCATTAAGTCCTGCTGATGTATGGGAGCTCTTTTGCCACTGGCAGGGAACAACATGAGTACTGCAGTAATGTCCTGGGAAAGAACTTGTACCATACTGCCCATGGCAATTTTGCAAGATCAACAGAAGGAAAGTGCTAGGTCTAGGTTTGAGGCCAGCTGGTTCCACAAAGCACTTGTTGCTACAGCAAATTGACAAAAAGTGGGCAAAAAGGTGGCAACTGCCATGCTGCTCGATCCTCACAACGCATCCAAATGAACATTGTACAAAGGGACAATGCTATACTCCCTGATACCCGCAGGCCAGCTCAGAGAGTTCTCAGGTGGGACTAAAACCTAATGCTAAGTGCCTGTAAAATTTCTGAAAACATCTTAACTTCTTGCAGATTTCCTTTTCTGATTAGTATCTGGGACTGAATGTCAAGCTTTCACCTCTTTCACCAGCAGAAGATATATACAGCAGGTATAAATTCTGGAGAAATTGAGTCTCATAAAGGAAATTCTATCTGAAATGACCATAACTTTAGTGTAGAAGTAGTTTAAAGAGCTCTGCATTTTTATATTCAACATTGTTTGCCCTTGTCACTGACAGCTCAGCCAACAGTTACTATTCTTTTCTCTCTTTCAAAAGTTTGGAGCAGAGCTAAGGGCTAGGTGAGACTATGCTCGCAGTGTGGTTATTACTTAAAAAACCTGTTGGATTCTACACAAAGCAAGCAAAGTCTATGCAGCTTCTGTACTACATTTGAATAACACAGGTAATGAAATATTGGTGCTTCAGATCATTAATCAGGTAATTATGATTTTTGTTTGTTTGGGTTTAATTAAAATTAGTCTCAGAAAGCATCCATTACAAGAAGAGGTCCTCATTGAACAGCTGATATACAACTGTCCTCGGCTAGTAAATAAAGAACGTCCGTTCTTATCTCCAGCTTAAAAAAACCCCTCCCTAACTGTTCAACACTTTTTCATTTACAGATTTCAAATCACAAGTGAAAGGAGGGCATCACTCTCTCGTTTAACCAAAATCATCTAGGTCAGGGGAAAAGATGGAATAGAAACTCTATTCTGTGATTCATACCTAGCCATTATCTACCCTAGATATGGCACAAAGCCACTCACCGGTATTTGAGTAGTAACATATATTTGCCTACTTAAGGGCAAATCCTTTGTGCAATTCTGCACAGCTTCACTGAAGACAACAGTTTTGTATCCACTTAGACCCGGCCCATATTTTTTTTTTTCAGATGCAAACCATCACATTTAGACAAATGTGTTTGCCTCAAGTGCCGTCCTGTATGTATTTGCGGCAGAGAATCTGTAAGGCAGCAAACACATTCATCTTTAATCTGATGAATGCTTCACCACATGCTAGGGCGTGTGTTTCAAGGTATATTGTTTGAGAGATCAGTTCTCAGAAATCATGGTGTGGGGGTTTAGAAAGAGACAGATGTAGAAATGCTTACATGTTGTGACTAAAAGCTGATTGGCCCAAGTACATGAAATTATACAAACCTAAAAATGAGACTAGCATAGGCTTAATGATGCAAATTTCCATACATCAGTTTTATAATCCTCACCAATTTCCAGGAAACAATCTAACATAGCAAAATTAGAGGGAAACAAAGGGTTTCTCAGTTTATTAGGTACATGATCCAAATACTGTGAAATTCAGAGGCAGCCTTTGCATAGAGAATAATGGACTTTGGAGTAGGCTCTGTGCTATAGAGTTATTCCTGGCTGTAGAAGCAAAAATGCCCCCAGCCACAGAGCCACAGACATGTATTTTGTATGCAAAAATACAATTCCTTGGTGAGAACTCTATACATTATGCTTATAGGTAAAAGCTAAATAAAGCATCTATCTGCTACTGTTGTTTTTCTTATTAAACAGGAAAGGATTAACTCAATATTCAATTCCAAAATAAATTTTGGAGAAAAGGAACAGGGTGGGGGTAGGTGAATAAATATATGTAAAATCACAACATGATACTAATGTTCAATTACAAAAACTTTACAGAAGTCTATTTATTTATTTATTTATTCTAATTCTAAATCCCTACCACTACACAACAATGTCACATTTTAATGTAATATCATGTCCAATGCATATTCATGAAATAAAAATCTTGGCAGTGGCACAAGAAAAGTGGGATGAAGTGTGTTTGGCGGAGTGCGTCACGTTTCCAGACCAGCGGATTTTTTGATTAAAGTCCCTTATCCGTTTTATCATGCATATCCACTCTCTGATTAAAGTGATCTGGAGCTGACACTCACAATGTCAGTATGCACTGAGACCCTTCACACAAAACATGGTTGGAATTTATATGCTTTAAAAAAAGGGGAGAGGGGGAGGAGAAATAGACCAACCAAACCTGCTGCATTAAATTAAGTATATATGTATATATCTATCTACTGAAAAAACACACTTTGTCTTGTTTGTTTTAATCTTACATATTTCTTTTTAACATTGCCAGGCTACAAGTACTGCATGTTTTATTTCCATTTCAAAAAGTATCTGTGGTGCAATTTCTTTATCTCTGTTACACTGGGCTTTCGATCAAAATGCTTCCACGCTGGGGTGAAAAACATAGCTAAGGTCTCCCACAGTCGCAAATAAATAATGAATTTCTCCAAACTTACACACTTCTTCTGCCTTTTTTTTTTCCCTTTCTCCCCTCCAAACTTTGTTAATTAATGTACAATATCTTTATACATCTAAACCACATGTTATCTCTTAAGAAAACTAATTCCGCAACAGCAGAAGCACGTGGATGTTGCAAGGGAAGTTTATCACAGATCCACAGATCTCTTCTCCAGGTCCCATCCTCAGTAGCCTCCAAGTATGTGTAGGTTATCTGAGAATTTATTTTCAAGCCTTAGGACATTTAAGAGGATGCAAATTATCTGAGGTCTGTGTTATATGCCTGAAAATATGGTAGCCATTTTTCTAGCTCTCTGTGAGTGTTTTAATTCCCCTTGGATTTAAAGAGCTTGTGGTCAGGCTTGTCACCTTGATTGCAGAAAGTGCTTAAGCCTAAGCTCAACTTTAAGCATAAGATCAATGAAATTTAAGTACTTTAAAGGTTTTTCTTACATATGAACAAAGGGATTTCAACAGTGCCCTTAACAGAGGTGTTACAAATGTTCATTCTCTCTAGCAATACAACAGTCTTTTACATTTCTAGGTGCTGGGTTCCAATCATGAAATACTTATGATAAGGCATCCTTGGTTTTCTAGATCCATGTATCTGCCAGGGTCTGCAGTGTTTTTTAAAGCCTGCCTTTAAACTGAAAAATTCTGAATCTTTTGATAACTTTTATCTGATCATTAAGTTTTCAGTAACCTATGTTTCCTTGATAGGTTTAGTTTATCCAATATAACTTTGAGTATTTAATAAGTAGCTCACATAAAGTCCAAGTGTGTCTGAACTTCCCTGCGGACTACATTTTTATTTTATTTTTATAAAACTTTGGAGTTCTTAACTAGGAAAACTTTTTTATGGAGAAAAACAACTAGAGCAGTGGTATGTGTAAGGACCAGCATTGCCCCTCTTCTCACATCCTGCTCAGATGTGTGTCTTAATGCCAAGGTTCAATCAATGTGCTATTCCAATACAGGGCTTTTTCTGAGCAGTTAATGCCAGTCACGCTGAACTGTTGTTATATTGTAACTTTGACACACATTGAGTTAGAATTAGTGAAGGATGGACAAATTAATTTTACTTGTGAATTAAGCCTCTCCCTTCTTCATAAACTTTAGTATAACTAATAGAGTGAGAGCCGAGGGAAAAACAAATTCATTTCTTTTACTTGTTAAGGCAGTGATTTGAAGATAAACAAACTTTCTGCATATACCACCACTCCTCCCCTAAAAGAGAAGGGGGGAGGGGGCTTTCTTACTTCTTCTTTCTGTTGATCAATATGAAACAAGTGGAAATTTTCGGAAAAGCCTTCTGGGAAAAGCATTACCATGAATAAAGTGTGTTTTCATCAGCATGAACACAAACTCAAACTGCTGGGCAGTTTCACAGCAAATAGCCCAGAAGTAGAGTTTCCACGCGTCAGTGATGCATACAGTCACAGTGGCAACTGAAATCAGGTAACTACCATTGCTTCTCCCATAAAATACACCCAGTGCGGTCCCATATTTGTAGTGCCTATGGGGAAATTAATTCTATGCAGATATTTCTGTCAGATCCTTGAGAGAAGGTTTCTGTTCTGAAGACATTGTGGGTTGGGGCACAATTTAAACACACTGATGACCTATGCAAATGTGATACTACAATGAAGCAGCTCAGCTACTAAATATCACTGCACCGAGGAGCTGCAGCTATCTTACAACACAGGGTGTACAAACGCGTGCCTAATCTTGACTCATAAACTGCCTCATACATTATTTGCCTCTTCGGCCATTAGGGATAACCTAGGAAATACATAATAACTCCAAACAAGTGCCATGAGGGTAAACAAAGGCCATGCTTTTGTACCTCTGCTATCCATGATTAAAATCCTGGAGAAATACTAAGCAACACTTGATTAGGCATGGCATAATGACAAAAAGAAAACCCAAAACCAAACCAAAAAAACCCCCACACCTTTTAGTGGTCTGAAGTCTGATTTTGGTCATCTAAAAAATTTTCAACTCTGAAACGATATTCTCCATTTTCAGATCAACCACTTTTAAAGGGATAAGTCATGGAAGAGGTAGAAGGGCAGCATTCAAAAAGACCAAAGCAAGTTTATATCATTGAGCATTGCTCTGAGTATTTACCTGAGATCTAAATAGTTCCTGGGTCTTTTGCTGGCTCTGTGCAGAGCTGCATTTCATGCCAGCAGGGAACTTATGCATTCACTTGCCAAACTGGCACTTTGTGTGCAGTAGGTCAGTTTTGAAGACAAATTACTGAGCATCTTTGCACTCACTTCACATACAACTGTATAAATTAGCACAAAATGCTTGTTGCCCCCATGTTCATGGACCGATTTATGCCCTGTATTGATGATGTTTATCTGGGCATTGCTGAGTGGATACAAAAGGTATCCCTAAGTTTAACATCCTATTTTGAGCCAGTTGCCCTGAGTTCTGCTGGTGGCCAGTGAAGAGCAGTGAGCACTTCAAAGGACTCAGTTCATCTTGCCCTGAGCTGACAGGTCAGATGAAATCTTTCCCCAAAGTTTTTCTTCTTTATTATAAAAGGAGGACTAGTTCAGGGCAGGAGTTTAGCTGTTACAAAAAGAAAAACAAACTAATAAAAAAAGCCACACCACACTATGCTGTAGATGCCAAAGGTGAATAAAATGAATCAACAAATCCTTACCAAATGTCTCACCACACACCGCACAATTAGTGCAACTTAACTTTTTCTCTAAGTACATATGCAATCATTTCCACCCCTTTTCATCGTGCACATATTTACTCACTACTGTTAGTGGCACAAGAGCCATCTCAGAAGGGAGGATAGGTAAAACTACCACATATATAGCCCAGGCTCCAACTACACTGAGAGGCAATTGCAAAATCCTTCACTGGCTTTTTATTGTCTCAATATCAAGCATGGGCTGGAAATGAAGAGCTGTATTTGCATATGGTGCCCAGCTGAGTACCATTTATCCTGTGTGAGGACACTGGAGATTTGAATGGATGAAACCAAAGATATAGTTACAGTATTGAGAATTTGTATAGATTACACTAAACCTGACATATATGAAGTGCACATCTTTTCAAGTAGCTGTTTATAGTTTGCAAGCCAATTATTACACCTAAACAAAATTTGTAGATTTGTCCAGGTAATAAATGCAGCTGAGGATTTGGGATTCTGTTCACAGACACCAACATAAAAAGGAAAAAAAAAGAAAGAATAAAACAATTACTTGGCATGAACTGACCATTCAACTCTAATTGTTATTATTACCATCAACCGTTATTAATCTACATGCTTTCTAATTAGTACCAAAAATGGCTGCCTTTCAACCACTTCTGATCCAAGCTGAGCAGAAGCAATGCAGTAGTAAGATCTCATATCACTTAATGTCTCATATTACAACTTCCTTACATTTAGCACCTATACAGCAATAGTCAGTAGTACATGAGGCATTATGAATAATGAATAACTTACTACATTATAATTGCCAAAGTAAATGAATAAAGCACAATCTCTGTTCCAGTGTCCTTGCTTTTAAAGAGTGAGTTCTCTTACTAGAGAGAGAAATGAAGACAAATGTTTGTGAAAGACGCAACAGCAGAAGTGTTGGGAAGAAACAGAGGAACAATAAAAATCATAAATGCCTACACAAGTTTAATTACACAAGTGAGAAGAGCAACAAAATGGTGAATCCAAATGTGAACGTGATGGGGAAGAAAAGGAAAAAATCAGATACTCTGACACAGGCTAAAGAGTGCAAGATGATAAAGGTTTGCAAAGCAATTTGCAGTGCCCAGAGAGGGGAAACTGTGGCCAGAAGGACCTTCCTGCATCTGCATTTGGGCAAGTGGATATTCTCTGATGGAAGTGCTATTCTGAGACCTTCCCATTAAAAGACTGGAGACCACCAAAGGCCCATCTCCAAATACTTCTCAGGTTACTGTTAAGACAGAACACCAGCTCAGACCACCTAAGAAAACAGTCATGGGCATAAACAGTAAAATCTTCCATTTTGCTTCTAGGTAAAATTCAGAAATAGTGAAACCTGCCCTTGGGCTGAGATCACCTCTCTCCGTTTGCACTCTCTACAGGCAGAAGTCCACTTTCACTTACAGCATCTAAAGGCAGGGGCTGGAGAGAGTGGTCTTAAATCCATGTCAAAATCCACTGAATGGCGCATATCCTGCAGCTGTGAAACACTTGCAACAAGCAGAAGTGGCCTCCCTCCCTCATTAATTTGCCCATGCTGTTCTCACTTACTTCAGTCAGTATCTAGACAGGAAGGGAAGGGTGCAGACTGGAGAGGAGAGCCAGGCCTGCTACTGCAGCACAGAGAAAGGGGAGGAAATAAGAAAGGCGAGAGCAACCATAGTGCTTGTGCAGGACCTCAACGGTTACTTCCACTCACAGCCCTGAAGTGCTCCCTTGCCAGGAGCTGCTGCTCTTTGGGGGTTTCCAAAGCTGCTTGCCAATACCTGGAGCCAGACATGCTGCACCACTCATTCAGGAGCGAAGCGGCCTCTTTATAATACCTGGAGCCACCTCTGCTCTGCAGAAGCATGGATCAGAGTGGAAAACCACAACCTTTAGAAGAAATTTTTAACGTCCATCACTCCTTTAGGCTTTGAGATCCCAACTGATTTACTGGATCTCAGAATATATTTTTTTTTTGCTTCCATGAAGGACCAAGTTTAAATTCAAGCAGGACTGGAGCGCATGCCAATGCATTTGTGGAAGAGCAGAGAGGATTGATTCTGCTTTAGCTACGGTCCATCTCTCTCTCTCTGCCTCTCAGGTTTTTCATGCAGTTGCTGCTCTGGGTGTCTGCTCCACACATTAAGAATTACAATAGAAATACAGAACATTGCCCATGAGCAGGGCTACTTAACCTCCATAAAAACAATATTCTGTACACTAGACAGTCTGTAATAGATACATGTTCTGAATATAAATAAAATACACCATTTCCAATTAATGGGATGTAGGGTTGGGGCTTTTTAACTTAACTCCTATGGTTTCCTTTTGAAACTTCTGCATATATTTTCTATTTTTGAGGGGGGTTATAAATCCTGTTTTAATGTTTTGCTGTTTATGCAAATTTCCAAATATAAAGGCATATGGTGGCAAAGTGGCACTAACTATCTGCTTTTCAGCACACATTCCTCTGCTATTACAAGAAAAGAAGGTCTAATGTAAAAGGAAAAAAAATAAAGGAAAAAAAAGCAGTGTACAAACTGACACTATGTATTAGCATTGCATTGATTCAGATTTCTTAGCTTTATTCTTGAACTCTCATTCACTATTAGCTCTACTGGCTCCTGCAGGGCAAATGTGGATGCTCCTTCATGTCATAAGGTAGAGTGGGTGCTCAAGTTTGTAATTATAGTTTTAAACTAGCAGAGAAAAGGAGAAAAATAAAGGAGAACTTTTTTGAGTCAGAGGTTCCCCCTGACACTGGCAGCCTCACTGCGTGGGTTTCATGTATCCAGTTTGCATTTTGCCTGATAACGTAGAAGGCACATCATGCTATTCTAAAACAGCAGGATTATTTTCTCCATTCTAATTGATGAACAGCTGTGCTGTAATAGACTACAAAGCACAGCATCACTGATCTCTCCTCAGGCCACCCTAGGAACTGAACACTCCACAGGGAACCAGAAAAGAATGAAAGCTTGAAAAAAAAAAAAAAAAAAAAAAAAAAAAAAAAAAAAAAAAGAAAGAAAAAAAAAAAAGAAGAGACACCAAACATTTCAAAACATCCTCCTCTGGATTACTATTATTATTTGGCATCCCATTCAGTAATAATTAACTCCAATTTTCCCCACAGTAGCACTGGTGACCCTAAACAGTCATACTTTATAAAAGCTAAATATCAGCTTTTTTGAAAGTGAAATGTTTGAGTTCATAATTGTTTGTCAGTGGCCATCAGTGTTCACAACACTCAAGTCACTTCTGGGATCACATGTTCCCTGGAACTGTTCTTTGTCCCAAGAAGCCCACATTAGCCGTTCATTAATCTGCTGGAATTTATTATCTTTCCCTTCATTCTACTTTATCAAAGTTATTATTATTACATGCCTCACTATGGAATTGCAGCTCATGTCAATTTTTGCCTTGTCTATTTTACCATGCTACTATAGTACACCAAAATAAACTGATCTGAAACCTTATCCAACTCAGTCTGGAGCCTATTTGGATTTCCAGTCAAAGGTTAAACGAGGGCGAGAGTCAGGTTCAGGTTCACTGCAACTGCATCTTGTAGCACCTTCTTGAAAAATTTTCATCCCAAAGGTTGAAAGCCTCCAGTATCACCAGAAATACTTTACTATTTTTTGATGGGTAGAGACTTCATAAACTCAGCAGTGTTCCTCAACTTTCCATTTTCTTGTGCTTCAAGAAATGGTTGCTCCACTTGCCTTCAAAGTGAAATAAGAGAGAGTTGCCTTTATATTTTGGAGACAATCTAGAAGCAAGAAGGAAGAATCAACCTGATGTCTAACAGATAGATATGCTTCCCTTCCTTTCCCTCACCAGATTCACTGGGGGACAGTAAGATTCATAATCCTCATTTAAGACTCTTTCGGTCTTTACTGTGTTTTTGACGGGCATGAAAGTGTAAGGAATAGTTAAATTATGCTTCTTGTTGTATCAGTGAACCAGTTCCAAAAGCACAGGCTCAATTCAATCAAAATTAGTGACAAGAAAGCAATCTTCCCATTCTGCTCAGCAACGGAAAGGTTTTGTTCTTCTTATTTTGTGTTATTGGAAGTGATTTGCCACATCTTTCCTATAGGTAAGCTGTGTGCTTATGCGTTCTTTTGTCTAGATAAGTGTTATGCTGTAAAATGAACACAATAAGACTTGTGTTTACCTTAATGCTATTTAAAAAAAAAAATCTCACAGATATAAGAAATCAATAACCATCCACAACAATTTACCAAGGATTCAGTCTGGGTAGAAAAATTCAAATTGTATTGATTTTTTTTACAGGGAAAAAAAGCCAGTTGACAATAAGCTTCAACTAACGAAATGCCATGTGTACACAACTGGAAGGGACTCAGAAAGCCAGTTATTTAAAAACTGAGCTGCCAATTAAGACAGGTGAGAGAGATTTGAATACAAAATCAGGCCCTGGACATTAGCACATGACTTAGTTTCCACGCCTCAGTTTCTCCATTAATAATAGGAAGGTGATAATGCTTATTTTGTGGGGACAGCAAAACTGTGAAGAATTTTAAAACTTACACCCCAGAGGGAAGTTTCATTCAGTGCAGCATGCCACCACCCATACGGTCTCATGGTCGGAAAGAACGTGTAATAAATATGCTCACCAGGACAAATGGGAAGCTGTGTTCATTTGGTGCGTAATTTAAGGTGTTGATTTTAGTTCACAAAGGCCTATAAAGACCGACTATTCAAAAAGCCACCCTTTTTCTCACTTTTCTAACTGCTAAGTTTTGCTAAAAGGCACAAGGTAAAAGCCCCTAGACTTAAAGGTCAGTTGTCTGCCAAATGAGAATCACCAGTGAAGAGACTGTTCGCAGCTCCACGTGTCTGAAGGGCCTCAGGCCTCCAAGCAGGCTGAAAGATGATCTCCTAAAAACCTAATGTATGAGTTATAATGAATTGAAGGTTTGAGGTTGGGTTTTTTGTTTGTTTTGGGTTTGGGTTTCTTTAATGGCACCTTGCAAATTTGGTTGAGATTTTTAGCAGATATGTGGTCAGCTTGATAATTGTTTTTATTTGCGTTGTTAATTTAAAATTATCTGGTTTCGCTCACAGCATAATGTGATAAGCACATTTTAAAAATAATTTGAGAAAGATAAGTAATAAAATGTGTGTCATATGAAGGCAGAGCAAAGCACAAGACATTTCCCACATTTAGTCTTTCAGTTTTCTCTTCAGTTTAATTTCTATTTAGTCAGCCCATTTCTCATTCAAACTGCATGAGGAGTTCAAAATAAACTCTGGACACACCTTAGTGGGTCACATCATCTTTCCTTTTCAGCCAACACACAAAGGAGCCTTTGAAGACTTGATAGCCCATACAAAATTTTCGTATAACCTGATCAAATATGCACTGCCTGGAGCACAGAGGTTTGGTGAAGGATGGTAATGCAGGAACCTGTTTCCTAGGTCTTGGCTTTTTGTGGGAAAACTTCCACACCAGTTATGTCAAGTGGTGGCAGTGGGCTGGGTTGGAATTGACAGCTAGAGAAAAAACCTTGCTTGTCCAGGAAACATCAGTAAAAAGACCACAATAGTATGGTCAAGTGACAGCAGCTGGCTGTCAAAAAGTAGAAATGACAACCCAAGAAGATCTGGGTGAAATATAGGAGTGGACTAATCTTGACCTTCTAGCAAGACTATTATTTAACCTGGCTGAGGGGCATCAATGAGATGAATCAGAACAGGAGACTCTGTTCCCAAGCAAATCTGGTCAGATTTTGCCTTTGGCTATTCTGTCATCATCCGTAGATGAAGCATTCTTGAGCACTTGATAGAAAGTGTAAGCCAAGGAGAGATTCATAGACACTCTTCATTAGAGCAGTTTGATCAAATTTGTGAATGAAGTACCAAAATCGGTTTTGTTCTGTTTTGTAGGTTTCCAGTAAGGGCTTCAGGGGACTCCAACCTGCTGGCCTACAGCTAGTAAACACAGACTGTGGCATCTGCTGGGCCACACATAGATTTTTTGGTTTCCCTTAATTTCATTTTCAAATTTAATTAGATATGGTTTACTCCCAAATACAAAGAAGCCGCTTTTCAAGTTCCCCAAACCTCCCACATGTCTTGGCTGAGTAGGGAAGGATGACGGTGTTGAAGACAAACACTCCTTTTTAAATTTCTAATCAGAAGCCAAAACAAAGTTTTGAATACAGACAATTCACCTGATTTATTTTCAAAGGGACCTTTGAGGTAGGAGTCTTGTCCACAGGTCTGTTGAGAATCCAATCTTTTTTTATGGGTTTGTACTACTGTGTTACGCTAGGGTCAGAATGAAAAAGTGGGTTTCTCTAAAATAACCTGTCTATAACTCCACATTTCTACTAAAATTCTGAATAAAGCACATACACTTCCTTAGAAAAGCCCTGCACACAAGAGAAAAAGAAAAAGGAGAGATTTCTCAGAGAAGTGAGCCGACTCATGTCCTTGTAGTTATGTCCAATATTTTGACAGTGGTGTAGTAATTAACCTTGCAAGAGTACTGCACTCTACTCGGTATCACTGCATTTCTGCTGTGACCACTATGAAGTGCTTTTTTGTGAAAGGAAAGAATGAATCTAAGTGGGAAAATTACTGGAACGAGAGAGGAGCTCTAATGGCAACCTTGGCATCCTGCAATTTCACACATTAAAATATATTTAAAAAAAAAAAACTACTACAGAGCTTGTTGTATAAGGCTAAGCTTTCTACTCTTCAAACTATTAATAAGGGCTTCCCATTGAGAAGACAAATACATGCTTGATGCATTTTTAATCCTGTGCCAATACATTTGACTAAAGCTGTTTGCTGTTTCAATGACAGGATTTAACTTGCCCTTCTGTATTCAACATTTCTGATTATTAATGACATTTAGAAAACACAGACAGAGGCTGTAAAAGTTATATTCTGGTCAATATTTTAAAAAGTAAAAACATTAGCAATTAAAGGGCCAGATCCTCATTATTTGGTAAATTTAATCATTTAACCAAATAAATTTTAATAATTTTGCAGATGTGATCGAATCACTACCATAACAAGAAAAAATATCATCTTGTCCACTGTCAGAGATCCCTCATGCCAACTGAATGCAAAAAATTGCAGCCTTCTCAAATCATACATAAATGCTATGTAGATATTCTGTATATGTACAAGTCCAGTAGCCTTTTCAAGAAAGTATATTTCAAGACCCGTCCTGGTCAGAAAGCATTCTTGTCTTTAGTTTCTACTGTAAACACATCCCACACTTAAATGAAATCAGAAATGAGTCAGAGGCCATTGCTGAAATGTAAACTACTTTTTTCTTTCTGAAGATCTCTAAAGTTCCAAGCAGTTTCTCTTCTAAATTTGCCAGGAACATTTCTTTCAAGAAAAATAAAATGGCATTGGTATCAGTAGTGAGAAGACCAATATAGGGATCACATTGAGTTAATTTTTTACTGCAAGAAATGGAAAAAGAACTCCCCTTTCCCACAGACTGATTATTATTTTGTTATTTAAGTGATAATGTAAACCTAAGGTTAAAATGAAATTACATATACTGATGATCTCCTAGTGACCTCCATTGTGCTGTTCCATTACAGCGTATAGTAATAACACACTAACAAAATGCACACACTTATGGTACTGTCAGGCACCAATGCAAATCAAACAGCACAGGAGGCGCATTACTTTTGTTTTAACCATTAAGGCTCTAAGAAACACAATATGACAGCCAGAAGAAAGCAGGCTCGGATTTTCTAAAGGTACCCAGGAGTGGCACTGATTTGTGTTTTCTTCGGTATCCTTTTTAAAAGGCCTTTAGCTGTGCCAATATAATACATTCAAATCCTGACCTTTCTCAACACAATGAAGATACTCCGTATATCTTACCGTATAACACAGGGAATCAATACTGTATTTTACTAAATGTGAGTTAATTTTACCTGGGAAAGGAAATTACTGTTCTTAATACTAGAATTCTTTTTTTTTTAGCTCCTCCAAGTCAGTGAGTTTCAGGTTTGCCAGACCCTATCACTGTTTAAAAAAGGGTTTGAGAGATTTTAATAGCTAATAATAGGAGGAAACATAAAAGGACAAATCCAATTTAAGTGAAAGGGTTCCTGTGTAAGCATTACTTGTCAGTCTTTGGCTGGTATAGGGACCAGCTACAGAGCAGTGGCAGCAAAGAAATATAAAGTCCAGATTTAATTCTGATACAGAGAAATACAATTTCAAAACCGGACGTCTTATCATAGGCATGTCCCATTGGAGAACTCATTTCCCTAGCAAAAGGCTGTCACTGCCATTATGTTGTACAAGGAACCAATTTACTACTACAGCTAAACAGGGTTACTGGTGCTGTTGGAACTTAAGCATTTGAAGTTATCGCTAGAAAAAAAATAGCATTTCAAATGTCAGTGAAATGGGAAGGTATAATTGAAAAGTATCAATCAGAGAAGCAAAAGGGTTTAGAAGGCTAAGACTGCAGTTTTAGTACTGCCTTCCCCCCCACACTTCCTCTTTTTACTTCTTTAAGCTTCTTTCTCTATTTCCTTTTCCCTTTCACATGCAAGTTCAGATTTAGTTGTGCAAAATAAAGGACTTTGGCTTGATACTTGTCCTGTGTCAGACACGAAATAAAGTTTGATAGTTTTCTTCTACAGTCTAGTGACCATAGTTTCACTACAAAAAACTCTCATCTCATCCTGCATCCAAAGCTGCCAGTCTGGTAGATATCTAAATGAATGAAACAAAGCTGATTTGAATTTTGGTTGGTTTGCTTGTCTTTTTTTTTTTTCCCTCTCTTTCTAAAACAAGTCCCATCTACCCCTTCACTTGAACCTCTATTCTTGAATGGAAGCTTTTCCCCTGTCCCAGGCTGATCCTACAGAGAATCAGAGAGTGAACAAACCCTTGAGCTTTCAGGTCTTGAAAAGTACAGATAAATGGCCTATAAAATAAATTGAATTAATTTCATTTCAGAATATCCTGCCCATGCCACTACTGCTAATTTCTGCCACACAGAACAGAAGTGGACTTTTTCAAAATGCCTCATGATTGCCTGCTCCATTTTGTTGTATTTTATCCGGAATAAATGTGTGACAATATTAGGAGCATGTTTAGCTAATCTCAGAATCAGAAGGCTGGATTTACACAATCTGTATCTCATATGCAAAATATCAAGCTTTCATTCATTATTGCATTCCTTTGCTGTGCACAGCAGATACAAAGGCCTTGAAAAAACAGCTTTCAATCAAGAAGTAATTAGCAAGACAAAGCTGGTGTATAGTCATGCTAAAACTTGGTCATTTTACCCCTTAAATAGGTTATCAAATTGCACGCAGTAATTTATCCTTTTAGCCCGACATCACTGCCCACATCCCAGGGACATCGGTTGCTCTAAAATACCAGCTCTGCTTACTGGCATTAATAAACAAAGCAAATTTATCCGTTGCTTGCTACAACTCTGTGAAAGCAAAACTACACAAGAAATTCCAGTTCAGAGCACTGTCCCTTCTTCACAGTTTGAACAAGCTTTCACCTGCTAAAAAGAGGTGAAAAGGTGATGTTAGAAAGCTCTGCTACAGTAGCGTACTGTATTGTGAGCATATCTAGTCACAGAAAAAAGAACTTAGGCCCCTGTTTCACAGCAGGGAGATGAGATCTGTGAAAAGAGTTAGGCTGGAGATTTGTGGTGATGAGGAACAGAGTCCCAATATATGGCATCCTCCCCTTTCCACAAAACAATTCCATTGTTAAGGAAAAATATGTACTCTGCATTTCTAATGCAGTTAGCTTTTTTTTATTTAAAATAAATAACAAATAAAAATAAAATATCAGAACAGTGTATGGGAATTTTTTTTATTTTTTTTTCAGGTTGGGGAGTTTCAGAAAAGTTGTAGTCAGGAATGGACCCAGTCTGTAGAAACAGAAATTTTCACCTTAGTGGTCTGGTTGGAAAGAAGCTTAGAGTTTGAGCTGAGGCTAGAAGAAAGGCACTCTGAAGAAAAAGTTGCATGTCTTCTTTAGAGTTTATTTTAACTTCTCTTATTTCAGAATTAATTTTACCTCACACAGAAGATACTTTATCCGCATTAGAGTGCAGATATATTCCTCCTCCACCACCTTTTTGATGAATTTCAAATTCAAATAACTTAACGGCTAACAGCCCTCAATTGTTCTTTATATTAATAGAAATACATGGTCTCTTTTGAAGTTCAGGTAGTAATTCAGTTCTTAAAATTCTTCTGCTGTTTATAAATGATTTGAGCAGGGATGTCATAGCTTTTGATGCATCATTACAACCCAAGTTCAGCTACATTCTCTTATTCAACTGGAAGCAACTTTTATATGCTTAGGAATCAAATTAAATGTTGTGCTAACTTGAACCACTGAGCTGTCGATTTCATTTATTTTGGACCACAACTTCAAGATATTAATTATAACATGTGTCCACCTCAGGAAATTAGCAAGAAGATTGTGATAAAACAGCTTTTTGACTTAAAAACACCCAGGGAAAAATTTTTTTTGTGCTAGAAAGTATGAGGTTTTAAAGATAAACCCTAACTCTTCAACACTCTCCAAATTTCAGTTCATTAAAACAGCTGCAACAAATCAGTAGTGTGGGAAATTTTAATAGAAAAAAAAAAAACCACAACAGAAATCCAAACATAATTTCAAATAATCTAATAATATTAGATAGAGGGAAAGTACTTCTGCAATGAGATGCATTTCTGCAAATCACTTGTGGATAGACTACTTCTGACACAAAAGCTCCCTTCCGCTAGAGATGTAGGTGATGTGCTACCCTATCCTAGAGTGCCTTGATTCTCCCACTGTAGTTATAAAGTAAGTCAAAGTGACAAGTGAAATAAGTCACTGTTGATAGAACTGAAGGGGAAGGGGGATTGCTTATTTCATCAGCTAATATTGGGTGAAACACTGCAATTTCTACTTGGGCCAAATGTGAAAATTTCATAGCTCTGATTATCTTTCACAAGGATGAAGAACTATAGGTTGTTCAGATGCTCCTGCCCACAACCATCTCAGTCATTCAGGCAAGGAGGGGCAGCTACCCCATGTTGCTGCATCTTAGAAAAAGGGCTTACAAACGTGAGCCAAAATCTGATTCTGTTTTTCAGAACAGTTTGCAAGAAACACAAAGGATGAAATGTGGTCACCAGGAGGATATTAATAAAGAGATAAAAAGAGAGGGAGATGAACTAGGCTTTTCACTGACAATTTGCAAATAAAGAGAGGAGCTAATTTATGAAGTCATTTTAACAGTCCATCTAACTCTGAGCTCAGAATAGTGGTATTTCTTAAACGCAGTGTGCTGCCGCTTGGTAAGGCAAAGCCTGTGTTTCTCTAATGATACTGTTGTGGGTGGGGGTCAGGGGAAGATAGGAGAACAATAGTACTTAAAGAATGTTTCTTTCCCTTTAAAGGAGAAAAGGTCTCCAGTAAAGGAGTATCTCTTTATCTTATGAGCTCTCTAGCCGTTTCTTGTCACCAAATGAATACTTGAGAGTCTCCTCCAAAAGACAAAAAAGAAATATGCATGCTTTAAATACAATAACTCATTAAAAAAATGGAAAAGAGATCACTAGATTTTTTTTTCCTTAGGATAAAAGGAACCAACTAGTTTTTAAATCAAAACTGTAAGAGAGGGAAATTAAGAAAAAAAGCCAGAGGGAAAAACCAACAGGATTAATATTGATGCAGCTATGGCAAAAGCAAACAGACAGGCAGGGACAAGATTGCATCCAACCTCCAAAACACATGTAAAGTTGGAGCTAAAATGTCATATGCATATGCAATTTATATGCAAAAATCTTTTACATAAAGCTACAACTGCCAAGTCTTCTTTCACAACTTTTTCGAGGCTTGCAGTAACTCTGGGATTTTATATTCTCCCTCCGTCACCTTACTGAAGGCACGACTGTCTGTGAAGAACATGGAAACTTTCTTAAGGCCATGGTATTAAATTCTTCCTTACGTTGCTGGGCTGGTGGCTCAGCGGGAAGACCTATTTTTTGCTTGTGTTCAAGCAACTTCCCTGGCAGTTATTGCCTGCAACAGACTGTAGGGAAGTTGCCAACATTTAGAAGCTCTGATGATGTGAGCCAACCTTAGACTAATAATTTTTTTATCTCAATATAAGTGGAAGAATTACATAAAAATAGACAATTTTTAACAGTATGGTATTCTGTTATGAGAGAAGGCTAAATAACACGGGTGCCATATGAACATCTTTCTCCTATCTACAGCACCTAACTTTAGCATAGTCCATATGTCTATTTGTCTGATAGCTGAACTTATTGAAATAACATGAGGTTACAAAAGAGAGTTCTAAAGCTCAGCACCTCCAAACCTTTTGAGGTGAAGCACCTATCAGTCATAAACATTTTTATTGCATAACCCTCAAAATCAAAGCCAATCAGCAAGCGCAATAGAATATTACATGGGAAACCCAAACACATTTTTAAGAGTCCAGAAATCAGGAAGAATAGTGTTGTCAGGCATTTACTACTGTTATGCCTCTATCTTGATACTTGCAAAGAGCTTCTGCAATCAGCTCTTCAGAACCTGCAGGACGACAGTGTGGGCTGGAGAAACAAGCCCCCAGAAAACTCAGCCTGCACAGACAAGTGAGTCAGTGGCCAGCACTGGGGATGGCGTATGGAGGAGTTGGAAACAAGTATTTAGTTTCCAAGTCATTTTAAACTCAGCCAGAGCAATTTCCTTCAGACAGGAAAGATGTGCAAAGCCACCAGCAGGAGACAAGCAGACAATGGTTTTACAAACATTTTGCTTTCACTTCTCGTCTCTGTGGCTATTGTACATTGTCAGGCTGTTTAGTGAGCACACACGAGCATTTCCAGAGCAGAGGCTCTGACATCTCTGCTCCCAGCAAACAGTTTAAATGTTGGCTTTAAATTCCTTAACAGATTCCAGGCCATCATCTTTTTTAATTAAATGCAAAAAAACTATGTTAATGCAACGTTAATGTTGAGATTGTCATTGGACAGATGTCAAGAAATTCAAAGTTATCGTTCCCACAGCAACCATAATTTAGCGACCCCCTCCCCCACTTCCACAACCACCCTCCTGAAACATATTGGCCTCAAATTGTACAACAGGCACCAAAGTGAGGGGAAGATGTGAGAGGCAGAAATTGCACATGGGACCTCTTGGAGCCTCTGCAGATGGGGTGGACTTTGCCTCAGTCCTCTTTCTGGAGGAGAAAGTACTGCCAGTAGCAGCATTGGGACAGAATGGTCCCTGCCTAAAGAGAAGCAGAGACTGACACTGACTATGCTCTTGTGGTCCGGGTGTAAATTGGGAACTGATTTCACACCCTTCAGCAGCATACCCACCAGCATAACCTGACCTAGCACACACCAGCTGTACAGTGTAGTTACAAAAATGATGTCTATAGTCCATCCGTGAGTATTAAGCCAAAGGCTGAAAGGAACCAGTTCACACCACAGCACAGCCAGAAATGCAAACATATTTCTGTAGCCACCACAGTCAATATCGCACAACAGAACTATCCTTTTTTCATCCCAGGATGTAGTACCCATCACCACTTTGCACCAGAGTGAACACTGAAAGACAACATACAAAGGACAGAAACAGTAATTTCCAATGAAAAACATTTTTCACAGTACAGCTTTTCAGACCACGATCTCTCAGACTTCATGTAAAGGAAAAGTACAAATTACTTCTAAAAAGAAGAGCTTGGAAACTCAAAATGTAACCTACTACAGTACTAAAAATCATGAGCTTGGTAGCAACGCTGGTTTTCTGACATTTTATAGTTTTTCTTATATACTGTTCCAACTAACTCCTCAAAATGGATACATTAAAAAATTTAAAAACCCGTTCAGCCAAAGATCTCATCACCTCTCTTGCTAATAACTCCTAGTGCTCCACAGGTCCCAACTGTCCTTCTAAATTGTCTAATTGGAGTTAACCTAATTAAGTTAGCCAGACAATTACCCTCAGTATGTACTTCGAAGTTGGCTGCTTAACCTTCAGACCTGTAAAAGCACTTACATTCATGAAAGTGTATGTATTTTTTCCAACTTTATTAGTCTTCCTACACCTCTCCATCCAAACCTATTTGAAGGTATTTTGGAGGACTATTACAAGCTACAACAACACTGGGCTTTATCATTTTGCACATGTCTTTTTTGAGGACCTGGAGACTTTGAATGATTCTGCTTTTAATCCCAAAGCCAGAGACTCCTTCCTACAAGGCCATGTCCCCATCTGAGTGGAAGTGACAAATTTTGAGGTAAAACACCATGAAAAAAAATACTTTTACTGCTGATGTTGCCTGACTATATAAACCAGTGTTGGAGTCGAGCAGAATCTGGATGCTTTATGTCATTCGCCACAGCATGAGGACCAACATTGATTGTGAACGGGATAGAGGGACCTTTCTTTGCACGTGTCGCTGTCACCCAGGGCTGGCTCAGCTGTGCCCAGCTAAACATAGACCAACTTTTCAACAGGTTTAAGGCTGACACGTAAGAGAAAGTACGCTTACAAGAAAGTGTAACAATTATTTACAACTGCTCTCTGTGTGTCTTATATGCCCATTTTGCTAGCCTGGGCTTTAGGAAGTTTGCTCAGAGCTTTCACAATGAGTCCTTTCCCTAAGAAGCACTTGACTTGTGTATGGAATGGGAGGACAAGGTGACAGAGAGAGAGGAGAAGGAAATCGTAACCTGTAGGACATCCATCAAGTGATTTAAGTCTATACATACGACCGCAATTTTGCCTTTGAAAGATGAATCGAGTAATGCTGCCGACACTTACTCTTTTCTGTCAGACACTTTTACTCTCAAGCCTGTTGATAGCTTAAAAGTTACATTATAACTTCTCCAGTGTTGGTGCAGCAGTTTTCCATTTGATTTCATATTCAGTTCATATTTGTGGAAGCAGGAGGGGCTCTTTACTTTACTTGATAAATGGCAACATCTGGCTTTGTGATGGGCCATCACCAGCATGTTTAAAGAGCTGCTGACGCTTCAGGGAAAACTTGGTAAAACATTTCATTTAGAGGCAATTCTAGTTATTTATTCTATTTTCTGCATTCCTCGTCCTCCGCTTTGTACTAGGGACATTTGCATGAAAACAGACTGCAGCTCCTGAAGAGTTCATCTTCACATAACATTTTTTCATCTGAGGTCCTAATCACTAACCATGTTTGTGTCACAGCAATCATATCCGTAGCAACCATTTATGATGTCATAGAAAATTAGAGATTCTGGGAAGGGTAATGGATAGCGCATAATGGTATTAAAGGGCCAAACTTTGTATTACACTACAGCAGCGTAAATTTGTTAGAAGTCTGTAGCAGAAAAGAGAATTGTGCTATTGCTGTTCTACAAGCACACACAGGACTTGACCTCTTCTTTTGATTACAGAAGTACAATGAGCTAAACATTCCTGAAAATCAGGTTATTTATATAACTCCTTTAACCTGTCTGTATAGATACCTTTAGCAATTGAAAGAATGAATAGGCAGTTTCAAAATCAGATTTTTGTACTTCTCACAGGAACCTTCTTCCCTTGAAGCAGCAGCAGGTCAAATATAGCCAGAGGTGTAAGGCACTGTACAAACAAGGTTTTCCAAAAACCAAAATACATTTTGACTCTTACATGGATACTTTAAGTTTTGTGCAGTTTTGTGCTGAATATTTGAAGCAAATAAGTATTCCCCATTTCTTAAGCACGTGTTCCATGGCTTAGCCATAGCTGGAAATCATAAATAATTAGCAGGAACACAATACAAGGATGGAGATCTGGCCCAAGCTTTAGAATGGTGTTTTATTTATTTACTGTGTGTAAATGCTAAAACATTCTTATTTCATGCATAAAGCAAAATGAAGCAAAGCTCTTCTCTCTGATGTTAACTCCGAACATCCATCAAAAAGGTGCGGAGCACAAATCCTTCTCTTAGGTCACTGCTAGAGAGCATGAGTTGCAGGAAGTCTACTTCTGGGGATTGCATTAACAGATCCAGAGAAATAGGGGCAGATGAACTAAGGTTCTTCACAGTGGAAGGACTAAGTTGTGAACTTTTAGGTATTTCCCAGGAACTGCTGTTGCGATAGAAAAGTTGTTAATAAGTCCTGCACTCTGACCAGTCATTCCTCATCTTGTCATTTCACAGGTAACGGGGTCTGTGCAGATGACGGTAGGTGCGGTACTTGCCTGACCCTTATGTTTTATAGCCTCACCCACAGAGAGAAAACACAGCTTCAGCCATAGGAGACCACTTTTGTCACCATTTTACTAGAAGCAAATACTACTGCAGCTGAGCTTTGCCTGAAGTTTGATATATATTACAGCTCTTTTCATCTCTGCTCCCAACTGCACCGTCTGGAAATGCCCATTTATGCATTTATATATGTTATTATAATGTGCAAAAACTTGGAATTGAAAAGAAGGTAAATAGTGTATCTTTATGCTATGTTACATTTTCTAGAAGTGCAATTGAAATATCAATCATTCCATTCTGGCTGCATTGATCGGTAATTTTCATTTTGTAATTTCAAATAAAGCTTCTCTCCACAGCAGCAACGGCAGCACTTTCCAGCATATAACTTCAGTTCATTTTAGCTTCATGACTTAAAGATCTTCTCTCCCCATCATTCTTGCACATCTTTTAAGTGGTAATGCCACTTTTCCAATTAGATTACTGGAACATGCCAAGTAAACAGGCACCTTTTCCTAGAGCCACAACATCTAACTAACGAGCAAAGTTAGTGCAAACAACAGCTTGGGCTCAGGCCCTACACTCCCATTGTAGCTCCCACATTTAGAATACGGATCTTTACAGAGAGAGAGAGAGTGTATATGTGTGTATATATGAAGATATAAAGAGAGAAGGAGAGAAAAAAAATAAAAGCAAACCTTAAATAGCATTAATGAGAGTGATTGTTCAATTTACACGAATTTTCAAGAAAAGGGACTTGTGAAAGCATAAAAATATTAGGAAAATGAGACAAAAAAAAAAATTAAAAAAAATACTGTAAGCCCAAAGTCAGGCATGTTCAAATCCCAGTTTACCACATAGCCCCAGGCAAGTCACTCTCTCTGTCCCTCAGTTTGCTTGTCAGTAAAATGGGAATCATAACCACTTAATTCAACAGGCTGTTGTAATGTCATACAAATTCATTGCTTTTTCAAAAGCTGTGAGCTTTTCTAATGAAGGGCTCTTTGGAGATACAAAGAATTCATAGTGGGAAATTATTAAAGTAGGAGTAATGCTCATTGTGATTAGTTCTGACCAACAGCTTTCTTTGATAGCAGGTTTGGTTCAGACATAAAAGCACAAAGTTCTTACAAAACTGACTAGAAGACTGGCTGAAGGAGACGGAGCGAGAGTGACATTGTCAGGATAGGTATTCTGCTTTTTAAAATTCTTCCTATTGTATTTAAATACCATGTACCAAAATACTTCAGGCACATTAGAAATATTCAAAACAAAGAAGCTTCAGAGAAGCTTTACAAATGACAGTAAAGCTAAATTGAGAAACCAAGAGAATATCACCTAAAAGCTCCATGAATCCTGCGTAAGAGATCCTGTTACTAAATTAATTATAATACATATGCAACATTTTACATATTATTTATGTTACAGCAGTACTTTGGGATGCAACTATGATTCAGGCCATGCAATACTGGGTGCTGTTCTTAGCATACAGAGTAAAAAAAACATTGCTGAAGAGCCATGTTTGAGGTGGACAAAGGGAAGGAAGAGGCAAGGCACAGAGGGAGCTGAAGTGACTCGTGAGTCATCACACCATAGCAGAAGCCAGGCATTTTGGTCTTCCAACCCATCTGGTTAGTAGGCCATACACACACATCCACACAGCCTTTAAGAATGTGCTCTGACAATGGTTGCATGCCCTCTTATATTCATTTTCGGCAGATATTTACAAAATAAAAGTTCAGTTCTAAAAATACCTACCAAAAAAAAAAAGTTACAAGATATACATTTATGGAAAGAAAGAAGAGTCCAAACAGAAATCATCAGCTTACATGTTTCATAAGACCTGAATTAATACATGGACCATTGTGTTTTCACAAAGCAAATCTTCATAACCACATGATAAACCTTGTCCTTCGAGGCCAGAGTTCAGCAGCCGATCACAAGGGAGACAACACACCATCTGGGAGGGCGGCAACCACAGCAGGGATTTTACAGCAAAGTTTTCCCACCGAGGCAAGGGAGCACAGGAATGGAGCTTCAGTCCGAACTCTGCCAGCCACCTTCCTGGTGACTTTGGTCACATCACTTCACGACACACCACTCCTTCCCCAGCTTTTGAGTCTGTGCAATCTATTCAGGTTATATATTCCATAGGGTCTGGGAGTACTGGGACTTCCCAGCATCAGTCTGATGCCACCACCACCACCACTCGCTACCAGTACATGTGATGAGGATCAACGCCAGCCAGCAACAGACTCCCATTCACTAATATTTGGATTGGCCTGACTTCCAGTCACATTTGTACAGCCTCAGCCACTTACACGCACATTTTTCCTTCCAACTTGCTTCAAGAAGTGATGCCCAGATTATTTTGCCTATTACTAGCAAGAAAGACAGCATACAAACAGCCTTACAATAGAAACTGCAGTGGAACGACTATGAGAAAAAGATGACTTACAGGGATTATCACTGCATACACACACCAAAAAAAAAAGGGGTTGGCCTCATTAATAGTGGCTGAAATAGGAATTTCCATGTTCCAGGATTCATCCTCCTGCCAGCTTACATGAAAAATGTCTGGCACATGTGTCTGAATAAATATCAGCTCACTGCCTAGGTCAGTTGTTGTGTCACATCAGGGAGGGGTGGCCAGAACTCCAGCTTACAGGGGCTCTTCTCAGATTGTGCACAGCATCCCTGAACAGAGAGGTACCACCTGAGTCCACGACAGCAAAAACATGCCAAAGATGTAATAGCACTGTGATAGAAGATGGCAACAGGATTCCAGAGGCATAGGACTCTCCATCTCTCCTTCTCCTCAAGGACTTCCCATTACTCAGCAACCCTGATGTGCCTTTGCACAGGACCATCTCCTGGCAGACTTCAGCCATGGGCAAGGCTGCAGCCCAAACTACACGTCGATCCTCCTGCTCTTCTTTGTGCATTAGAGGAACTGCTACCCTACAACTCCCTCCCAGAATCCAGTGGCTGCCACCAACCTTGATCCCTACCCATTCCCCTCCTCTCCCCAAACTCTTCTACTCCTCTTTTCCTTGCTAAAGATACTGCTGGGCAGCAATGCGAGGAACTGCAGCCATGCAAGTCGAGTATGGCCCAGAGGCCAGCAAACCATGGCAGCCTGGCCTGGGTTCACTGCAGGCAGGATTGGAGGTTGCAGAGGGAGTGGGGTCCTGAGCAGGGGTTGCGTGCTGCGGGCCAGCCTGAAGGGTCTCCATGCCACTGGCAGCCCTCGAACACAGACTGCAAGCTAAAAACCAGCAAGTACAAAAACTCCTGCCTTCCTGTAAGGAACTGTCACCTGCCATTGAAGTTTTCCTCAAAGTGATAGCATACTACTATTAATCCACTTTGAAAAGTATGATAATAGATAAAAGTATGATAATAGACTTATGGGAGTTTAAACTATTATTGTTACAAGAAACAGGAATAAGAAGGAGGACCTTTACACTGCAGCAGGAGTTTCTTCACGGTCACACTGCATGAGAGGAGGCCAGAACAAGTCATTCAGCTCCTTTGAAGACACCTAGAAGAATGTTTTAACTTCAATAGTAGTGCCAGCACTTCCTGCCTTGTCACCAGTGTGAGGGACAAGGCCTGCAGGGCAGAGGTCCCTTCACTTACCCTACAGGGAGCAGCAGGGCAGCTGGGCGGGCATGGACAGGACTGGTGGACATTTTGTCCCCTGCCATGTCTGAGGCAGCAGCAGCAGCTGACAGGAATGGAAGGGCAACGACTCAGGCCTGAGCTGATCCTCTGTGCCACTGTTGTCACGGAGAACTGAAGTTCACACACAACACCCTGAGCCCACACAGCTCACTACGGCTGCGAGCCCAAGCATGCAACAACCTCTTCTGGCTGTGCTTGCTGGCTGCTGTGGCACCTGTCCGCCATTTTAACTGAGGAGATTCTGCTCCAGGCTCCGCATTCTGACCACAGCCTTTCAACAGGCGATAGCCGAGACCTGAGGTAAGAGAACAGAAACTTGATCCATTTTATGGGGTTTACCTATTGCATGCTGAACCTAGCTGGGTTTAAAAGAAAGCTCAAAACACCTGAGTGAGTAAGGAAAGCACTATTTATGCCCATTAAAGCTTTATCACATCACTCCTGGTCACAGAAGAGTCCAGTCGAGGGCTAAACCCTCCCCACTTTTCCTCTTTCTTTCAAAATTTGGTTTACCCAAAGGTAGGCAAATACAATTAGTGGCTTGTATGAACCAGATGGATTCTCTCTTTATTTTGTGCAAAATTTCATTCAGTTTGCCATCACTAGCAGTATCCAAATGACAAAATCTACTATGTCCCTCAGCTGAAACAAGAATATTTATTTACTTAACACACAAATAAACTGGAGATAAGGAGAAGCTGAGTAGTTTTGCAGGCTATAGCACAATTTACCAAAAGAACTGAGGAAAACAGTTCCTCTGCAACCAACATTTTTAATGACAAGACTACATACATTCATCAATTTTTTAAAATCTAAACTTTGGCATACATGAAATAACGAAATAAACTGAGCAGAGAAACAAACAAAATATGCCCAGAGCCACAAATGGGCCTTTTTTTGTGTGTTTTCCTGATCTTTTTTTCCCCACCACTTCCCATCTCTGCGGTGTCTGTCTGCAGTGATTAAGTTGACAAATGAAGTTCTGACTACTAATTAAACTGAAAATAGCAGATATACTGTGACAGTGATCTCTCTCATGCTCATACATCAGCAGTAGCTGTGACTGCGCGTTGCTTTCCCTGCTCAGCCATCTCCAAGCCCAGTGGCACAAAGCACGGCAGCTGACCGAGCCAAGGTGGGAGGGAGGGAGCCGGTGAGTGTCTCCTCTTACATATCAAGGGAGAAGAGAAGAAGAGTTTAGATGTGTAACTATCAAAGCCTGGAACCATCACTGTGCTGGTGCAAGCACTGAAGAGGTATTAACTTTAACTTGTCCTGCTTTAGCGTGGCAGAGGTTGGTTTGCCTTCTAGGACACATCTCGTAGCCCTGGTGACAGAGGATCAGTGTAGTGCTGTATACACCTGGTTAGGTCTATTTTTCTCATGTCAGCCTCACAAACCTGCTCCTGACCTCCCATGGATTCTAGCAGTTCCATATTGGGCAAAAGGTGGTCAGTGCCAGGAGAAGCAATTGCAGGAAAAATCTGTTATCCATTGGGATAGCAGTGTAGGGATCACCTGCCTTCCAAGAGCACAAGGAAGGAAAGATACACCTGGGCTGCTGTCATCCCTGCTTCCACCAGCTGAACTTTATGGTCTTTTCTAACAATTGTAGGCATTCCTCAGACTATCTACGGCCTTAATGATGTTTTGTGATGTTTCATTTCTTCTCCTTTGGTGCAGTTTCTTTCATCTACATAAATAGCAGAAATTTGAAAGCCACTCTGAATGCTCTGATTTTAAGGAAATACTTGATGTATGTGAACTGTGAAAATTCTAATCCAAATCATCTCTGAAGTTTATGATTTATAGCCAAATATAAACTTGTTCAATTGTTCTCGTGGCAACTCCTGCTTTATTGGGGTGGTCTATGGATTGTCTTTTCATATGCTGTGCAGGAGATGACTCTCACAGCCAAAAATATACAAGTATTCAAAGTAAAAATGTCCACATTTGTATTTATCTATATAGACAACACACATGTACAAAAATACAAAGATATCTTATGAATGGTAGTAATACAATTTGTGTTTGCATTTGAGTCAGCTAAAGTTTTCATTTTTTCCTCTTTTTGGGTTAGTTCATTTGATTTCATTATTTAAGTATTCTTTTAAAGAACTGTCTTTCTCGTTTCTTTTTTAGTTACATTAAGCCATCCGTAGATTTCTTTCCTCATGAGACAAAATACTTCAACAACATTTACTGGTTGATCTGAAAGGAAGAAAATTATAGTCAGCCCAAGCCTGCTTTGATGTTAGTAAACTGACAACACCAACAACAATGACAGAATAAGAAGCTGTTGCCAAAAAACCCAACTATCTCTGGCTGGTTTTAATTTTTGTCTTAGAGAATTCCCTTTTGATTTTGGAAAATGTAAGGAGTAACCAGCTTATCTTTTGTAAAATACAATTTATTTCTATCAGGTCCCATCTAACTGAAGCCTTAAGTGAAGCTTTGGAGGTATTTAGGCATTCTTAACAAATCAAAGTGCAGAATGATACATAATCACTCTGACTGGAAGCTCTTTGGGTCAACAACTATTTTTTCATTCAGTGTTCATCCAGAGCCTCACACAACAGGAGTTATGGTGGGCATCCAAAGCACAACCACAATGGCCAACTTAATCCAAGAGTCTTTGAGGAAAATACCAACTGAAAGCCAGTTACTGAACTGTTTGCCTATTCCTCCCCCTTCTTTTCAGTCTCACAAGAATGATGGACTCCTTTCACTGCAGAGAAACTTTTGCTGATATACAGGATGGAAAGTTGACAAGACAGCCTGACCCATCCATGAAAAGTTAGAGAAGTGTCCATGCTGTAAAATGCCCCCAATCTTCCCCACACCTCTTCCTAGCCAATTTAGTTTGCCTCACTCCTATGCATAGAAATATACTTTGCCCTTTATTCACCCAATTTCAAGGTTATACTCAAACACGTACTGGAAGATAAAAGCTTTAAATAATGTACATTCTCTCATTGTCCTTTTCATCGAGATCACAGGTGCATGACCTCGTCCCCCAGCACAAAAAGCTGTTGTCATGGAAACAGCTCAGGATGCCAACTTGACAACAACTGACATTCAAACCAGGAGGGACACCTTGTCTCCTGCCCTCCCCCACCAAATCAGTGCATTTCAGCGGGGGCCAAATCTGCAGTATTCCTTCCTTGCCAGGGCTGGGACACACTCTGCTGTGAGGAGGAGGTGCAGTTGGCTCCAGCTCCACACGCCACATACTGCACCCCAAAAACTGCCTTGGGAAAACAGCATCTGACAATACAGCCCAATCAAGTGAGCTAGGAAGAGTATTCTTTGTTTTCAATGCTTAGCAAGACGTGGTAGGGGAAGAGGAGGCCACGTTTCTTAATGGTTAGAACAGAGAATCTCATAACTGATCTCTCACAGTGCCACTAAATCTTTCTGTTTCTTCCACAGTGCCAATGGATCACTGCTTTCCTGGAGGAAATTCACTTCAGCACTCTGCATTTCAGCTTCCTGCCTGTAAAATGGGGATAACTACACCTATGGCAAGCCTCAGATAAAGAGCTTTCAGTAATCAGTATTGTAGTCCATTTTTTTCTTATTCTATTTCCAGCTGTATCGATATTTTGTGGTAATTATTCACCATCTAGCTCTTCTAATTGAGTAATAAATAGTCCAGGAAGCAGGAGATAGACTTCTAGGCAAACATGTTGAAAAAACTGGATGCACATTCCAGAGAGAAATAAACTCAAGGGAAAGGTCTCTTATTTATTTATATTTTGTCCCTCAGGAGATTTAATTGGAAAGAATTATATAGTTGAAACACACCCACACTCCTTGCCTCCTCCACACCTAAGGATTGAAGAATATGTGAAATTGTGATACACAACTTTAAAGGAAAAAATAAATATTTTTGGGTATACGTATATATCTACACACATATATATATTTAAATAAATAAATATGTATCATTGTGGTTGGGGGAAGGGGAATAAAATACACACAACAGCGTTTGCTCTCCTGTAGGCTTGTGCATATTCTCGTGCCTGAATGCTGTCTTGTGATCTCTACATAACCTTTGAAACACAAGTGCATATTTCACCCTTGCAGACTAGCACAACCATTTTTTTGTCATTCCAATTTCATTTCCAGTGCGGTGTGGACTGCGGGCTCAGCAGTCACTGGAGTCTGAAGTGACTCTTGGGACCTCCTCACTGTTCTATATGCAAATGGCCCTGCACCTGGGCAGCCGAGCGGGCTTGCCGACAGTTTAGTTATGCAAATCTGATTGATCGAGAGCATATTGCAGAAGAACACACGCAGGCCTGAGACACTGGCAGCTATATTTCACTGGCTAAATTCCCGAAGAAAAAAAAAAAAATTAAATGCCAAGCATTTTGATGCATACTCCTTTCAACCCCTGAAGTGCACTAGCGTTTATTTCGGTATGTTTTCAACACTTTGCTTAAACGTTGTTAATGCAATTTCTTGTGCTATTGCTGAATTCACAGAAGGGCTTGTTTTCTCTGTTTTTTTAAAAAAAAACAACAACAACAAAAAAAAAACACCAAACCCAAAACCCCCCAAAAAAGAAAACAAAGCCACACACAAAAACCTGAAAAAAACAACAACAAAAGAAGAGTTACTATGATGTCACAACACAATAGGTCTGTCAGTTTATTTGAAATAATTCTTCAGGCAAATGGAGTAAATGCAGTGTTAAAATATAATTAGGTCCTACAGTACAGAGGAGTGCAAAGAAACTGATGTACTAGCACAAGTTGCCCAGACTTTATTCTTTCTGTAACAAAAGGTAAAACAAACAGTGGGAATGTAGATTACATACTGTCACCCAATGTCGAAAGCACTTCTTTCTATTTACCAAACACTGTATAAAAAGGCAGAGGAGGAAAAGAAAAAAGAAGAGAGAAAATAAAAGAATCATCTGGGATCAGGTTAAAATAATAAATTCATTTTTATTTAACAAAAAAGAAGAAAATAAAAGAAAAAAGACAACCCACCTATGTGTGAGTGTGTGGAAACCTCTAATATTGAACATGCTTCAGGCATCAAGTTAATCTCGGTTTATTGCATACAACTGATTTATCTTCATTTATAAATGAGTGGTGAGCCCTGGTTCTAATATTTGCATTTCTTACAGTTGTGTATATGTATTTTAATGCCTTGGGGAGTCACTTATGATGTTGAAATAACATGATTTTTATTTTCTTTTACCCCATTTTTTCCAACAGCAGATACAGACTATTTCAATGCTTGGACACTGGTAAAGCCACTGGGAAGAGACATGAAATCAGCCTTTTGAATCACATATTTTATCTTTTCCACGTCACTTTTCAATAGAGGTTTTCAACAACAATAGTGCTAATCTGTATGAATTCAGAATATAAATTTTTGTTGATTTGAGGTTGGGTTGTTTGTTTGTTTGTTTAAAACAATGTCTTCTCAGGCAAGTTTTGGGGTCGGTAATTTCATAGCTAAGGACTTACATTTGCACAGATCCCAAAGCAGAGAAGAGAGAAACCATCTCAGATGGTATGCCTAAAATGACTAATGCAGCAGAGTCTGATCTCAGTTGGAGCCACAAAGCATTCCGTAATACAAATTGTTATAACAGGCCACTAGACAAACACCTATTAGTCTGGTGCTACAGAATATGAATTCACAGAAACTCTTGCAATAAAATATACTTCCATTGTGAATCAGTGCACAAACTTCCATACTTGAGAACATTTTTACATAAACATCAATTCAAATGTGTATCATTGGGCTTAACTGGAAAGGAAAAAGTATTTGATTTTTAATTTCAGTGTTAAATTTGTCATAATCTCAAGAGGACTGTGCACAGAACAAAATTTCCCAATAACAGAAGATTGTCCAAAAACACTCCTAGAACCCCCCTGAGAAATACAGTTAAAATTTCTAGAAAGAAGCCCAAGTTATCTAAAGGACTTGAAAAGCAAAGCAACCCTGCCGTAGCAATGTTAGAGCACAACTTATTGAATAGAAAACATTTCCCTGCACGTTAAGTTGTATTGCCTTTGGCACAGATTCTTCAGCTGTAAATTTGTCCAAGGAATGACATACAGTACACATCAGAGAAGTAATGAAGGAAAGAGGCTTAGATGGGCACTTTGCAGCTAACGGGGAGCCGTTATTGAGCCTTGTCTGCTGTATTTAGCAGAAAAAAAAAAAAAACCAACACAGAGAGAACATCTTTGTCTGTCCCCAACCCCTGCTACCCTCTCTTAAAAATAAATAAATAAATAATTAAAAAAAATAGCCATCTGACAAGCAAAGCCTAGCCAGAGGGTCAAAAATGAAGATCCTGGGAAAGGTCAAGTTTAATCTCTACCCACGATGCCCTAGTGCATCCCTCACAACAGCTGACTAACAAAAGGGGCTCAGCACTGTGACTGACAGAATTCTTAATTGTATCCACTCATTCATGACAATTTGATTAAAATATTACGCCAAAGTCTCACCCCCTGTTTGCTTCGATCCTCCAAATCTAATTTTGAATTTTCAGAAAGGAGATTACCTCCACAAGCATGACTGGGATGCTATTAACTTCTACTTAATCTTTATTACTGATGTGAATTTAACATATGTATGGCTTCGTCTCGCTCCTGTTGTTTTCTCTCTAAAGTAACGTCTAGGCAATATACAAGTGGCGGACATTAATTTTCACTTTGATATTCTGTCATACCAAAGCTCATACTTTCATATGAAAACTTAAAGATGTACTGTCTTAATACCATGGCGCAATTAGACTGCATTAAAAAAAAATAAAAACCCCAAACACGCACTAGCTCCCTCCAGCCCCCACCAAAGAAAAGAACAAAACCCTGCTGAACAGACTTCAAAGTATTATAACTTTTCACTGTTATCTCCAGCTATATCCCCTTCATTATAGGAACTGCTACAAGGCCTGACGAGAACTGGTAAATTCTAGTTAATGTCAATAATGCAATTGTGAAGAAGTCAAGCAGGCAGTTAAAATTTCTAATCGATTTGGATTATTCCCAAATTTATGAAACTAGTAATTGAATATGGCCATTGTTGCCTGTGTCCTGATTTTCAAAAGATATTTGAATAAAAGATGTGATTTCATTTTCAAAGGTGCTTACTCCCTCACTCTTTTTCTCCCCACAAGTAACACAGAGCGAATTAACATCACCAGCTGCAATTGTGTTTACAAGAGTATTCACAAACGTATTGAACATGAAACATTACTAATAAAACAGACTGGGTTGGAAAAAATTCCATTGAAAATGTTATTTTAGTTCCTTTCCTCTCTCCCAGAGGAAAAAATAAATGTTTTTTGATTCCTTTTTCACAAAACCTTTTCCATCATTTCTGTCTATGTCTGCTAATCGTTATTGTAAAAGAGAAGTAATAAATTAATCTTCCTAAATTCAGACTCAGTGACTTCCTAATTTGTCTGCTTAACTGCTGCTCCCATCAGCAGGAGAGCATTTGGATTTGATTCAAACTTGGGAGGGATTTCACCTACAGTCATTTAACATGTATACCAGTTACAAGGAGCGGTAGAACCACCTTAAGTCTCTCAAATGCCATACTACCTGGACAATGAATGATAGGCTGATATCTAGAAGTAATCACTGGAATAGGTTTCTCAGAATCCTTTTCCGCATTTCATACGCCATTTTGCTCAAAGAAATTTTTGCAGTGCTGTTCAGGATTTGTTTTTTTCCAAACAAGGAAAATAATCTGTCTCTTTCTGTATTGAAACCTCTCTCATCAGCTCCCCAGGCCCAAAATTATACCCACCCTCAAAGTATTTAAGACACTTCTACCGCTTCTGTATAGGTAAATATACACGTATTTTCTCTAGCCTGTTCTTTCTAACACTGTAGTGAGGCTCAGGAACCTCACAGCAGCACAGTAAAGAGCTTCCATGTCCTGCAACAACTTTCAAGATTTCCAAATTATTCCCGCTGCAGTTGCAGAAGTGCAAAAATTGCCTGAAGTTGCATCACAACTGTGGTGATAATACTAATGAACATCAAAAAAATGAATCTCACTGGACCATTGTAGAGAAATCCCTACTTCGACAAATTTCACCAGTTTTTATAGGATTGATACACAAAGGATCACATCATGGGAAGCAAAAGCAATATGCAGTAGGTCTGCCAATCTCATCCTCAAGGAGGAGACTCCTCCCTGACTCTAAATCTCACAATTTGTTTAACCCTTAGTATGACAGTACAGCATAGTCAACCCCTGAAGGCTTCCCGGTACCACTATGAGTACAGGTGTGACATACTGAGCACGTCACATTCAGCTTTGCTACCCTCCAGTGACTCAGGATAAAAACTTCGAAAGGTGATAGAGAGCTCTGCTTCTCCTTGGCAAATGAACAGTAGAAGAACTTCTGCACCCCCAAAGAGCAGGCCAAAAAGCCAGAGTTTCTTGTTAGATGTGCAGGAAAGGAAAATGCACGTCTTTCATTCTCCGAGGACACAGTGTTTTCTGGGAGCTCTCTGGACAACACAGAGCAGAAGCTGAGCAACACAACTGTATTGCAAGGGCAGGCTTTGCAGGACAGATTTAACAGACAGTAGCTTTGCTTTGGTTAATGTTACATGACTTTGCTTATACCCAGATATCACTAGAGGTTCCTTTTACTTTTGCCAGATTTTTAACAATTGCAAAACTCCGTTAGTTTAGAGACAGCTGGCTGTCTCTCAGTTTTCAGTAAATCACTGCTGGGAAGGTATGTACTAGCTGTGCAGGCAGAGGAACACAGGGATCTCTCCCATAGCCCATAAGCAGAGGGACACTCAGCACGCTTAACACCACCATCAAATACTCCAGCTTGCTTTGACTCACTCTCTCCAAGAAAATGCACCCCTGGCCTCCCATCTTAGCCTCCTCCGCAGCACACACGTTTTCTACCGCACAAAAGTCAGCATAGCAGTTCCTCTGTTGCTGCGGGCCAAAGTCTTTGGAACCAAACTTAGCTCCTAGGTTTGGGCAAGTGTGGTTGCACCAGGGCAGGGTGATAAACTCAGCAAGCCAGTTTCTGACACTGTCTCAAGAATTCAGATGGAGGAGAAAAAAAGACCTATTGTCACTAAGGGAAGGGAACTCTCACCACACATGGCCCTCGTGGGGCCACAGGTTCTGTCTCAGGACTCCCAACTGAAAAAATCCTCCAATAACAAAATTCCCTTGTAGGGTTTCACCCTAATTTTGACGCAGGCAGTGGCTATGTCCTTAAGTTAAATCTACATGCAACATACAAATGACTAGGTGGGGAGGGAGAGATGGACACTAACACCACAGTAAACCGCATTTCTCTGATGGTAAATTTCCATGGAAGATGGCCACTTCGCGGTTAGCTGCCCACCCTCCTTGATACTAAACTGAAAGCTACTTCCAACCACTCGAGTCTATGGAATGTCAAACATGTGTCCCACATCTCCTGAGACATTTCTCTTTGGCTGTAGCCAAAGGGTCACGAGATCTGGTTCTGCCACCATCCTTGTCTTCCTTCCATCTCTAAACACAGAAGGGGGATTTTTCCTTGCTGTAGCTTTTGGAGTTTTCTTCTTCATCTCCAAAGCCCAGGGAACATTACAGGACTTGTGGAATCACAGCAACAGAAACCCAAATAAATGCTCAGTCATGCTGAGCCTCGCTGCAGCCAGCAACCACATTAATACATTGCTTGCTCCAACATGCCCGAGCTCCCCCTTTCTACACTGGACAACTAGTGGTGAGAGGAGCAATAGTCAAAAGACTAATGGGAATATAAATAAATAAATAAATAAGCTTGAAGAAATTAAGGGGCCTAAATAAGGAGGCAGAGCACCTCTTACACAGTCCACAGAAACAGAGTGGAAGCTGAACATACCAGGGTTTTAACATTTCCATATGACTATTTCTAAATAGCCACACCAGGACTTTTGAAAACTCATTTTCACCACTGTATGCACAGAAAAACTGCATTCATTTTCCAAACTGGAGGGGAACATCACCTCTCTCTTTCCATAGCTAGAGGTTACACACCCTGATAGGAAGACTCTTAGGTGTTAACTCAGATATGGAGTTTACCTGGAACAAGAAACTAAAAACCAAACAAACAACCTCCCTCTCCCCACACAAATCTCTAGATGACCATTCCTGGTGCAGAGCCAGGGCCTTGGTCAGGAGTTTCTGTCTGTTTGAAGCATGATACTAAGCAGTCATTACTTTTTAAAATATAACTGGGAACTTTCAATTTATTACTCTGGCATCCAAAAACCTGAAATCAAACTGGAGGGAAAGAGAATGGGACACCCCACAATCACTCCAAACCTCAAAACAAATCTGACGGCTGCTTAAGAATTCAACCATCATTTGAATAAAACCAGCCTGTTTTCTGTTCAGCGTACGCCAAATGGTCTCCTGTCATTTCCAGTAGGATTTTTTTTTTCTTTTTTTTGCCAGTTCACAACTGCCTTCTATTGTCAATGCTGTGAATAGCCAACAACGATTTAAAGTAGTGGGCTCCTATCAGCATTGTTCTCCTGTTCAGAGGCACGGAGAACAAGAATACATCTATGTTTTCCATACAGTGTAGAAAAATGTAATTCTCTGTTTAGTGTCATATCAACAGCTCGTGTCCCAATTCACTGCCATGGGCAATGAATGACAGGCTGAGCTGTCCATCCTGACAACGTGACCAAGATATCTGTGGTCGAGACTGCTATATCATTTTTCCTCTCCCAAAAAAATGTTGCAGGAGAAATCTCCTATTTTTATTCCTTTATTTGTTTCTTTATCTACATACAAAGTACAGATAAAAATGAAATTGAGTTCATTAAACAAGCTGCAAATAATGTCTTGATAGCACAAGAAATGTTACATTCCCTCGCATTGCAGCATGTGCTCTCAATGGAGTACGGATTTCTTTATAATACTAATAAAAAATAGCTGTAGTCCCCTTCTTTCAACAAAGGCTTCCCCCCACCCCTGCAATTCGGTAGAATATATCTTATTTTCTAGTATAAAAAGAAGTCTTTTCCTCCTTTATAGGTAGCAGGCACATCACCGTTAACAATATGTAGCTGAAGGGTGATTAACTCCAGGCACCATAGGCCTGGAACTGGCAATAAAGAGGTAGCTTGGAGCTGTGCACTGAAAACAGCATTTATTCAAGGGAAGGGGAGAAATGAAACAAAACTTTGACAATGTTAGGAAAGAGGAAGAAGAAATAGGTTAAGGCAGCTGTAGCATAGCAATGATTTACATGCTGTTAACGTACAGTGGCTGTATGTTGTGTTCAGGACAATATTTAAATAAAAGCAGCATTAGCCTTGGCAGCCTGTGTATTAACACACTGAATTTATGTTGCCTCCAAGGTAAAGAGCATCTTCTTATTGTAACTTATACAGGAATTATAATGTGTTGAGAACATTTTTGGTGGTATATTCTACCTTAAACATAGCTTACTGGATTTGTTTCTGTTTATTTTTATTTTCCACTTTTTGAGTGTTTTCATTTGTTCGTAAGTTATTGACAATGATGATAATTTTTTATTTCTGTTGCTTCAGACTTAAAACCTCTCCAGGAGACGAAAAAGTAAATTTACACAGAAGACAAAGGAAAGTGGAGGTTTCGGCTTAACAGACAATTGGAATTGATAGAGTAGGGGTATTTGACCTGCAGACTTGTGGCACAAGAGTCTTCCTATCATGCAATGGTTAACTTTATATGAGCTGTGGACTGTGCTGTGGAGAACAGAGACAACGGTGATGTCTCCAAACAGGCCTTTTGACACTCTGCCAGCATCAGTGTCATCTCCGTCTTGATCCTCCTTTGCTTCTTACATGGCCCTCCCAAAACTATCTGAGCTGCCAGGTAATGTTGGTCATAGGGGGATCTTAGCAGCTGGCTGTTTTGTGACAAATGACACAGAATCAACAATAGTACATGACCTTTATGGGTTCTGGCTGTCTCTTAGAAGTATGTGAAATATTCACAATGAAATACAAAACCTACTTGAAATTCAAGTTGCTCCTTAGACAATTACTATGGAACCAAAAGACCTAACTGCCCTGTATTGGTAAGATATTTATATTTCTACTGTCCCCATAAAGTTCTCTGCCTTGTGCATCATTATAGAAAATAACAAGAAGTCAGGGCTTTTTAAGTACAAGGCCTGTCCTAGATGAGTGTCTGAAGTACAGATGAATGACCCTGAAAAAAGTAATCCCACAGGTAGCAATATGATCTGGAGGCACAGTCATGGAGCTGTGGTGTGAAACCGTTCAGACTCAGCCAAAATAAACCACTGCTACTGGGAAAAAAAAAAATGAAGCACATAGAATTCAGGCATTACTTTAGAAAAGCAACTGCAGCATTTGTTACAAACTTCTGAACAAAGCACACTGAATCAACAATGTAAGTAAATCATAACACCCTCTCCTGCCTCCCAGAGCAAAAACGCTAATCATGTTAGGTCCCTCTGAACATCTGTCATCCTCCACAGTGTATGGAAAAGGGTGAGTTTTAGATCAACAGACTCAAATTCTGTCAGATCAAGTATAAGGAAGTCAGTGTCATACTGCGAGGGCCTCTTCTTTCGTGTGTCATGTCCCCTTCCAATTTAATTGAGGGTAGGTTTCCCTGCCCAAATTCCTTATACTATCTTTTAGCATCACACTCTGAGGATAAAGTTCTGGGCATTAAAAGGCTGTAGGGAAATTAACAACCCCACTGGGTTTAAGACCTCTCTGTGCACTTTAATACGTCTCGTAGGATAACAGGGAAGATAACAATAGGACTGACATTCCGTATTTGGCAATTACAATTCAATGAGACTGTACCCCTTCTTATATAACTTGATAATATGCCGCTACAGAAAGTGGAGATTATGGGCCTGGGGCAGATGGATTTTTTATTTAAAGACATAATCAGCAGCATGAAAAAGAAAAATTAAAAACTGCAATGGATAGCTGCCTCTGCAAGAGCAGAACAAATGCCTTCTGCGTCTCTGATGGCTGGGAAGCAACCTGGACTGCAATCCAGGGGTTCCCTGCGCTCCCTCACTTCCCCTTCTTCCAGCAATTAGGAAGATATCAAAGACTACACCCTTGCCTTCTTTGCCAAAACAATGTGATTTTTATCACAAGACAATTAACATACTTCAGCAAAACTCTCATGGAGACATGGGATAGTTACTCACACTGTTGGAAAGAGTACTTTTAAAAGGACAGAGTATAGATTTAAAGCATACAAGAAATAGTTCTGGTAACATGTCTGGGTGGTCAGATTTTTAAAAATCTGTTAGTTTAAAGGGCTCCAGAAAAGAAACCCCGAAGCCTGGAAAGCCTGTGTTATTGCCAGAGCTGAAAGATGCAGAGAACTGAGTTTAGCAAGGAGAAGGATAGTAGAAAGCTTCAGTCAGATTATAGGTTTGCATATAGGGAAAAGACTTCCCATAGTGAAAGCACCCTAAATCAGAAGACAAAAAAGGCATCAGATCCCAGGCAGAATGTGTAGCTACATTGATAAATGCAAAGCAGAAATAAGACACACATTTTGAAAGCAATTAAATATAGAAGTATATTGCCTCAGGGCAGGTTTTCTCATCACCTATAATCCTTAAATCAAGATTAACTTTAGTTTTACTAAAAGATATTTTTTGGCTCAGGAATCATCCAAGAAAATTCTGCAACAAGTGCTATGTGTGACCAGTGCTATGTGGGATGTTAAACTAAGTTGTCACAACAGTCCCTCCTAGACTTATATTCTTTAAGAATTCAGAATTATCACAGCAGCTACCCTCCTCCCGCGACCTGATAGCTATGAAACAATTTCTGTGGGAGAACAACATAACACACAATTTTGAGAGCTACCAAAAACTATTGTCAGGTCACAAAAGTCTATGAAAAAGGGTGAGGTCAGAAGAATTTGTGTAGACAAAGCGACCTCTAGAGTGAAACACAAGAGTTAAGAAAAGTGTTTGCAGATAAACTGATGCAAGAACATATGAAGTTAGTACACAAACACAAAGTCCATGCTGATTATAATATAATCTGATTTAAAATATTCCTTGAGGCGAGGTTTTAATAATACTTAAACAGGCCTGACAGCTCCCTGTCATGGTATGTCCATGTTATTAAGTTGTAAAGCAACTGTCTTGCTCATAAAACAATCCAAACTGGAAAACACATGGTGGACAAAGTCAAGGACAACAGCAGAAATCAGTGCTGAGCCTTGCTTTGATTATGCATTGAGATGTGCCTCCTAAGAACCTGAGTTAGCTTTGACGAGTCACATCTTCACATAATTCATCTTCATCCTGCGGAAACATGAAGAAATAAATACCAGGCAAATGGTAGCTAGGCAAGGAGGAGGTAACACTGACAAGAGCATCACTAGGACAAATTTCCCAAGTCACTCCTAGAGCTGAACACCAGAACTGCAGTAAGTGAGAGACAAGATGACGATCTGCGAAAACCTTCTGTCACTATGTCAAGTGAATGCTGCAGGATCATTTCATGCCTGCATTCCAGCCAGTGTTCAGGGTTTTCTCCACCCTTCTCTGAGGCAAATTCTGGGTTCTACAGTTAACTCGCCATCTTCCTCACCCATACATTATTCAGATCCCCTCATCTGATCTTAGCCTACTACTATTCCTCTACTAATTCTTTGCCAGGAATTTCATCATTTGATTTTTTTTTTGTACTCTACAATTCCCTTCTTCATTCTTCTGTTGATTCTGTTGTTTCACACACTTCCCATCTCATTACTGGTTTTCCTCCTTGCACTTGACCTCTGTGTTATACATACAACTGATTTTGCTTCATCATCTTTTCTTAGGATTATTGTGACGTTTGCTAAATAGTTTTACTTTTCCAGCTTGGTGTTTTCAAAAATCTTACTTTCTGCAGTCTAGTATTTTCCCTGTCAAACTGGCCAAGCTTCTTAAGATTTTACTAAATTTGTCCCAGCCAGTCAGAACAAAAACCTGACCTTGCTCCTTCTGTTATCTGAGTTAGTTGCTGGTTCACCTGAATGTAAGAGCATACATTATTCATTTCACTAGTAGTCCATCAATCTGGTTCTTTTCTAAAGTTTCTCTCACATTTATTCTGATAGGTTGGTGTAACTCTTGAGACCCTGCAATGTTCTTAGCCTGAAAGTCTTCCTCGAAAGCACATCTTGTTCACAAATACTTAGCATTTGCACCTGCTTTCGGTCACAAAGTGTTTTACAAGAAAACCAAAACCTGAAAACGTCCATGGACCTTAAGCATTATCCCACTTTGAAATGCATCACAGATTGCAGGAGCACACTGACAGACCTCAAGACGGTTTGGGTTAGTCCACTCAGCCCTCCATGCTGCTATGCCCAGATTACACAGGACATGTTTAAACTCAATGTATTGTATAGCCTGAGATGGGAGAGGGGAATCCTCTAACCTGCCCAAAAAAGGTGAAGAATCATTTCAGGATTCAAAGTGAATGGAGCAGGGAATTTTTCCCTCATGTTCCCATTGAACTTTTGTCCTGAAAGTTCAAGCAAGTTTCAAGCCCCATTGTACTGGCTGTTCCATACAGATACAACATGTGACTCCCTCATGTGACTCAAGGGCAACTGAAAGCCAGCAGAAGTCCAGGCCTTTTTGAAATCCTACATTAAATGAACAAGACAACTTCTGGGTGCTTTGCCGACTGCAGAGCAATAACCCCTCACTGCAGTACAATGTCTAAAGCTCCAGGATGCTTTCTCACACATCTTTATTCTTTCCTTCCCAGTTCCCAGGATGGTTCAGAGCAAGATGTTGGGTACTGCTGAGAACTAAGGGGGCAGGGAGGAGGCCGGGGCTATACGGTATTTATACTGCCAATGACTGCCAGTAGTAATGGGAGAGAAAAGAGAGCTGAGATGATAAAAAGCTTAGCCAAACTTTCTGTGCTTAGAATAGGTAAACTACTTACTTTTAAAGGTCAACAACAAGAAAAATTACACTAAAAGGGATAAAACTAGGAAGATGGATACAAATCTTCAATAACAAGTGGACTGGCATGACCCTGGCAACATCAAGCTCCCTACAGTAGCTCTTTCTCTGTCATCTTGGATATCACTTATTTTAATAACACATTTACTGATGAGAGTAAAGCTAATGTAGCATGAAGAGAAGGATGGAATAGAAGGCATCTTATTTGTCAATACATCACCACTGTCACCCAGCTTTGGTAATGAGGTGCAATATGAACGGCAGTCTGATTTTCAATAACACCATGCACCAGCATGACTCTTCGTTTTCATCTGGAAGTGTGGGAGATCAGAACTATTGAAAAAAAGTTGTCATTGTTTGTTGCTTTTTTTCTCCCTTAACTTGCACATTTGTGGTCAATAACTTATCCATTTGAGATGCGCTTTAGAATCTGTTAGAATAAAAGATTTATGCAGTAATGTATCCAATTCGCATTATTCTATCATTATATTTATATTTTGGGTTCTTTCCTTATAGTACAGCTCATGCTAATATCTCTGCTTTCATTTTTTCAGAAAATATAAACTCTCCAATTGTAAGGAAGAGTTTGAAAATAGACCCTTCCCATAAAGCTTAAACAAGAGAAGACAGACAGGACAATATTTTGCTTCATGTTTTGAGAGAAAAGGGATTTGATTCATGATTTTTGAAAACCTGAGGTCAGGAACAATTTGTAGATTGTTTTACTAAACCATAAAGTAATAATAATAATCAAAATCATAGACAAAAGTTATTCTGTTGCTGCTACTGATGAGAGATTTACCTCCATTTCCCAGGGATTACCAGTTTAATAGTCTTTAATAACCTGCAATTGTCAGACAAGCATATTTTATTCCTTCACTTCAACAATAGCCCAAAAGTGCCAAAAACATTTGCATTTATCTTCAGTCAGTGAAGTAGATGGCAAGACCAGAAGGAGCTTTATCTAACAATAGCTGTGGTGCCTTACAATTGTCTTAAATATTTCAACAAAGAGATACCCCAGTGTATCTCCCTGGCTACCAATGAGTTGCCAAAGGTCAATAACTTTAGCTTTAAAAACAGACTGATCTCTAAAGCTTTTTTTGCAGTTGAGAGATTAAAGCAGACTGTTATAAACATATTTATGAAATAAGAGCAAGGGACTTCAGCCTGGCAGTTTGGAATGTAACACCATTCTGTATCTATATTATTTTTGGGATTAGAAACCATTAATTCCTAAAATTGTGCTGTGGAGCATAAGTGGCAACAGCTGCAGCTATCTGTTTGCCGTCTTTCCACATGGGCTATTTTCTGTGCAAGATATGCATGAAGAACACAAATAAATGGGGTGCTACCTCTTTAGACAGGGCCTGGCAAATTTAAAATAAAAACCTAAAAAAGCATGAACCATGTTTGCCTTAAAATGATGAACTTAGGTGTTAATAAAATTGGCATCTTAAGGCAAGTCCTTACACACTTCCTGTTTCTGTAATCCATTCTTCTTGCATGCACAAACTAATAAAATGCCTCTTCTTATTATGTCACTACTGTACATGAAACATTTCATGCATAAAATATTAATCCCAGACACAGGTCTTTGAGAGAATGATTGTACTGGCTAAAGGAAGAGAGAGAGGTTTCTGAATATAGCTCCAGTAATGCTTTCCAATCTCAAAGCAAAACTGCAACTATATTCAAGCCCATGGCTTTTCAGTGGCACAAAACCCCAAATCTTTGGACAGTTTAATGATGTGGACAAGCTGACCAAGAGAATCCGAATAAGACACACCATGTGTCCCATTCATATTTAGTCTATAAAGACAAAAAAAAAACAACAACAAAACCCACCAAACAAAAAAAACCAACAAAAACCTCAGTTACTTGGATTTTCTTTGTCCTTTACTTCTCAGAAAACTTAACTTTTTAAAGTGAATCTGGGAAAAGTAAAAGTTTTGATTCCTGTCAACTGGGGGGGGGGGGGGAG
>VFFE01007008.1:1371481-1417187 GCA_008921705.1 Burhinus oedicnemus
GGGGGAAGAAAGAAAAAAAAAAATTAATCTGAATGAACTTAACCTTCAAACCTTTGTAAGACTTTTATTGTTGAGAATTGTCACTGCTTATCTCACAGGTTCAGAATACTGCACTGTTAGTAAACCACTTACTCAAATATGTAATAAAATATCTCAGTACAGGTATTTTAATTAGGAGAATCAGGCATGTCTGATCTTCCATTCCTTCTCAATAGTATTATGGACTGTATGTGAACTGTGTCCCTTCCAGGGCCCTGCTGCCCCTTGTGTACAGATGAGGAACTTGGCTGGAGCATGCTACTTTTCTCCCGTGGTCCACATTTCTTTGACAACTGAAGCCACAATGCGGGGCAGAAAAAGAGGTACAATTATTTCTTGCTGTGATACTGAGTCAGAACATGGCTGAGGTTTTACAGTAGTGGGACAATTCCAGCTCCTTCAATTAAGTCCTAACTTCAAATCTACTGTTTGAGAAAGAGACTCATGAAAGTCTTCTGCCCTCCACAGGAAGATCATCCTCCAGAGTTAATTATGTAGGGCTTCCTCCAGACCACTTCTAAATGTCTTCCCTACTGGATCCTCATTTTCTTTTCTCGCAAGAGTATTTTACAGTTTAAGAGGCCTGAAAACTCATATAAAGAAAGCTTTTCAAAGAAGTAGTCCATCTGCTGCCAGTGGGATAGCTCACCTGAGTAAAGGGTTATAGCATTAAGCATAATAGAGTTCAACACCAGAAAAATGTTTTTCAATAGGTATAACTTTGCTAGCCTGCAATCATTCCTGATAATCCCTCTTTGGAGTATGCCAGGCAATTTTTCTCTTTTCTCATTGCCTACAGTCTCCAAATCCTTCTGGATATTTATTTTACTGTTTCTTTTTTATAAGTGATTCTCTCCATCTTCCCTTTTCCATCTCTATTATTCTCTATTTATTGACCTCGGAGGTGATACACTACAGTCCCAAGATGGTTTGTGGTGTAGTGGTTGTGGTCTCACCTCTGGACTGGGAAGTGGTGCTTTGCACAAGCAGGCCACAAAAGACCACATAATAAATAGAAATTAAAGGCTGCTCTGCAATACAAATAAACTTACATTGAGAAGAGGCATGCACTGCTGGAACAAAAACGACCACTTGTGCATGTGATTTCTTTGCTGTTGGGTGGGAACAATGTCCAATTACAGGCTTTTCTTACAAAATAAATTAGAACTTCAATGGGGGTATCAACTAATTATCTCCTATTTGATTTGGCTTTAATTTGATGTTAATAGGGCTAAAGGAATATTTAGCTCCGTCATTTATGTATGAAATGGTGCTATAAGCCCTTCATATCAAAATGCTAAAAAGTGCTTAAATAGTAGTCATGGTCCCATACAGTAACCTTGCTACCTTTTCCCACTTGGAATGACGTACGGAAAATTGCCAAAGCTGCACCACAGGATTAATTACAGACTCATCACGGAATTCTAAAACCACAATACTTAGGCAGCTAAGCAAGAGCAGCTTTCTAATAGATTTAATCAACTGCTGGGTAAACTCTCAGACTAGTAGAAGATGTGACGTCAAAAGAGAGATCAATGAATCTGAGTCGGCTACAATGCATTCACCAGGATGTTTTCTTGAGAAAAAAGGGAGGGGGGGGGGGGAAGGACTGACCCATTATGTGCATTCTTCAACAATATTCTAAATAAAGTGTTCAAATAGAAATAAAAAAAATATTTTAAAGTGACAGAAGCCGTGCTTACTTTATATTAAAGACTGAAAATAAGTAGTTTCTTAACCTGCTAAAGGTGATCTTTCTTGCCAGAAGGACTCCTACCAGGAAATGTAAGGGTAGCTTATCTGAAGGTTTTGTAACTGTTAGATGCTATAAATGTCATTCCCTACTGTTGGCACCAGGCTAACATTTAGCTCTCAGTACACAGAACAGGGAGTGCCCTTTCTTAAATTTGTTTAAATGTCTAAGGCTGTTACTTCGGTCTCTCACAGTACATTATTTTATAGCAAACACAAACAAGTGCACTAGTACAGCCAAACTCTCTTAAAACTGATTAAAAATAAAGAGCACCTGAACAACCTTGCTGTCTATTAGCAAGTAGTTGATTGCTTTCGTAATGACATCACAGAAGGGGTATCCACAGAAACTCAATCACTCCAAAAATCAGTAGCTTCCCAAAGGCCAGGCAGATAGAGACAAAGCAGTTCTGGAGCACAGGAAGGTTAATTTTCTCCCCCTCTCAACACCCGCTCCCCTCCCTCAAGAAAGGGAGATAGAACCAGGCCATTTCCCCCTCTAACATGCTAAAGCTTTCAAATAGCTCCCAGGCATTTTAGAAGCAGTTGTACAGTGTTTGCTTGCCACTTTCAATTAAACATGGTACAGCAGTCTGATGTCACTAGGACCTACTAATAGGAAGAGTTTATTTAAAAGTGTTCAAACTCCAAACAAAGAACTATTCACAGAGGTCTGCATTTTCTGGGTAAACACTGAGGCAGTTTATAGAGACAAGAAAAGGGATAACAATATAAAGTACTATCTCCCCTGTCTTTAAACTCTCCCGACATTTGGTGAATCCAGATAATTTACTGCATATGCCAAAATGACTGACTTGTGGGATTCTATAAAATTGCTGCTAACTTTGTGCATCTCGTTGGAGCCTACAGATACCTGTAGGTATCTGTAGAAACAATACAATTAGAAATATTTGAGCCTCTAGTAGATTCAGACACCATTTCATTCAACCAAGCTCCTTTCTCCATATGCTTTTGTTAAATGGAAGTTTTTCTGATCGGCCACTCTTCCATGTTAACATTGAGTTTGCAACTGCTTCAATACACAAAGGTCTGAGGAGAACAAAAGTTGAAAAAAACCACCTTTTTCCTGGGTCTATCAAAAGGAGGCGGAGTGAGAAGCTTCAAGGTGGTAAGAGAGATCAGAGCAAAAGCGTGTAAGAGAGGGAAAGAAAGGGCTGACTGGGAAGCAGAATAGAAGGAAGGAGATAATAGAAAGGGAATGGAAAGGCTCAATAACTAGAAAGGAGCAACTGGGGAAAAGGGTTCTCAAAAGCCTGTGGTTTTTAAACCAAGTGTGCAATTAATTCTATCCATGAGATATCTGAACTCCAGTTCCGTACAAACACTTTTTTAATTATCTTAAGGTACTCGCTAGACTCAAATATGGTTACTTAACAGAGATATTATTTTAACTAGGTATTTATCAAGTCTACCCATAAAGTTTGGTCTCAGCATCACATACCTTGGTCTATTGTACTGTACTGCTTTGACTTGCAAGATGTTTCAGGATTAACTGAACTGCAACATTATGAAGACCAAACAGCAAAGCACATCTGGAAGATCTCTAGATCTTGTTGCTCAGTCCCAGATAAAAGGCCTAATCAGCTCCTTCCTTTTCCAAATAGTGCCTCCAATAACTTAAAGAATTGGAGGCCAAAAATTATTTTGAATTTTGCAATTGCACAAGGAGTAGAAAACATTTGCATGAAATGTGATGATAAAATAAAGCCTAGTAATCGCATTTATATGAAAAAGGAAAAAGAAATATTGCACTCAGTAGTACTCAAAAGGCATAGGATTATCACAACAAAGTCACATCTCCCCATGTACACAGTTTATTTACTTTTTGCATATAACTCAGAGACTGAAAGAAGGGGGAATCAATCTCACTTTTATTGATTGTGCCTGCTTCTAATCAGGCTCCCTGCCTGTTTTTCACACATGAAGATACAGCGATGTTTGAGTAACAAATAACGCAGAGAAATGCTCCTTCTTTAAAATTAAGATTCCCTCAGACTTTTTTTTAATGCCATGGAAGCTTTTCTATTGCTGCCAGGCTTTATACATCGTTGCTTTACAAAACCTCAGTTTTGATATTAGATTGACTTGACAGTGTCTCACATAATGAGTAAAATTTAAAAAGCAGCAATAGATTATATTCTTGGCATGCAGACCCAAGCTTGACTGGAAGTTGGAAAGAGAGATGTGCCTCGCTTCCACATAACTGTGGCCTCTCGGGGTGTTTAACATGTGGTTCTACTCAGAAAAGCCAGTAAGCGCACGCTACTCCCTGCATGTAGCTACTGTCATTTCTGCTTCTCAGAGGTAAAAATCCAGTATCTTCTGCACTGACTTCTTGGTGACACGGCACTTGCACAGAGGCAACTAAAGCCTGCAGAACTTTTAGACCTGGTGAGGACCAGAAAATAACTCAGCTTGGGTCTCAGATGCAGGAGGACAGGCCTGCAGTGCTCTGATTAGTGGACAAGTAATTTAATTTAGGAAAGTGAGCCTATCTGATGAAAGGCTTTGAGAGACAATAGAAAGCCAGAATCCAAGAACACATTTACAAAGTGTTTAATCAGACTCTTTTTTTAAAAAAAAAAAAGATTTTTGAGGTTCAGCCTACAGACTTTGTCAGGTGAAATGCACTCATTTCCTAGAAAATTGCTTCCCATTTCACAGACACTCAAGAATTACTTCTCAGTTCTTTCATTAATATTCCAAATCCCAAAATTTAAACTACCAATTATTCTATTATTTCCCCAAATACATATTTGTCTAAATACTAAGACATTACAATAATAGATATTTTACATAAACCTAAAAAAAGAGAATTCTGTGTATGACAGGACTAAACAGACTCAGTTCAAAAAGAAAGAAAGGAAGAAAAAAGAAAAATTAGGAAGTAGAAAGATTTCTAACAGCTTTTCCAAAGGTATTCATGGACAACAGAACGTAATGTACGTGTGGCGCAACTCAGCAAGAAACTGCCTACTCCTTTGCATAAAATACAGCTGCCCTAGGAGTGCAGCCCCATCCCGTTCTGCCTCCATGGAAAGGACAGCCTCCCTAGGGTCCTTGCTGCTTCTATACACAACCAGGGCAATCTCAAAAAGACGGGAGGAGCAGCCACGTACTTTAGAACTGACTGTGTGGATGTCAGAACTCTGACTGCAACTGCTATTTGCTGACATCCCCTATATGCAACTATGCAATTTTTGAATAGTCAAAATGTTATTTGAAAATTATTACATTTTTTTACTAATGGGTAGATATTTTTCTGTGATAGAAACAGAAAAGTAAGATTCAGCTCCCTACCTTGATGACATTTTTCTCAGGTGCTTTGCCCACACTCCTTTCCAGTCAATCCATGCACCATTTCTGAATCAGGCAAGAAGCTGAAAGAGAGTTAGAATTCCTTTTTTCATCCTTCTACAAAACCTCTACAGCAAGTGTGCACAGCCCTGAGCAATTGCATCACAGAAAATGAAGCTCAGCTGTGAACCCAGTGTGTGGAGCTGACTGGGCCATCACATACCCAAACTGGAATTCTAGTGAGAATCACAGCAGATGCAGTTTAATGGTGAAATAATTGAAAATATAAAAATTAAACACTTTACCAATTGTAAAGATAATGTCTCTGAAAGTTTTATTTGACCAAAGCGTTTATATTTTGATTTTTATTGTGATGTGTCTTTTGTGAGATCAAAACTCAATTTTTGATCAGTGTTGATTTCTAGGTATCTTCCTATGCTGAACAGCATTCAACAAAATTAAGCTCATACACAGAACAGTTTATGGGAAAATGTCTTATTTCCATCAGCTGCATCAGAATGTTTGCTTTGGCTTTTACTTTGAGTTTGTATAACTTCTTTTTTGGATAACTCCCCAGCTTCCTTTTCTCCAAAGACTAACACACCTCCTGTGAAATGATAGTATCTCAAAGGAGGTAATTTAATTACCTGTAATTCTGCTTTTTTTTTTGAGATTTCGTTAACAAGCTTCTCTTTTTCACTCACAGCTCCTCCAAACTAAAATAAAAGTATTTAAGTAGGTAGTTTTAGTCATGATGTTTTGCTTCCAGAACTGATTTGGTGGGGGGTGTAGCGGTTCTGTTCATCTGCTGTTCTTTTAGTATTAATTGTAGATAATCTGTTATGAAAAAATCTCACAATTTATCACAGTTTCAGCCTGTGGCATTTCCCTTTAGCTCAAGGATAAATCTTTCTAACTCTGGCAAATGTCAGCAATGCTCCCGTGGTACAGGTGATCCTACAATAATAAAAATCAACAGCTAAAAGCAGACTTTATTGTAGATACTCATTATGATACTTATAGCCTGTTATAAATTTTCATCTCATTCCTGTGTAACAAAGGCTGTATGTTACTACCCTCTATACCACTGTGACCAAAACCAGAAGACCATCTTAAGTTATGATATGCTATATACATAATCATTTTTACGGTAAGTTAAATGCAGAAGTTACCATATTGAAATAATATCTGAAACAGCGAAATGGGTGCTAATATTTTTATATCATGACAAGGATTTGTACCACAGCAAAGACAAAGGAAAGTTAAAATCTTTAATCAGTCAATTAACTAAATATTTGTAAAAATACCTCAGGAGTCTGTAACACACTTCACCTTTGCCAGAATCTTGACACTATCCCGATAGCCACCAGCAGCGCTGTCTTTGCAGTTTCCCAGGTTACCCATGATGATTTTGTTGACATCAAGCACGGCCAGTTTCCCAAAGTATAAAGTTTGTCTCTTGTCTGGAACGTGCTGAACAAAGCTTCAGCACACATGGACATTACGAGCTCACATAGCATACATAATGCCAGGCTAAGCAATACAGAAAATTAACAGTTCTCACCTTCCCAGTATCTTAGTGTATTTATCTTTATTTTCTGGTACTCTGTTTGCCGGGCAGAGATATAATTTATTTTTAGTTTCCTGAAAATTAATTAAAATAGCTGCACTAACATGTTTCTTTAAGTTTCCTGCCCCCATAAACAAACAAAAAACATCCAAAGCTTTCCATTGGAAAGAAAGCCATTCCCAAACACGTTTCTCAGGACAATCGCCAATCATGTCAAGCATTCTCCTGAAAACCAAGCAAGAATTACTTGTTATTTTGTTTCCCATTTTACATTCCTTAGAAAACACTGCCTTTGTCTCTGCATCAAGGAAACTCTTATTCACAGTTGCAGCTCTGTTGATTTCTCTCATGACGATGTCAAGCAGTTTATATACGAGAGGAGTAGCTGAGCCCACTATTTTGTCACCAACACGCACTTTTTCAAGAACACAGACTATGGAAACAAAGCTTTGCATAGAAAAGCTTTCTTTGATTTCTGTCATCTTTGAGCCAGTGCTTAACCATCATCACATTTTTAGATGTGTCACTGGATACTTCTGAAGTAAGGAAATCAGCTGCGTTCTCCCAGTTGTTGTGAGTGCAATGTGTTGACTCCAGTCTGGAAAACCACCCTGCCAGAACAACTCCAAAGGGAGTATGCAAATCCTTTTTAGTAACACTATTCACCATAAAACATCAAAACACTGTCTGAATACATCTGGGAGATGAACAATAATTTTGTTCTGGTCAGGCTAATCTCTAGTCTTTAGTATAAAATCAGAGCTACATGAGTGAGATGAAAAATAGAGAATGCAAGGAGCAAAATGCACTTGAACGAGAACTTTCAGAAGTGTCTATATTCTGCCATTAAAATCACCATTAACACACACACAGATTACAGGGATATTTGTATTTTTTCCCATAACATTATTTAGCAGAAGGCCACAGTTTATATCAATGCTAATATTAGAGGCATAGGTTTTACATTTCTTATTTCTTATTTCTTATTTTTCAAAAAAAACGGCACGAGGACACTGACTTCAGAAATCTTTCTAGTTCTGGAGCTCCACCAAAAATTAGAGAAACTGATGATTGCTTAAAGGAACTACTTTTTTCATGGTGGTCAAATATTTCAGGGAGAGTTTCTTTAGAATCAGAGTATGATGAAAAATTGCAAATGTATTTAAGGATGTCAGATAACTTGCCAATTAAGACAAATGGACATTGCACAAAACACACTGAATCTTGTGAGAATTCAGACACAAGATTTACTTCATAGCACATATGGCTTAAGCATGCTTCCAGGTTTGTTCTATATTTTCCCAGAGCTTTGAGTTTGATGTCACCAGCAGAGCATCCGGAAATGCTTTTGCTTTACCAGTCACTCCAACAATACAAACCCCACCAAAGATATGCTTTCTTACCAGTTATACCATTGTCCCACCTCCAAAAAATATTGACCATAAGAGAACTTGGAACCTCTTCGCTCCGTTGACGTTGCACAACTTGCCTTTGTGGAAGCTGTTCCTACATCTTTTGCATAATGACAACACATTAGATCTTCCCTGGTCCCACAACAGACTTGTTATGAGTAAAGCAATTAGACCATCATCGGTCCATTCTAAGCATTAAGCAGAAAGCTCTCAAGATTCTCTTGATGTTCTAAGTACATACGGACATAAAGTACAGATTCACTCCCTTTACCTGCATATGCTCACTACCACCTTAGGAAACGGTGTCCTGTGGCTGGAAAAGGCCAGGTTCAGTTCCCAGGATGGCCACCCGCTCTCTGCATGACCTGAAGGAATTCACTTGTTCTAAAAATGACCAATGAGTCTGAAATGTCAAACCTGGCATTTCTTCAGTGTAGTTTTCAGAAACCATTCATTTCATTCAGAAATACAGGTAAGGTCTCCAGCATCTGGCCAGGAGAACGGGGGGCAGCTCCTACAGAAGAGGAAAGGTAGAAAGTCCTGGGTGCCTCAAGCCAGGCCCTCCAAACCAGCAGCTGTTTTGAGGCCTTGAATCTCTTTGTCATTCTCCTCAGTTTATAAAATGCAGACAAGAACATTTCCCTCCTGCCCAGGGATTGTGTGGATAAATACATTCCTGTTTGTGAGGCACTTAGATAAGATAGCTAAGGGAGCTATGTAAGTTGATAGATTCCTTGATCTTAAGGAACTGTACTCTTGAAAGAACCGGCTTGACTGAGTTATAAATGTCCATATTATTCACAATATGAAACTGCCAAAAGATAAAAAACATTCTAATGATATTTGAGAGCAGGAACTCCCCTTCCCCCCCATACTTTGAGGACTCTGTCCCTTTGGAGATGGTATGCCTTTCACTGAGGAGGATTCCCTATTGTTTTCTCCCCTATTCTTTATAATGTAAATGTAACCTCTTTTATTTATTTATTTTGTCTCTGAGGCCTCTTTTCATCTGGCAAGATGGCGGGGAGGGGGGTGGAGGGAAGAGGAGCTGAAGGAGGGGGCTATTTAATAATGTCCTATTAATCGCAGTGCACTATCGGCAGGCTTTAACCCTGTTCCAATTCTTTGATTGCTTTTTAGGGATTAGAGCAAACTTCATTGTCATCCATTGCATTGCAAATGGGTAAATTTGAGTGATATGTACACGAAATATAGATAGGCAGATAGTGCATCGATATATGTGCAGAGTATATACATGCATTTATATAGCTTGTACACACACACACGCACACACATAAAAATAAGCTACAGCTCCCTGTATGCCATATGAGAAAAATCAAATCAAGGCACGGAGAAACTGAAAAAAACCTACATGTATCATTCACCTGATTTCAATTGTGACTCCCTTTGAACCTCGGCCAAATCATTTTGTACATTAAAAATTGGTCAGGGATGATAAGATTCCATTTTCATGGTTGGTAATGCAGAACCGGTGAAAGAATACAATTACAGACCCCTGAGTAAACTCTGCGAATGTCAACTTGATGTAAATGATCAAGTGTCGACAAAGGGCTGGCGGGAGGGGGGGCAGACAGAGATGGAGGGGAAAGAGAGAAGGAGAAAGAGAGACAGAAAAAGAGGCTCCAACTTCTTCAGCAGCCTCTCACCCGGTAACGTGCCAGCACCTTCCTGGGCCCAGCCTTCGAGACCGGACCTTTCTGAGCCAACAAGGTCCCCTGAGTGTCCTACGGCTGCCACCGCCATTGCCCTGGGCTCGGACCTCTGCGCCCTGCCGGGGTTGTGACACAAGTGACCTGCCCCTGCCTCCAGCAGGCCAACAAAAGCAAGCAGACAGAAACAAAGAATTCCTGCAAAACAATAGCACGCCTCCACATTAATCCTGGGAGAGCCCAACACCCAGGGTTTGCATCCAAGAGCTGTCAGACCCCGAGCCCTGCATGGAGTGGCTGTGCAACTGCAGGTGCGAGAGCCCCCAGTGTCACCCCCGAGCTCTCCCAGCTGCCTTCTCACATCGCCCCATGGTGGCCCAGGCCCCAGGCAGCCCTGCTTGCTCCTCTCTGCCTGCCCTGTGAGCACCAAGTTGATGCCATAGCAACTTCTTCTCTTTATATATTGAGCTGACACAGGAATCTGAGGAAGGATGCTGGGACCAAGCGGATGTACAGAGGCTCAGGGAATGAAAAAGAGGCAGAGGTGCTTGTCTTATGAGGAGCAGCTGAGGGAACTGGGGTTGTTCAGCCTGGAGAAAAGGAGGCTCAGGGGAGACCTTATCGCTCTCTACAACTACCTGAAAGGAGGTTGCAGAGAGGTGGGGGTCAATCTCTTCTCCCAAGGAACAAGCCATAGGACAAGAGGAACTAGCCTCAAGTTGCATCAGGTTTCAATTGGATAGGAGGAAAAATTTCTTCCCTGAAAGGGTTGCCAAGCATTGGAACATGCTGCCCAGGGCAGTGGTTGAGTCACCATCCCTGGAGGTATTTAAAAGAGGTGTAGATGTGGTGCTTGGGGACATGGTTTAGTGGTGGTTTTGGCAGTGTTAGGTTTATGGTTGGACTTGATGATCTTAAAGGTCTCTTCCATAGGTGACTCTATGATTCTATGATTCTGTCACTCATTACGGAGATCAATGGTTTAAAAGCTCCTGGCGCATGATCTCTGTATTCCTTATACCTCGTGATTGCCCAAGGAAGTGGATAAATACCTGCTTTTACAGGCAGGTAAACTGAGGCACGTGAAGGAACTTAACTGTGTTCCCAAAACGAGTCTTGAGGACTCAGAGTTGGGCACCTGTTTGCTCCAGTTTCATGCTTACCACTAGCCCATGCTGCCTCTTGGTGATAAGGAGAGACTTCATGTCCAGGTCATGGCCAAATCTCATCTGGTCCCACACTGCAGTGAGTAGAGCAAGACTGCAGTGAACTTCTGGGAGGGGAACACATATCCAAAACCTTTTGCCATTCGTGACCTGAAAACAGGAGCAATATTTCCACTTATTTTAGAATTATCACCTGAGCTGATTAAAGCAGTTATCAACTCCAGTTATTCTTTACATGTTGTTTTCGTTTCACATTTCCAACATTTTTCCTGTGTGCACCGCATAAATTATTGGAACATTATTTTATTTATCCATCCCCCTGTGACAGAAATAGGTTCTCTGAAAGCAAATCTTGCCCTAATCAGTTTTGTTTGTCTTGGTTTCTCTCCTCAATATTGCCACTGCTTTTGGGTTAGTGCACAAGTAACACTAGTTTGCTTTTGTGGAGAACAAAAAGCACTGTGGGCTGATAAAGACAGGGTGCTAAATTAAAGGTTATTCCACCATTGGCGGCTAGGAAACAATAGGCTTGTAAAACTTTTAGCAAGCTGGGTGGGAAAAGAAGATAGCATGCCGAAGTTAGACAGGATGGGGATTGTCTAGACCCCAGTAGCCCTGCTTCCCATTGAGCCCTAACCTCCGAATGAAAATTGCCTGGTTCACAACCACCTCCAGAATTGGCCATCAAGAATATGAGACAGTGAAATAAGCAAGCCCCAGGGTGCCAATATATGGACTTAGGTTTATATCTTATATAAAAATGGCATAATAGTATTGTCCGTTCCTAGCCTGTACTCAATTCTTTTTATACACTAATACATCAGTAAAACCCGATCACCTTACCAAAGCACTGTTACAGAAGCACTGTTGCCTTTTTTCCTCCTTTTGAGTGCTGTGCCTGCCATCCTTATAATTAAGTGCAATAAAATTAAGCAATGGTATGCACATGATATCCTGCTAAAAGCAAGTAGCATAATCAAGTTTGATGCAAACGTGACGCAACTTGCTTAGTTGGTAAGGTGTTTAAACTCTAGCTAACTACCTGTACTTAAAATTAGCTCTACTCAAAATATCTTGAGCAATATTATTAAAGAGGCAAGTGATGTTCGGAACGTTAGCAGGACCATTCTGGTTTTGAAGCACAGTTTCAAATAAAATGAATTTTAAACAGTTCAAAACGTTGCAATTTCTCACCTGCACATATGGCTTACGACAAATTTGAATACTGAGTGTTATCTGAATCTTAAACTCTGAACCAGTGTACACAAATACAGTTGGGGGGGGGTTGGGCACTGCAGTTACATCTATTTGCTTCTCAAGCTAAAATCATTTGAACAGTTATTGTGTTTCTCTGTTTCCCTCCCTTGATTCTGCATTCACGGTTCCCCAAATGACACAAAATTATATATTGAATTTTTCTTCCCATGTCACAAAAAAATAAACTGGACTGAACCCATTAACCGGGAGAGTTAAGTCAATGCACATCATCCTTTTGACAAACTTTACTGCATGTTGCCAGTCTTTGTAGATCATTACAGAAATTTAAATATAGTTTGTCTTTACTGAATGTAAGAAAATGAAAGCAATTTTTCTATGTCCTACTCATATAATGAGAAAGATCTCAGTTAACATGGATTAAATCTACATGGCATTCTTATAAAGTTCAGCACAATCTATTTCAACAAATGCAGAAATGACCATTTTTATCTAACATTGCTGAAGCATTCTAGATTTGACATAAAAAAACTGCAGCTCTAATATTAGATTTAAATAGTGCAAATTACAGCACATGTTAAATAACTATTCCCTTGTGTATTTATAGCTTTGGGTTCTGAACTTGCTGTCTTGCATATTTTTCACACAGTCATTTTAAAAAGTTTTCAGTCCCTTCACTGATATTTTATTATTAATAATGATTAACATATAGTTATTGTTGTCACACTGAAGATGATTTACAAATATTGTTTTGTTAATAAATGTGGTAGAAAGTTTTACTCCGTTAAAACACTCTTACAGCAAATATTTTTTCAACTAAATGGTTTCTTTTGGCAATTCAAATCCAGATTTTTCCTTTTTTAGGTTTTCCAAAATACACACGCTTAATTTGGAAAGCAAAAAAAAAAAAATTATAACTATTTGCACCGAAATGAGGAAAGACATCATCCCAGTCTGATTTGCCAATTACAATTTAGCACAAATTTGTAAGTAGTTGAAATCCTTTTTATTTGAATATTCTGAGACACATTTTTTAGGGAATACTAACATTTCCTGGAGATGAATGGTACAGCTAGCAACACAAAACACACAACAGCAAAAAAAAGTTGTCAGCATTTCCAAAGCTGAGCCTGGGAAACTTACCCAAGTCCACATAAAAAAGGGTAGCCTACCTTACACAAGTTATAATCTGTTGCTTGCAAGGTGGATACAGCTCCAGATTGTGGCAACAGTCAGCCACCGCTGACATAGGCAGCAGAGGACAGTAGAGGGCAACCCCATTGCAGGTGGTGGTGTCCAAAACCTGGCTGGCTGGGCTTAGCGTTCTTCTCCAGTTCACCTTCAGATATCACTTTACAGGTTTGGCAGTGTTTTTTCAGCGATGTTTTTGTTTGTCCTTTACAGATTCTAAAGCACATAGATAAAAAAAACAGTTTTTTAAAAGAAAGCACTTAAGGTTTCACAGTTAAGGCTATTTCTGTGTGTCGAGCAAACTCATTGATCTAATTACTGAAGCCCTAGAGAACCATCCCTTGGGAGAGTCTGCATCACCATTTGCTGACATATAATATCTCATGGTCATTGCTGAAAAGGGAAAAAGGAGTTCTAGAGTCAACCTGAAGTGCTTTCACAGTCTACCACGTGCATTTGGACACAAAACTTCACTGATCTTTGCCCAAGTTTACCTACTGCTACAGAAGGAGGAAAACTATTTGTGTACTCACCCTGCAGGGCAGCTGTGCACCTACTATTGCTAGAAGCCTGGCAAGTAAAACCAGTGAGTGATAGTTGTGTACACAAGAGAAAGTAACATGCAGTTCCTCCAGGTTGAAGCTTTAAAGATATGGCAATACCTGGGGAGTAATGTACAAAGTTTTTTTCTTTGGGTAAAGCCTGTCTGCAATGTCACTGGCTTGTGGGTGCTCTGACTTTAAGAAGGGTATAGTAAATTTGAGATTTACTACAGCAATGAAAAATCCTGGTTTTCCCTTCATCCACAATTCCATTCAAGAAGGAGCTTTTAAAATCTAAATCAAGTAATTAATTAGTAATTGTAAAATAGTTTAAAATTATCCTAAAGAAGTAATATCGTTATAGTTATAGAAGTATATTTATGCATCAAGCTTTTAGTAGTTTATTTCCATATCCTGCAGTACTAAATACATGATCTTCTGCTTTTCGTATTGTAGGGACAAGTTTCTCCACCTGTTTGTAGTAGGGGAGCAGTTTTTGTACGCACACCTCTGCAGGTGAATACAGGAGCAATATAATAGGGACTGAACAGATGGGTTATACATTAGCAACTAAAGGAGGGCTAAGGAGAATCTTCATCCTCTGTTGGATGCAGGGGGAAACATAGTGACCAAGGATGAGGAACAGGCTGAGGTACTTAATGCTTTCTTTACCTCAGTCTTTAATATTAAGACCAGTTGTTCTCTGGGTACCCAAGCCCCCCGAGCTGAATGAGGGATGGGGAGCAAAATGAATCCCCCGTAATCCAAGGGGAAATAGTTAGCAAGGTGCTACATCACTTAGACATATGCAAGTCTATGGAGCTGGCTGGGACCCACCCAAGGCGACTGAGGGAGCTGGCAGAAGTGCTCACCAAGCTACTTTCCATCGTTTATTGACAGTGCTGTCTAACTGGGGAGGGCCCAGTTGACTGGAGGCTAGCAAATGTGACACCCATCTACAAGAAAGGCCAGAAGGAGGATCTGGGGAACTACAGGCCTGTCAGTCTGACCTCTGTGCCCAGGAAGGTTATGGAGCAGATCATCCTGAGTGCCATCACGCAGCACATACAGGACAACCAGGTGATCAGGCCCAGTCAGCATGGGTTTATGAACGGCAGCTCCTGCTTCAGTAACCTCATCTCCTTCTGTGACACGATGACCCGGTTAGTGGACGAGGAAAAGGCTGTGAATATTGTCTACCTAGACTTCAGTAAAGCCTTTGACACCATGTCCCACAGCATTCTCCTGGAGAAAGTGACTGCTCACGGCTTGGACGGGCGTACTCTTCGCTGTGTAAAAAACTGGCTGGATAGCCAGGCCCAAAGAGTGGTGGTGAATGGAGTTAAATCCAGTTGGCAGCCCGTCACAAGTGGTGTTCCCCAGGACTCAATATTGGGCCCTGTTCTCTTTAATATCTTTATCAATGGTCTGGACGAGGGGATCAAGTGCACCCTCAGTAAGTTTGCAGATGACACCAAGTTAGGTGGGAGTGGTGACTTGCTTGAGGGTAGGATGGCCCTACAGAGGGATCTGGACAGGCTGGATCAATGAGCCGAGGCCAATGGTAAAAAGTTCAACAAGGCCAAGTGCCAGGTCCTGCACTTGGGTCACAACAACCCCATGCAGCGCTACAGGCTTGGGGAAGAGTGGCTGGAAACCTGCCCAGAGGAAAAGGACCTGGGGGTGTTGGTCAACAGACAGCTGAATATGAACCGGCAGTGTGCCCAGGTGGCCAAGAAGGCCAATAGCATCCTGGCTTGTATCGGAAATAGTGTGGCCAGCAGGACTAGGGAAGTGATTGTTGCCCTGTATTCGGCACTGGTAAGGCCCACCTCAAGTACTGTGTTTGATTTTGGGGCCCTCACTGCAAGAAAGACATTGAGATTCTGAAGTGTGCCCAGAGAAGGGCAACGAAGCTGGTGAAGAGCCTAGGGAACAAGTCTTACAAGGAGCAGCTGAGGGAACTGGGGTTGTTTAGCCTGGAGAAAAGGAGGCTCAGAGGAGACCTTATCGCTCTCTACAACTATCTGAAAGGAGGTTGCAGAGAGGTGGGAGCTGGTCTCTTCTCCCAAGTAACTAGCGATAGGACGAGAGGAACTAGCCTCAAGTTGTGCCAGGGGAGGTTTAGATTGGGTATTCAGAAAAATTTCTTCCCCAAAGGAAGCATTGGAACAGGCTGCCAGGGCAGTGGTTGAGTCACCATCCCTGGAGGTCTTTAAAAGAGGTGTAGATGTGGGGCTTGGGGACACGGTTTAGTGGTGGATTTCACAGTGCTAGGTTAATGGTTGGACTCGATGATCTTAAAGATCTCTTCCAACCTAAGTGATTCTATGATTCTATGATCCTGCTGCTTTTTTATTAACAGTTCTGGAGTCAGAGTCAGTTTTAAGTGGGAAATCATTCTAAATCTTTTTATACATGAATGGTGTACAGATATTTTTTTTCCAGGCAAAATATTCACCACTATTAAGAAAATCTAGTAGATGAGTAGCAGATGAGCTGCATGAAAGGATACACAGAGGCCCTTTCCCTCTGCCCACAAGCCAGCAGCCCTGGTGCCCCGGGGTTTGGCTTCACTCCAGTATGAACCCCTCAAAAGTAGTGCACTTCTGAAGTGCGATACCAAATCTTGAAAGAACAAAAACACTAGTAGAACGATCGCTGTCACCTCTCAAATAAAGGGAACATATAAAGGGAATATAATGTATTTGACTTCCTACAAAAAGGCTGGCTTATTTGGAACACCTACAGTGATCCACACAGTGAAGCATTTGTAATAGTCAAACACAGAGGCTTAAGGTGTTGGGAAAGGAAATGGTCCATGAAAGAGTGACCTACAGAGTTAAATCCCTAAACTAGGCTCACCTTGCAGCCAATTTTGAAAACATATTTCAGGTCAGGAAATAGTAGGGAACAAGTTTAAGTGAATGTCAAACCCACTAACCCTTCTCCACAAAGGAGAAAAAGTAATTCATGAAATCAGCAAAGGATTAAGGCAATTCAGGTACCTCTACACAGCTAAAGAAAAGCAGGTCAGAGTGTGTCCTTGAGCACTGGACCCTTGATAGTCCACACTGCTTGATGATTATCTCACCTTTAGGTTTTGTTTTAGACCCCCAGCTCACTTTCCAGAAAGCAACCATGTCCTGGCTGAGGATAATGCCCATATGGACCAGTCCCAAAGGGTGGCATGTATAAGACTATCCCAAGTTTGGCTTTCCCTAGCCTACAAAATCCTCAAGAACCATTCCAGCAGGCTTCATGCCTCAAAAACCTCTTCATACCATTTAGTCTTACCATTCCTCCTCCTCCACAAGCAGAGACCTCTTCTTGCTAGTCCACCACTCTCTTCTGAAGATACTCAAGAGAAAATAAATCATAACCACTCTCACTAGGGCTGCAGGTCAGTCCGTATGTGTGCGAGTGACCCCTCTCCAGACCAGAATCTCCCAGGCCTTTTTGAGTCTCCCTTAGCAGAAAGACCTCAGTTAACCTCTACTGCAGCTGTTTTAGCAATCAAGCACTGCAATTAACAGCGGAAGTTCATTACGTCCACCCTGTGAAACAGGACAAACACACAGTCCACATGAGAAAATTTCTACTCTCCAACCGAAGAAGATGAATGAGGCTGGCTTTAAATTGCTCTCGTATCTTAAATGGCCATTGCTTCTAAGGCTGTGTCTCCACTCACAAATTAATTAAAACTTTTTAAATTATTTTTCTTGAGTCACCCATGCACACCCAGTAGCAATGACACACTGCAACGTTACACCCAAACTGGTGTGTGCGCTAGTTCACCAAACATGTGCTACTGATAGTGTTCCCCTAAGAAATCAGCACAGATATTAAAAGGGAAAGGGCATTTCCCAGTTAGGCTCTGCACCTTCAAATCCATTTGATTTTTGGTTCAAAACAACCTTCAGGTGTCAGTGCAAAACCAGTCTTTTCTGTACAGCTCATTGGCAAAAGATGAGCAAAGATATGGTTGGAAGGAACTCTGGTGGTGATTTGTTAGGGATATTGATTAAATTTAGTGTAGTCACATGGTTGCTGTTGCATTTTTATCCATGGATAATTATGGAGTCTGCTCATTTTATGAGATGTATTTTTAAGAGTTTATCAGTGGCTTGGGATGAGTGCTCTTTTGTTTAGTGATGTATAAATTTGAATAATAATAAATAACAAAGTGAAGGAAAACGAGGGAAGGGAGGAGACCGAAGTCTGGGAAGATGCCATGCTATGCATGTCTGCTGCATTTGATCACAGCATAGATGATACAGCAGTGGGCATTACAGAAAGCCCTAATATAAATCAGATTAGATAAATATTAATTGCCATGACTAACTCTGCACTTTACTGGGGTGTATTGATGTTTCCAGTCAAAGGCTCATGTTATTAGCATACATTTAAGGATCAGTCGCTTCCCTTTACGCAGTCCTAATGTTTTGTCGAGCGAGCACCGGAAAACAAGACTGTGACAGTGTGCCATGACGCTGCGTTACAGCAACATATGAGTTCACTTCAGCTCTCCCCAGTGCTGCACTGTGTTAGCCACACACTGTGGAGCACCACCGTGCTTTCCCACGGGGCACCCCAAGCTACAGACACCCTCCAGACTGACACTTCCCAGCCGAAGACTGGGAGGAGCTCGTTATTGCAGACGTGCCATATCATCTCAGTAACATCACGGCAGCCAAACATTAGGCATCCTGTCCCTGCTGCACTAATCATGGTGTTGAGGAACTTTATGACTTTTTTGGACTACTGGTAGCATTACCGAGGCGTTTGCAGGGTTTTGGACTCACCTTCTTAAAAAAAGACAGAGAGAGGACTTCCTCTCTTGGAGATGAAAAAAAATATTCATAAAAAAGTTGTTCCTATTCAGAATCAAGCAACTGCATTCGCCACAAAGTTAAATTAGGGAGGAAATTTGAGGTTAATCTTCATTGTTAAAATAATATTGACTTGGACAATTTTGATGTCTTAAAAACTTCTTAATCGTACAAAAATTCAAAGGGAAGAAGGCATGTAAAAGTGAAAAAAGTCTAAATGGGTTAGTTAACATTTAAGAAACCACAAAGAACCTCCCCCCCTTCTGTCAAAATGTCATTAAACCAAGACATTCCTGTGGAAAGCTTGATTTTGACAAAGCTGCATTTTCCACTGGTAAAATATCATGTAGGGAGGTTTTCTCATAATTAATATAAAGCAGTAACAAGGTGTTCTTGTTTAGGTTACTGCGGTACATTTGAGATAAGTTTTATTTCTTTTATGACAGTATGAGGCAAAGCGTTTTGCAACTGTGCTGTAGGATCGCTCAGCACAATTAAATTGTGCAGTAATGAGTGCGTAAGTCAGGCATTTATTCGGGTTTTATCAGGGACTTGTGCCGTGGGTCCGTGTTTCGTACCAGAGGAGCGCAAACTGCGTATCGGTGCTGTCGCCTGCGTTTCACTGGGGCAGTTTGGCTGTAGGTGCTTGTGCCTGGTGTGGGGTGGGCGTACAGCTGCGGCGAGCGGTGTCAGCACCGCACCGGCTGTGCGCCTGAGTACAGCCGGCTTCCACTTTTATGTATAAACACGCAACATGCCACCACACTTTGTGGCTGTGCTGAACAGCTTTAATATATGTTATGACAATGCTGTATTGTGCTCAGTGTTATTGCCGCTCGCTCCGTACTGTAGGCATGAATTTAGCTGCGTGATTACGCTATAATATCACTGCGCTCCGCGTTGCCCAGTTGTGCCAGGCTGACATTGTGTGCTGTGTATTATGATAATGTTGACAGGGCTGAACGGCAGCGTTCGGCACTTTGCCGTTTTCGGCTGTATTCCTGTAAGGTGGTGTCGGGGCTTTGTGCCGTGAGCTGCCAGGCTGAGCGAGGGTAGCGTAGAGGGCTCCTCGCTCGCCTTATGGGGATGCGCAGAATTAACGTTATGTACTGCTGCACTTGGTGGCCGGTTTGCATTAGTGCTGTGTGCTCTCTGCTGCTTGATTGTGGGGTATTAATGTCAAAATCCTCCGTGATCTACTGCCATGTGGTTGTGGTGTAGCCTCCGATAAAATCATGGCTTGGTTTCTTAATAATGCAGAATTTTAAGAGACAACAAAATGTATAGGAATTGTTCTATATTAAAAATGCAGCATAATTGTATAATTACAGTATTTGCATCATGCTAAACAGATTGGCTGGGTTATTTCAGATTCTTTAAAGTCGGGATGGCATCAGGCCTACAGTATTTCTAAACTGTTTTGCCCGTCTGCAGTTGTATAATGAAACACCACAAATTTTACCCAGCAATACTTGTGCTTTCTAAGTGCTGCATTATGAGCATAAAATTACCAAATGTACTGAACACACTTACCAACACTGAACTAAAATCCCTTATCTCTTACCCACAAATTAAGTCTCCACAGATCCTTTTTTACAATGCTGAAGTAATAAATACATATATATTTATTTCTACAACCATTTTAAGAAATTAGAAGGAAACCCACACAGTAGTTTAGCAGTTAATTTACAACAGTACAGCCTCTCGAGTAAGTAGGTAAAACAAACACACATCATTTATTTGCCTCATTTGAAATCCCTGCTCCCCGACACACAGACAGACAGACTCATACACACAGATCACTACAGCCCAAATTGGACATCAGAGAAGAAACTAGGACTTCTTTGCTATCATCCGTGATTGCCCTGAGGGTTGAGGAGTGGCCAATTTACAGCATGAATATAGTCTGGGGATACATGAATCATGAATCATGTTTGATGTATGGAAAGGCAGAGTCATTCTGAAAGGCTGCAAATGCAGTCATCTGCTTTTTAAGTGAAAAAAAATGCTTGCAAAACAACAACAACAACAAAAACAGAGAGATGAAATACCTGGGAAATATTATTTAAAGACACCATCTTTGCCTTTTTTTTTTTTTTTTTAATTGGGTTGGAAGGGGTTACTTCATTATGCAGCAAATTAGAAAATTCATAATTTATCATTGCACCCAGTCGAAATGCCACCCAACTGAGTCGCACCCCTGTGAAAACCATCACATAGTAACAAACTGTCAAAGCCTGCTGCAGCCGACGGGCAAAATTAATATGCAAATGTATGCAAGAAATTAAAAAGCAGAATTACCCAGGCAAATGAGGTAGCTATACTTGAATTGTTAGAATTATGAATAATTACTGCGAATTTTCTGCTCCTAATATAACTTGTTTTTTGATAAACAAAGACTTAATTATCGAGATGCGCTGGAGAATTTCCGTGGCGCTCATTAATCTTGCAAAAAAAACAAGTCCCTGGTGCCCAAACCGTAATGAAGAGCGCGTGCCCTGAATCTTCAGAAAGATCAGAGGCACCAGGGTGCCAGGGCTGGAGAAAAAAAATGACAGTGCCAATGTCCCCTCCTGTACCCTGGAGTGTCATAACGTCTTCCACTAACTATCAAAGGGACTTATTTATGCCAGCAGCTGAGCTATAAGTCCAATTTACGATGCCTTAAGCAGTGGTGAAATGATCTGTTGATGTGCTATGGAAATGCCATCTTGCAGTAGCTCGATTTGGTCCCAGTGATACCAACACGATGAGGACCCTCCGCTCCTCTGCTAATGGATGCAGCATGACAGACCATAATACACAAGAGGGACAATCTTTTAGGACCAGTCTCAATGGTCCTCCATTAATCTTGGTTCTGCAGCGCTGTGGTGTCCATGGGAACAAGGGCATTATCATAAGCACTGGTTTTAAATGTTCCCATTAGGGATTGCAATACAGAGGAGAGATGCATGGGGTGAGAGGGTTAGGGGAGACAGTCCACTATTAGTTTACTTTTTTTTTTTATGACCTGGATTCGAACCATACTGGGTGGCTCCGAGAATTTTCTTTTCTTAAATGACATAAAGAAAACAACAAAGGAGGAAGCAGCTAAGTGTACAGCACGGTGCGGTGCCGCATGTTCGTCTTCTCTGTTTTTACAGCTAGAAAATCAGCTTGGCCCTGGTGGGCTGAGATAATTTACCATGAGAAAGCAAAGGGAAAATAACCCCAGGTACTCTCAGCACAGACCAAATCGAACCCGCTGTGAGCTTATTATTACTTAAAAACTGGCATCTAAGTGGAAATGACTGACTCTCTGTCATTATCCCTATTACCACCATGATAAACCCAAGCAGATGATAAGGCAAAATTACAAAACATCAGTTCTGGAGCTCGGAGGCTACTTCAGAAGCTCAAGGCAGACTGCGTTTTCAAATGCTTGCTTCTCTGCATTCAAGTCCCCAAATTTCCTGATGCCTTGACAGAACTATTTCACTGCATAGGCAAATTGTCACCTTTTAAACCAGGGCATCTGTCATTTTTATACAAGGGCCTACCACTCAGTCACTCTCGCTCTTAATCCTCCAATTTCTCTACACACACAGAGCAGCTACAGTACCGTAACGTTTGAAATTTCACTCTCACAGCCTGTATTACAGTCAGAAAGGGGAAGGACGGGGCAACAACTGCCTCATAACTGACAGAAAGGACACCCCACCTGACAGCTGGGCTTTATTTTTTCTAATCAGTGGGAGGAGCAGCTCGCCTGGGGACGAATGGTACTTCAGAGCGAGAAGAGGGGAGCAAATGGAGAGTACCAAAAAGGCAAGTCCAAGATCTTCCACCCTCCTCTCACCCTTCACATTACCGTGGCCAAGAGAAGCGTGTTTGCCCCACATATCCCTTCTGTCTCCTTCCCCAACCTCTCCCTGCAGAGGGGTTGATGGGCACGTCAGCACGGAATGCTGCAGGCTCTTCTCCAGCAGCTTCTCCCTGGTGCAACAGAGCTGGAGGGGACCCAGAAAGCAAAGCGTCTGAGCATGTTACATTTGGCTTAGCAGGATGATAATTCACTTCACCGGTTGTCTGGAAAAAAGGGGGTTACTATAAAAGGAGCAGTAATTGTGCCTGACATGGTTGCCTACCTCCATGCCGCTCAGCGAGCAGGATGGCTGCTAAAGTTCTTACCAATATAAACTTTCCTTTTCTTCCTAGGGATGGGGGAGTTTAATTTTCCAGTCCTGCTATTGCCAAGGCAAGTTTCATACAAAGCGTTCACCAGTTACACACAGCGGTGTCACAGCCCTCTTAATGACTGTTGCCACCCTGGGCTGAGTCACGTACCTGCTGGGGCAGCTCCCCTGATCCCACGACCCGATGGTGTGTGGTGTGGTGCTGCCAAAGCAGCTGCCATCCCCCTCTATTTCAGAGCGTGGGATAGGCAGGATCATGTGCTTGTTGACGCTAAAACCTGTTTCTCGGATTATGGCCACAGCGTCAATCTAAACATTTTATGGTGATGAAACCTCAGGAGAGATGATCCAGTATGGAATGAGCTTGTGAAAAAGCCTCCAAGAAACGCAATTTCCTTCAAGACGGGTTTCTTGTTTTACAAGAACACTTCAGTACATATCACTGAGTCTTTCCTCCGCCTCCTTCATGTGCATGCATCTAATCATTTATAAGAGAAGAAAAAGATGAGGTTTGAAATTAAATTTCTTCTTATCTTAGCGAAGAGTTGGGAAAACTCCCACAAAAACTGCTGAGCGTGTTGGGAGAGCCAATTTACCTGTCCAAGAAGTTAGGAAACAGCTTCAGGAAATAAAAACAATTTGCACATAGCGGAGCACTTGTGACAGTGTGAAAATCTCCCTTACTTCACAGTTCATCCTGCGGTTGCAGGGGAATGGAGCTGGAATGTGGAGAACGGGTTGGCCAACAGCTACTATGACAAGGAACACAATAAATCCTATTTCAGACTCCACCTAGGCCTAATAATACGTTGCATTTGCAGTTGTTTGTTACTTTTAGCCAAATTTTGCAATACAGAAAATGACGTGAGGAAAAGCTTCAGTAATTCACTCAAAATCACTGTCACAACAATGTTTTTGGCCCTTTATTAGAGGTTCGAGCCTCAGGCTGACTCTGTCCCAGGCATCAGTCCAAAAATGGGGAAGAGATCTGAGTGTGCAAGATGGAAATAATTATTATCTGTGGCCAAAGACTGCGTGGTTTAGATTTTTCACAACCAGTCTTTGCTCTTAGTAAACTGGAGTCCGGATATAAGCATATCCTCTGCAAAGGCCTGGGACACCGGTTGCAAAGAGAACTTCCCTCCTCTTTCCCATAATTACCACATCTAGGCAACACATCCAGAAAAAGATCTACATATATGTGTGTGTATCTATATAAGTATATATTAATGTACATATATACGTTCCTGACAGAAATGGGTACATAAGGGAGGGTGGGCATGGAAGATAGAAGAGGGCTTCTCAAAATGCTTGTGTCACGTTTGCAAGCTGTTGCAACGGCAATTGGCTGACAAATCAGATGAATTACTTTCCAGTAGAAGAGACTGAGATCATGAGAAGGTAAGCAAAGATTTCGGGTCCATATGAATATGTTACCACTTGGGTTTATGCAACTCCAAGCCTCTCTCAAAGAAATGTAAATGTTTTCAATCCAGGTCAGTGTGCTACTATGGCAAAGCAGCACACACACCATGTGCACCTTTCTGGCACAACAGTTGTTCAGCTTGCTACAGAAATCCCAAAGGAGACTAACAATTTACTGTATTTAAATAACAAATAGTTTTGGGGTAGAAGCTGTGCTTCTAGTTGTCAGCTTGAGGGTCTTTACAGTGCTGAAAAGGGGAAAAAAAAAAAAAGACTTAGATTATTCCTAGTGACCCACATACCGCAAAACATCTGCTGACAACATGGTTGGCTTCCTGCCCAAGTTCAACTATGAGCTGTCTCCAGCTGATCATCTTTGCCCTCACCATAATCCGGAGAGTCCGCAGCAAGCAAAGGCAATAGTCAGGGATACAAAAAGCAATTTGACCAGTTGAATAAGCACAAACTTGCATAAACATGCACACACATACCTCTAACATAAACCTGACCTTAAAAAAAAGAAGTGCTACTATCAAATATAAATCTTCAGATTAAGATTCTTCAGGTTAGAAGTAAGAACTTACTTGCGTATAGCATGATGCTTTGTGCTTGCAAAACTTGGGTTGTTTAAAATTTTAGGTCTTAAGAGATATGCATGCACAATATGATTAGACAAAGCACTGGAAACAAATAAAAAGCCCCAAGAAATACCTTTTGTACTGTCAAGTTCCACCATTGTATTAAGTACAGTATTATTCTGTTTGTAGAGACAGAAACAATATTTCTAGAAGCATTTGTGTTCAGTCCTTCTTTTTACATTTGAAATGGTGTTACCCTGTCATGCAAACACACTGATGTAACTTGCCTGTCAACCTCCCCTTTCATTGTTTGTGGTTATTACTTTTTTGTTATTATTTTTATTCAAATCAGTAATTACTCCCAACTTCCAAGTTTCTTGTGTTTTCTTTGTTCCTGCATTTAGGTAGTCATTCTCCTTTTTAAATGCATCTGACTGCTTAGAACACAGCCATAATCATACCTGATATTGTTCAAATTAATAGTCACTCATTTGTGATCATAAGGTTTTTTTGCACCTTTTATTACAGATGTAAGAAACCTTGCCATGCGATTCAAAAAGCCATACAGCAGCCTCTCATTTTAGTGTTACCAACAGAGAGTACTTGTTATTCTGTTGTACTTTTTATTAGTATCAGTATGATTATTGTTTCTGCTCAGTAAAGGCCAAAGGATACTCTGATTCAAGGGGAGGAGAGGCTGCTCAGCCACCTCTCATTAGAGTCTCTTCTGGCCCAGCAGAAAGCCTTGAAGATTCCCCTGAAATTCCTGAATAGACAGTGCCTGTATTTGGGTGCGGGCTTGTTACACACAAACTGTTTGGATGATTTAAAATACAAGTATATAGAAATGTAACAGAAAAATGTAACAGCAAGCGACAGAAAACATGATCCCTTAGGTGCCGTAGCTGGAGGCTTAGTGACAGATGATGCTGCAAAATGGCTTCAACATGGGATATTTACAAAATTGCTTTATGAGAATTTTACACTGCTAATCACAAGGCTCTAATAATAATACTTCCTTTATTAATTGAAATCTAAGTACTAGCTCACATTTTCAGAAATGGTCTTTGTTAAAGCATGTTAGAAACTTCTAATATTCCTTTTCCATTTCCAACCCTGACTTCATATCTGACACTTTCAGGATTGCCTTAGCCCTTCTGAATATACTAGATACAGCACTCATCATTTGATTAATTCTAATAATTTTTAGTCATTATTACTTTTTAACATATATTGGTATTGCAGATTAAATATTATTTATAGCTTTAATTTGTGTCCTGTTTGGATTGTACAATCACAGGGCTAACTTGGCTATCATTATTATCATATTGTTTTATACTGCTCCTAAAATTAAAATCCATTCTTGTCTTTAAATGTTTTATTGTACTTGTCTTTCTTGTTTTGCATTGCATAGTCCATGATTAATTCTGTTAGCCAAGTGCATATGGCCTGCTTGGCTATCATCCATTATCTTCATCATTGTTGTCTCAAAATGAGCACTTTATTATTACCTTTTTCATCTTTCCAATTACCAGATGTGCTTTTGCATTCCCATATTTTTCCTACTAGACTGAGATCTACATTTAGAGTAAAAGTCCCAGCTCATTAGTCATTGAAGATTAAGTGAATTTTCCCTGGCTAAATACAGAAAATCTCAGGGTCAGTTCCAGTGTTAGAGAAGTAGGTAACTTTTGAAAAACAGAACCAAGAATGGCTACTTCTTCCTCTAGAAAAAAAGCTTATTGTCAAAAAATTGGTAGTTTAATAGAGCATCAAATTTAGATAAAAGGAAAATTCCCTCTGCAAATCCTGTAACTGCACTTGATTCAAGTATCTTTCTGAACTCTCAGAAGCCTTATCTAAGCTGAGGTTTGCCCTTACCCGCCTATCCTATAACTGTGACTTCCCGGAATGGCACCCCCCCGCAAAAAAACCAAACAAACAATAAAACCCAAAAAAACCCAAAATAAAAAACTTCAAAGGTTGTGAAAAAAAGTTGTGTTAAATGCCTACAAAGGGCTGGCAGCATCATTTCTCACTGTGAAAAGCCTCTTGCAAGGTTTCCGTCCTAATTTTTCAGGTTCAGGCAACATAGTCTGGTTCAGTGTGCCATCTGACTGTATTCAAACTCCTAACAATGCAATGTTCACTTAGCCACAAGGTTAGCTGAGCTAAATGTCCATACAGGAAAAAACCTTGATAAAGTAAGGAATTTTTTTTTTCTTCATTTCATTTATATAATTTAAAGAAAAATACCTATCTAACCACCTAACACCTCAGTCCACTCCAGTATTATTTCACCAAGTGTCTTCAATACAGACAGATTATTAAATTTTTTTGTTGATATCTTTATAGTCCCATTATTGTACATTAAAAAAAAACACCACTAGAGAAACATTTCATATAATGCCACAAACTTCTTATGGCATAGATATTTCTAAATGCCCATGAATTCTTTCTATATAAGGTCCTTTGATTAAAAAAAGAAAGGAAATAAGGCAATATCTCTCTCTTTCAAACCTTGGTACTGTAAATCTGTTTCTAGGCAAGAACCTACTCATTGCCCCACAAAGCAATGATGGAACCAGACCTGTGCATAACCCGGGGATACATAAGGGAAATGTTATATGATAAGTAAGGGAGGAAGCTGGCAGACAAAAACATGCTAGCTTCTGTTTTCTGACCTAAGTATGCTGCTTTGGGCATTTTAGAAAAATCTGTTAATAATCACTGTGAAGGAGGAAGAAAACATCACAACAGGAAAAATTCCCATAAATGGGTGGGAGAATGTAAGCTGAAATGTTCAGAAGTGACTAGGGTGACAAGTTTCAAACCTCCCCCAGTACTCTGATTTTCAAGAGAAAAACCTCTATTTCCTAAAGCTCGGGTGCCTCAATAATGGCAAGCAGAGCCCCAAAAATGGAGGTCCTTTTCTGGTTCACCCTTGAAAGTTGTGTAGTTCAGGAGAGGTCAGAGGAACTATTGAATTGCTGCCACTTACAAGCAAACTCGCAGGGCTCTTTAGTGCTCTGGCACTTAGCCCAAGCTAAGTATTTTGGGGGACTTAATTGTTCCAGTAACACTTTATAATTAGCCTTTCTTGTGCTGACCACAGTCGCTAAAACCCAGATTCTTCAAATTGTCCCTTTTTGAGTATTTCAGAATTGAGGCTTCCTTCTTCCCCTAAAGAAAAAGGTTTGCTCCTCAGGCAAATTCTTGTGCTTGATCTCTCTAGATCTGATGTTTATACCTTTATGCCTCTCTATAGCCTCTTACTCCAGGCGTAGTGACATTTACTTCAACAGAGCTCTGCCCAAGTGTTGTGCCGTAGTGACATATCCAGACTTGGTTCTTCTGTGCCTGCAGAAGTAAAAGATGTCCCATATGTATCAAGATGACAGGGCAATGTGTTGAGAAATTTTACATATGAAGAGTCTTAAGATACCAGATCAAAAGAGATTGCAGAAGTGATAAATGTCATTTTTACACTGGCAGATTAATATCGTGGCAATGTCTGGATTTTCATCTAAACATCACCGGGAAAAGTCTGACAAGTCTGGGATAGTATGGCATGGCTATTTCTCTCATTTGGGCTGGTATTTGCTTGATCCGCTCATAGCTTATTAAGTTTTCTCTGAGCAGAAGAGCAACTCTGCATCTTCCCTCCTGGCAAAAGATACACAAAATACCTTTTTATCTCAACGAACAGTTTACATTCTTCTGCAGGAATTCAGAAACTTGCTATTGCTAAACTATCCTCTCTATCTTTTGGTAATGCAGTTGTATTAGTAATGGCAGATTGCCTTTGGTACTCCTTTGTTCTGAAGTTTTAGTAACAAAGTGTCTGGATACAAAACTTTGTCGTATTATGTTTTGAAGGTTTTGTAGCGCAGAAAGCAGTGCGCGTCTATGAGCATTTATAATGGAGAAAAGCTAAGTGATAAAGTGCACCTTTAACATAATGACAGTAATTCAGTCTCAGACAGTGAATGCTATTATACCCTCTTTTAAAGACTAAAATCAGTCAATTGAAATGACAATTATGATAATCCTCATGTAATGAAGATTATTTTGAAACAAAAATCTTTTTTGGTGTGTGTGCCTGTGAATGTGTGTGTATTTACTGTACCTAAGTACAATGTTGACGTTCTGCTTGGCTGGAAATTCTGTACAAATATACCAGTATTTTCTAACCATTCTGATGGTTTCAGTTGATATTTATTGTAAATTGATCTCTTAAAAAAAAGACCAAAAAATACCAAAAAAAAACCCCCAACACAAAAAAACCTCTTTAAAAACAAGCTTTATATATGTTTTGGTGAAATACTCTGAGCATAGAGCTTGGAGAAATGGGCAGCCTTATAAAAGTGGTTAGCTTGATCAGTCTTAGAATATGCCATGATAATTCCTTCCCAGTACTTTTACCCTGTGTTTTGTCCTAACTTTCTAAAGGAAGCTACTGTGAGCTTCCAACAAACCATATGGAGAGTTAATAGTGAGCAATAGTTCCAGCAAACATTATTCTAACTAGGAGTCAGTCTATAATAGGTGGCCTGCTACAGTTATCTGAGAAAGAGGACATACTGATCATCTGAATCTAGTTCTTGCATCGGCTAAGATTTTCAAAGAAGTCTAAGGGAGCTAGGCACCTAATCCTACAAAACTACAACCAAAGGTATGATTTGTCTTGGATTCCTTTGAAAGACTTGTTCTGTTTTAACAAATCAAGGCACTCACAAACATTGTACAGCAGAATGAAAATGCCACAAAAGCCACAACAAAGACACACATATACAGGCAGTTCAAATGGAAAGGAAGATACGGAAAAGATTTGTTGGGGAAAAGGAGGTGATAAAGCAGGTAATAAGTACCACGATGACCATAGGCAACTCACCTCTATGGTCTGACAGGAATGTTGCATAGAGCTCCTACCCTATTAAACAGTTCTGACCTAAAATGCAGTAAATATTAGTATTAAGATTACAAAACACATTGGAGAGGGACAATTTAGTCAAAAAAGGAAGATGCTTGTTAGCAAAATGTAGCTATGCATTTTGTATATTACTGGCTGCCTCAGTTGTTCTGAGTCTCATAATGGTACTCCTTACCCACCTCTGCAAAATGCTTTTTAGGAAAACTGATATGTAAATATTGCTAAATAGTTTTTGTTCAAGATTTTGTACCTTCCATTGCTCAGTTGATTTCAAAGCAGAGAACTAATGATGAGCCTCACAGAAAATCCCCAAGAGATTCCCTTTGGCCAGGTGGCAGTTTACCTGTAGTGTACCGGATGCATTCCTTCTTTGTTGAGGGATGGTGATTAGGATCAAGTGAAGTTGTATTTTGGTTGCAGAGCTTTATTAATGTGAACTACCCTAAAAGTGGTAGTTCACATTAATAAAGCTGGTTATTTCTGGTTAATAAAGGTGGCTATTTCTTCTTAGACCTGACCTAGTTCTAATAATTTGCCATTCAAAAGATGCAGAACTTAGATCTTTGCAGGAAGTTGTTACAATTCACTGTGAACAGCGGCCTAAAAGGGTTGCCGTATGCAGTCAAATACATTGGCACAGTAGGGAAATGTGATCTTTTCTAAGGCTATTATTCTAATCATTTCATCTAGTCCCTTGTCCAAATATAATATGCACTGGCACAAAGTTAATTTAATTTTTTTTAATCCCTGCAACAGTACAAAAACCCATGACAAAGCAGGGTGTCGAACATGTGCTTTTAGGAAGTCCTTCATCGCCTGTTAATTGTACAATGCAATTGTGTCAAAGTGGTCTAGATGACATTGCTCTGCCGACTGTTTTGTGGCGATGTTTAATAGCTGGAAGGCCAAATGCAGTAGCTGGCATTCACTTTCAGTATGTCTTACTTACTGAGTATGGTTTCACATATACACATTTCAGTCATGAATAGCTGATTGTACCCTTCCGCACACTCTTGTTTCTGGTTTTTTAAACTGTCTTGGCCCTGATCCTGCCAGCAAACTTCACCCTGGCGCTGCATGACTCCCTAATGCACTAGTGAGGACTTCAGCTGAAAAGCTTGCCAGGGTGCCTTCTCCGGCTTGTATCCACTGCAGCACAATGGCCCCAGGACCAGCTAATGAAATTGCTGGGCAGATTTTGAAAGCGGTGCCTAAATCTTACAGGCCAAAGTCTGCCCTGGTCTTGTATCAGCAGTCACACAAGAGAACACAACTGGCTGTCCTTCTCCTCCTCCTCCCTCCACTGTTCATGAGGCAAAGGAACAAAGCGTTAGCCTTTTTGCCACTCCAGAAAGCTGCATCGTACCTGAAGGTCTAACATAAGAGATCCACAGGAACAGATTGAATTACTTCTCTTTTTCTTTTTTCCATCCTTAGCTGGTGACTAATACTAATGCTGAGAGCCCCAGAGACATAGACCTGCTCAGCAGTTGCTTCAGTGGGGCTCAGTCACTAGAAGTTACCAGCAGTAACTGTACTCACCCAGCATTTTGTCTTCAAGGCTCCTTGCAAACCTTAATTAATCCGCACAACGTTCCTAAGAGGTATCCCTACCCCTGTTGTCCTGAAGGGAAAACTGAGGGAGATAATTAGAGCCTTGTAATGAAGAAGTAAGGTCTGATGACCTGGAGCCCAACCTGCTATCTGGGTCAATAGACAGATTATGTCCTCGGACTGACTAATTGTAGGCACCTAATTGCATTAACACACAAAAGCAGCAATTCACGCCCTGGCAAAGAAATGATCACACCCCCCCCAGCAGTCCTTCCCTCTTGGAAAATTACGTCACCCCAGGGCTCTGATTCACCATCCCTGTCAAATTTAGTTGTGGCAACTAAAGAAACTGCTGCCTGTACTCCTGTCACAGCTAAATCTGAACACCCCTACTCAGGAATGAGACAGCAAATATTCTCCCTTATTAAGGATAAAATATAGCATTCCACATTATCCTGAAAAACACTGTAAGCCCACGACTGAAAGTGTATAGTATCTTATCTTCATCATGTTCAAGAAGATGGAACAAGTCACTGCCCATTCCTGCCTCAGTTTCTCTCTTTATATTTTCTGTTGATATAGTACAAACTTCCCCTAATTCATACACTTAAATCTTGTCTTCTTCAACATTACGAAGAAAATGTTAGGACAGGACTCTAATGAGCAACTGTCAGCTGCTCAACTCCATCCTAAGTTGGTGGTCTGAACATTGCCTGATCCCACAGAGCAGCTTTGAAATTCCAGTCCTGAAGTCAGTAAATTCTTGGGAAAAAAAGGAAGCACCACAGTCATGCTTAAGACTTATTACTGCCAGAGCTGGTCTAAATGATTTTAACTGAGATAATTGGATGGTAATTTAGGGATTCTGTCAGAATTCATTTCTTTGCTGATATTTTTGACTAAAAAAAAAAATATCTAGCTTTTCAGTGGAAAAGCTGTAATATTTCCATGTCAAATGTGGGCAAATTTAAATTTTGAGCAAAAGAGAATGCTCTGAAATTTAACTCCACAGAAATGTGTATTTTGATTTTTTTGAATCATTGTGTTGTGTAGAAAGATTGTAATTGCCTGAAGGACTAAAATTCACCAAATAGTTCTTATCAATAACTAAATGCATTCTCCTATAGGGAATATCGGTTTCATTAGTATACATTTAATGTTGGGAAAAATCTGTTCAGCCAGAAGGGTTTAGGATTTGGGGGGTTTAATTATTTCCCTCTCCTCCCCCCCATATTGCTGCTGTCCCAGAAGTTAATGTGTATGTTACTGACTTTGAAACAATGTTTAGGGACACCTCAAAGGAAAAAAAAAAACAACAAACAAACAAAAAACCCACAAACCCAAAACTCAGGTGTTACTACCTGTCTCGTATGCTGAAATGCAACGCAACTGCATTTCATCAGAAACAGATGCTTTCCCTCCCTCTATTACAGGCACTCCTCAGTATAAAAATTCTATTTGAAACTTTAGACAAGCACTACATTCTGTAGTCCTGAGATTTAACAGAGTAACACGATGAATTTCAGAAGCATCAGCATAAACATAAGTGCAGATTGTTGGGGTTTGTATGCAGCTACATCCATTCTTCAAACTTTTTTTTTTTAACCTACCTTGTGGCTAATGACCTCAGGTGGGAATATGAGAGTATTGCATTTAAAAAGCAGGAAACTTACAGACAGAAGCCGAATGTAGGCTTGCTGCTGTTCTATGTGCTCTGAAGAGACAGACCAAAATCAGAAACTTAATCAGAACACCTTCAATTTATTTTGCTAGAGTTGGACTCAGCAAAACAACGATTGCTTTTTGATTTTCCATCACAGAAGTCTGAGAAAAGCAAAATACTGTGTTGGACACTGACTCCTAAAACACCGTAGAGACAGAGCATTCTGCGATTGATCCGTGCTCTTTAAGAGAGGGCTTTGCTTCGTTGTTCAGCCTGACACCACAGCCCTGAAGGAGAAGACTGGAGAGGGATCCACACTCGCTGCTCTAGAAGCACTTCTCATCCCAGGGGCCAGCAATCACACCAACCTCAGGGGGCCCCAGAGCCCCTAAAGAATACCAGCTCCCGCCAGCAAGCTCAAGGCCCATGTTTGCTAATGGCCAGCTTCACCTGCTTTTCTTCTGCTAGACTTTGCCAACCCAAGAAACGGTGGGTTGCTCTGAAACCAGCTGGCTTTTAGGCATTGGGAAATAACTCCCTGATTGAGAATCACCATTAAAGATGGTAAATTGATATTGTATTAAAAATAGTAATAAAAGCCACTTACATAATTTTGCATTTTCATACACTTAAAGAATGTCAATTTATCGAAAAAAATAACAGTTCACTTGCATCCAGCAGACTGAGCCAATAATAATGATGTATTTTACAATGTATGAACTTTGCCATGTGCTGTAGAGGTATCAAAAAATCAATACAACTAAATTGACAAGTTTGTCAATGATTGAAATTAATTTCCTTTTTTCTGGTACTTCACTAAACTGAATTCCATAGTGTCATATTAACATCCCACTTGGATGGACTGTGTAGCAGAAAAACAACTAGGTTCTCTTTGGGTACATTCAGGGAAAGGGTTGTGTTATAAACAGATTAAGACAGTGGAAGGTATTCATATGTAGCCACAGATTATTTACGTACTAAGTTAACTGCAAAGATTCTTTGAAGTTATCAAGGTTAAAATTTCAAAAGACACCAGGCATGCTGGATTCTCAGCTGGAGTCTCAGGACCCAGTGTTCTTGGCAAGTGCATATACCTACAGCACTCCAAAAAATCTGGGTCTATCATCTGATGCGGAATTGCCATATTTGACCAGAAGCAGGCCACAAAACCCAGTAACTTATTTAGAAAGTGACTAGCACACTGACTAAACTGGGTAGTTGTGTCTCATGGAACTCAGAGAATCCAAAGAACAGGAACAAAACTTAAGTAGAGTCACAGGGGAAAGGCCTTCGTACTTTCTGAATATAAACTTGTGGAGATGCTTGACTTAACACTAAACAGACTTAAGATGAAGTTTAGAGGGCTGGACTGCAAGTGTTATAAAATCCTCCCTCTTAAAAAGGTGAAAGGGATCAGGACATGCAGCTATCTTGTCTTTCTAGTCTGGTTTTGGGGGAGCCGGTGAATTTAATTTGAAAGACCCTTTGGTTTTGGTTTGTTTTGCTATTTACATTCCAGACAACAAGGAGTATGGCTTTTTCAGAGTAAATATTTTGTTATTTGCAATTATGTTTCTGCAGCTGAAATCAAGCAGCTGGATCAGAGAGATCCTCTGGGACGGGTGCTAAGGACCATGTTTTTCACCTTGGTCTTTTGGGCCATGCCCTTAATTGGAGCTTAGTGTCCCATTAATGATTGTGCCTCCTGGGATTTATGTGACCATTTCAGAATTGCAGTTTCTGCCTAATGTACTGCTGAACAACAAAGAGTCCTTGTAGTCATATCCCAAAGGCCCCCGTATTAAATATACAGCAGTTCTCAATTAACCTGATGTTTAAAAACCACAATAGCTCTAAAGGCTATCTGCTTAGGAAAGTCCCTGGTCTAAACTGATATCATTTAATTGTCCCCTAATGCAATTCTGTCCATATGCAAAGACCAGCTTGCATGTGACGCTAATAGTTGACTTCATGCTCTGCTGTGACCAGGCTAACAGATTTCTATACCCATAAGTATCAGTTTCAAGGCATTAGGATACTGAAATTAACCTTGATTGTATCTCAGAGTTCACAGTATCTGCAAGTTTAAAGAGTGAGTACAACATGTTCCTATGAAGTTTAAGCCACTGCAGGAATAATATGTCACAGCTCTTTCTCTGACATCAGGAGGATGGATATGAAAAAAGAAGATGATAAATTCACTAATCTCAGCAGCAGTGTGGAAAGATGGTGCTGACATGTTTCCATGCTCAGGAAAGGGAATTCTACCACCCTCTTGAAGCACCTGTGGCGAGCCAAATCTTAAAAAAGATGACCAATTATTTAACCACAAAAATACACAGACAACTATACTACAAAGTCAACTTGGCAAGGTAAAATAAGGCTTCAAGTAAAGAAACTTATGCAAGCTTTACATGCACAAAAAAGAGATTTCCTGACCTTCCTGATACATTTGCCCTCAGTTTCAGAAAGGGCTGGTGACATAGCCACAAAGAAGTGTGTTTAGCTGCTGATCCTCTGAATTTACTCAAGTGAGTAGAGAGAAAAATACATAAGGTCTGCACAGGACCAAAGAAAATGGCTCAGCACCAGATATATGTTTGTCTAGTAGAGGAAATTAAAAGTTTTCCCTTGTTGCTTACCTGAATTTCTGAGTTTTAGGCTTCTAGAATGCTCCTAGAATGCATTCCTTGCTGGCTGATTCTCCAGGCTGTCCCATTTCAATTGGAAAAACCTATCAGTGGGAGGAAAAGTCTTGTTCCCTGCAAAAAGCAGTTTGCAAAGATATGGGAGGGGAAAAAAAAACACAAAGGAAAACCATAGACATGAAAGCAAACAACAGGGTGTCCATGCTTCACCCACAACACCATCACTCACTTGCACCTGGGATTTCTGCTTCTACCCACTGCTGAAAAACTTTCTCCAAGCTTTCAAAGATCAAAGCAAAATTTAAAAAACTGTGAAAGTTTTAGTAAAATCAAAACAAACAAAAAAAAACCCCTGAAAATTATCCTGTGTGAACACAATTTGTTTTCAGAGAGAAGGTTTTTCACAAAAGAAAAACAACTACCAAGTACTCTGTCAAGGGAGAGACAGGCCTTGTGGCCAGGACACTTTAATAAGCCTCTGGAGATCCTGTCTCAGAGCCATAGATTTCTTGCGTGAGCCCAATGCCAGAAACACCAGCTGCTAGAAGAACATGAGGATAAGAATCTTTGATTTCCTTAAAAATATAAATTTAGCTCTTGTTAGTAAAGTATAAGTTTGAAGATGTATGCTAAAGGAAGCATGTATTGGGGGGTGAGCAGAAATGACATTAGTTCTGAGCTGTGATTGGATACATTTCTATGAATAGTTTAACTCTGAAATTCACTCCCCTAAATAATTCCTTCCAGCCAATAGCTTTGGAGCTCTGATTCATCATCCCAAAGCTTTAACAAATGATAAGGTTAATGTAGGGTTCTTTCCCATAAATAAGGTCCAGCTGAGCACAGAACGGTATAATTTGTTCTAGAGAAGGAAAGACCTAGGCTGACCATAGGGAATGGGAAGTTACTCATCACTGGCAGCTAGAAAGTGCCTCTTAATGAGAATGGGAGTCCAGGTAGAGGGTATCATAGAAATTTCCTAAGATATCTCCAGGATCTTAAGAATGTTTTGATCTGGCTCCTAAACTGTTCTTTGAGTCCCTCTCAAAAAAAAAAAAAAATAGGAACATCACTAATATTCAGAAGTTAAGAAAGAGGGTGAGGCATATGGGATCACGGGTGTGGTCTCCCCAGGGGACATCAGGGCACTGGAGGAGTCCCTTTCTGCTCTGCTCTCACCCCATTTCCCTCCACTGACCTCTTTCTTTTCCTCTTTTGCCCCTCCTTCTGCTACAACTCATCTAACGTTTTTTTAAGTGTTCACAGCTTGCTGATCCAATTCATCAACATGGCAAGGAGATATCTACCTCTTTTTGCCGAAAAGTTTTTATTTTTCTGTTTTACGTACTGAATCTCCTTCCCATATAATCAAATTAGGTGAACAGCAGAGGTATATAGCCAGGAGGCGGGGAAGGGATCTCCAAGTGTCAGCCATGGTAAACCACTAGTCTAATCTACGATGACACACAAAACTATACCTAACAACTCATTTCTATTGAAAGGAGGTGGGCTTGCTCCCCGTCTGGGGTCAGTGGCTCTGCTGTCAGTATGGGTCAATTATAACTCAGCAGAGAAATGTCTACTTTTTTGTTTTGGTTTGGTTTTTGGGGGGTGGGGGTGGTGTGGTGTGTGTTCTTTCCTGGTCTAGTTTCTGTAGATAAGAGAGTTAAATTGACTAACTGAAGCACCCAACAGGAGCCAGAGCCATGACAAGGTAAAAAACAGATGTGCAGAGCTGGGACTGGCTAGGACTCAGGGTATAGGAGAGTTAAGCTCCACTCCTTGACAGTGATGATCTGGTACATTGGCTTAGATGATCCTGGAAAAATGCCTTGGGACACAGAAAACTGAAATAACTCAAAGGTAATTCCAGAGAAAATTTTGATGAAGTTATAACTCACCATTAGCAAAAGAATGAGGTTCCACTAAGCCAACTAACTTGCTGAATCAACTGGAAACAAATGATGGGAAAAAAATAAATGTTTTTAATTGTCTTAAAGAGATGACTTAGCCCAACAAAGTACGCAATAATTGCCAAGCTAGTCCACGGGAGAGGACCAAAGTGCACAGCTCAGTATGAAAAGAACAGGGGAAAAAAAGACAAAAGTTGCTGGTCATGTATTACAACTCCACCTGGTGCTTTGCATGTTCACCCACCTCTTATCTGAACACCTGCAGCCATTTCAGCGCATTTTCATTAAATTCTCTGTGAGGCAGCTAAGGTTACCCATATTTTGCAGATGGAGAATTGAAACAAATAGTACTCAAATAATTCACATTAAGTCCCAGAGAAAATAGGGGTCTGCCTGAACCCAAGATTTACCAAGTTCTTTGGTGTCAACAAAGAAGGACAAGTTGCTTCTGGTTCTGAAGACCCCAATGAAGACAATGAATGAAGGAGACAAATGATAGAACTGACATCAAAAATCAACTCTTACCACACTCCTCACAGAAGCCTTGATTATTCAATATGTACTGTCTTCCTTCACAATGTTTGTATTATTAAACAAAATTTGTATTGTTAAAGATTTTAAATAAAGAAACTTCAGTAAGTACATTGAGAAAGCAGCAAATGCACTTAAAGCAGAAAGCTGCCTTTATCATTATAATAATAGCATGGAAGAGCTTTATAAAAAAAAAAAAAATCAAGTGTACAAATTATCCGACATTCATTGCATGACATCCTGACAGCTATGTTAGTCCTGTTAAAAATATCCAGGAGGACGGCACATTGCAGATGGTACTTCATAATGCGTTCACTTAAAAGCAGTCATTCTCTACCTCAGAGAGAGCGCAGCTTGATGAAGGCCATAGGACACTTGGTTCAGCCAGTAAAAGCTGCTTGATGAGGGCGTCTTTATTTAGTTAGTTAGTAACTTATTCATTCATTCATTTTATGCAGGAAAATTTGCTGAAACTTGAAGGAAAAATCATAGCCTTGCACCTTCTTTGTGCAATCCAGAATCCAGAATCTGGTTCAAATAATGTCTGCTTCTGTAAAAATTACAAGTGTGAAAAATGGGTTGAAATGCCCTAGACTTTCACCTCTGGAAACATGAGCTCAAACCTGACTTCCTATAGGTCACCAGTGAAATGATTGACTATTTGTCAGTGCCACAAAGCCAATAAATTACTGGGCAACCTGATAGGATTGATTGTCAGAAGATGCCCAGGAGTGGAATATCCTGCCTGGGCTGAGGTGTCTAAGGAGAACCCTACAAGTGACCTTCAGGAACAGTTTGTCTCACAGCCCACCCCGCTCTCATCCCCATTCTGCTTTGCAACAGAAAAAACCTGGTTTGCCTAGAATATCATACAGGAGAATATTTTAATAAATATCAAGTAGAGAAATATAATTTTCTTAGCAAACAAGATGTCAACTCGACAGTACAAATGTCATATTTACATTCATCTTATTAAGATTTATACCATTTAATGTTGGGCTTTAAGAATTACACTATAAACGGAATATAATTTTCATATAAAAGGGATGGTATATTTTTAAATCAAGCCTGTAGAAACTCAGTCATCAGTGGTTTATGAAACTCGAGTACACTGATGCTTCAGTACTCAATTAATGTCAGGCAATATGGATTTCAATCTGGCTTGAAATATATTTAAACAAATGAAGTAGATACAAATGTTGGCTCTTTGGCCAGCCAGAGCTAAAAATCCATTTTCTACCCCATTTATAATAAGAAGTAATCTGAATGTAATTTATCTAAAGCACAATATGTTTCCCTAATTTTTACATGTAACCATTACTTATAGTTTAAGTAATAGTTATATCCATGGATCTTAGTGCACTTAATTGAAAATGCATGGTATTAAAATGTAAGACTCCATCCTTCAAAAATAAAAGCATTATCCTAAGGAATAATTGAAGTGGGGGAGCGGAGGCTGGGAAAAGGCAAAAGAAGGGAACCTTAACAGAAATCCTTAAATGCAAACATTTCATCCCCTTTATGTTATATTAGGATTGTGTTTGAATGAAATTAGTCTCTCTCAGCCCCATATTTCAGTTCAGATTACAAAATTCTCTCATCTGATTGTCACATTTTGCGCTGAAGTCAAATCCTTCTGCAGCAGAGTGACATGTCAAGGGTGACAGTGACAAATTGTCACTAAGTAAGGAATAACACATGACAGGGCGTTCGGCCATAATGAGATATATGCATGCCTCAAGAGCGTTTGCAGGCATGAGGCTGAAGGGCGATTGCTCCCAGCACTCATAATGTTGCTAGGTCTCATTAAGACTTTACATGCACTGGAATAGATTTCTAGTGATTAAAAGAAAAAAAAAAAGATTTATGAATGAGTAAATCATGGCAGCAAGTTTTATTTTTATTCATACTTACCTAGAAGTTTGTATGGCTTATAAGGCTGGGGCGAGAAAGGAGAAAGGGTCTTTTATCCCTCTTTTAAATTTTTTATGCTATTCTCCATCACGGTAACGTACAAGTTCCATCCCCTCTAAATGAATAGCATCAGTGAAATCTTTGGCCTAATGGACTTGATGGTGTTCCCTGACACGTATTCATTTGTAGCCATAAACTCTACATGGGCAAGGTGTTACTCTTCAAATATATAATGATTTTATTAATGTCCCTTTTTGTTGATGTGGGTTTAGAGGTAATACAGGGGCATGTCAAAGTTTACAGAAAGGTTTTTAACTTATCCTTTGTGATTTGATTTCTAATTACTTTTTAAACTTAGTGCCTCTTAATTAATTATAAGTACAACCGCTAAACCCTGATGACTATCATAACATAGGGACTTTTATGAAGAAGGTCAGGCCTGTGGTTAAAGGGACATAGGAAGTCATATATTCAGCTCAGCCAGTGTTTCTCACCACCAGGGAAGGAAGAAGAGAAGATGTTGTTATGGAGTTTACTGTAGTCCTCATACTATAGATCCGGTTGACTCAGGATTCTGGGCAAGATATAAGGCAGTTATTTGTGCAGAGAAAAACTTGAAGTAGGGCAAAGTGGGCAGTAGCAAGAACAGGTTGACTGACCTTTCCATGCCTCAGTTTCCTTGATTATGAAAGGCTGCCATGAAATTTAATTTCTTCACCATCTGTAGAGCACACAGAGCTTTTGGGGCTAAGAATAGCCCCAATTCAGAGTGCAAAGCTTCTTGGTATTAATTTCAATGTATAAGAAGTTTGCCACCATAAGCAATAGCAGCCAGTGACTTTCTCCCATTCAAGAGGAAAAAAGCCTTGTAATTTTTGTCTAAAAGTGAAAGCCAAAGTCTTATCCCATTTCCCCCTTCAATACATGTACTGTCTCATTTTGCTTTAAAAAATGAAGAGGTACCAGCTCTGGGGCTGCTCATCAGATGTCCCAATATTTAGGAAACTGCAGTAATATTCCCAGAAGATTTTACTATTGAAGAAAGCTAGCGGGTGATAGTATGTTATATCTTTTGTCTAATCCATGGAGCATTAGGAGAATCTTCTCCTAAACACAACTCCATCATGTTTCTGAAAGAGGGAAAGATCATGACACAGTGAAACAGAAGAAAGGATGGGTGCTTCGGAAGAGAGAAGAAAACCAAGACAGCCCCAAAGTCCAGGAGTGTGTCTGTGCTTGGATGCCTGATACAAGAGCACCTGCTTGTTAAAGCAAACCTTAGTCGCAAATTATTTTATTAGTCACAGTAATATTTAGTATTTCCATAGCATGTCATTTAAGAGCTTCACAGACCCTTCACATAAAAACTCTTTCCATTTTGCTATCAGACGTGTCTTCTTAAGCTACAGAGATGTTACTGACTCAGCTCAGTCCATGACAGAGCAGAAAAAGGGAAAACAGGTCTCCCAGATGTAAGGAATTTTTCCAGCATGATATTCTTCTGGATATCCCAATTTTATTTCCCAAATCTCAATCACAGTAATGCATAAAATTAGAACTGATCTTGAAAGCCTTTCCATTTGGATTTGAAATAAAAAAGAATCGGTGGGTGCTACTACACTGCTAAGAATGGGGCAAATCAGAGACACTTTCCATTATAGAAAATAATTAGAGCCTATCAGATTGGCCTGAGGCCTCGAATTCAAACCCTTACTTGTGTAAATAACTCCCACTGAGGTATTTTCCTTCCTGCCAAGGACAGCAGTTTGTGCCCTTACCTCTTATCCAGCAGGTCCCCAGCCATACATCCCAGCCTCTAAACAGCGGTGCCAATCACCAGCCTCAGCTCTCCCATTCAAACAATAAAGTCACAGGCCTCTTGGATCAGGGAACAACCCCTATGGCTGGAGCTGACAACCTTGGATTCGTCGCTCTCCCGGCAATAAATGAGTTATGCAAGTACATAAATTTCAATTACTCACTGCTTTGGAAAGGGATTTCTGGATCGTATTATCTGCGGTTATATCCTTGGCAGTGGGGCCACCCAGGCATTTTTCAAACAAGAGCGACACCTGGGTTGTGGCATGCACTCGAATGGGCTGCTTTATGCTTGCAACCCTTAACTGTCCCACAGAAATATGTTTCACAGATGGGATGGTCATTGAAACAAACTGGGAAGTGAACACAATGATGGCAGTTTTATGCATTGGCAACTTGTCTGGTTTAATTTTAGACTTTCTTGATGGCTGTGTTGGCCCTTGACAGCCATGGCCCCCAGATATTGCAGAAAAGGATTTCTTTATTTTTTGATAGTATCATTTTTACTTATTATATCATAGCCTTCTACAAAGCAACACATTTGCTGCTGCTATTTATGGAGAAAAATTATGACAACGAGCCTAATTGTCGATTCGCACCCATGAACTCGAATCCGCTTTAGTATATTGTCTTTGTTATTTGCATTATGCTTGCCCTGGTGCAAACACACAACGGACAGTCCACATTGAGTGGAACAGAGTACAGAGACATGCCTCAAAGACCCTCAGAGACTCCCAAGCTTCAGGGTGTCCTACCCTCCTGACTGAAGCACCTCGCACCCTGAGGAGACAACGCCTTCCTGTGGGTCATGGGGAGCACATCAGCCTCTAGGGATTGTCCAGGTCTCTTGGGAAGTCACATGAACAGTCAAGAGAAATGTCGTAAGCAGAAGTGGATAGAGGGAGCATGCCCAAATTTGTTTATATGCAGATCTGGGGTCAGGTCAGCTTGGGCCCAAAAATGAAGTGAAGACAAGTTCAGGATCTCCCCAGAACTTTCCAGCTTCAAGAGTGTAGGACCTGGTGGATCCCCAAAGAGAAACATTAACACTGGATATGGAAGGCCAAATGCTTGTGGGGATTCAGTCATCTATCTGAAAACCCAAGAATACTAATTAAAGCCTCAGGGAGCTAACTGGACTCAAATAAATGAAGTTGCAGTAGCCAGAGAATTTTGAAACCGAGGAGGCTTGTGGATCCCTTCTCAAAGGAATGAGCAGAGAGTAAAGTATAAGGAAAAAAGCAAACCAAAGGACCACAGGAATGTGCATGAAGGACCTCAAAGAGTGTATAGATTAGCATATTTTGAATACATTTGGATACCAAAATACACTGAACAAATGCATTTTTGTTTTGATTATTGAACATTCCTTTATGTTGCCAAGTACAATGGAAGCTTTTTTCCTGTTTGAGTAGGGAATACAGAGACGGATCTCAGTTAAGGTAAGCATTATAAACAGTTAAACAAAAAGAAGGGGGAAAAGACCAACATTCTGAAATGAGAATGTTTTGCTTTTGCTGAGTGACTTTAAAACATGGCCAGAACGTAGATCCTAGCCTCTTTCCACTTGACGTCACAGTCTTCCAGTTTTACTGTGCGCGGTAATTGTATAAAGCTTATACTGAGGTGAGAAAAGGCTCACCGAAAGGCTCAACAAGTTCCTAAAGCCTCTTCTCTAAGGAATATTTCTCCAAGTGATGTTGCTGCATTCACCCCATCCCCATTCCAAGACATGGATTCAGCTACCTGGGAGGGGTGGGTAAGGAAAAGGTCAGCCTGCATAGCTGACATTTCCAGGAGATTTACCAGTTGCAACGGAATATTTGAAAAGGTAAAAAAATTGTGTTATAAAAGGGAAGAGATCGGTCAATTAGAGTGCAGTGCATAGTGGATCTCTAACGAAGAGGCAAGCAAGCAGGGCCACGTTATGCTTTGTCCATCACCTGTGCAGTACCTGTCTGCCTGCCAGGTCTCACCCGTCACTCTGCCTGGCGTTTGCTAGCTCAGCACTGCGAAGCGGGCAGCAAGGGGAGAAAGGAGCACAGCAAAGGACGCAGCAGACTAGACAGTGCCACGTTCGAGCCTGGAAGTTCAGCAGTACTCAGGGAGCTACGGCATTCCTTGTGACAGGAGGAAGCCCGCGGGCTTTTTACAACAGCGGCTTCAGCCAGACCAAGTCCAGGGGACAGGAAAAATGGTATGAAGTGACTTTCCCACTACCTCCAGCCAAGCTTAAAAATCTGTTCAAATGGGAACTGAGTCCTGAGCCTTTAGACAGAAACCTCTCTGAGCTGAGAGGAAACCAGAAACAGTTCTAGGGTTGTCTCTTTTTTTAGTCTGGATGTGTTACTAACACAGTATAACGCTACAGTCAGCTACACATCATCCCAACTGTAAAAATTAAAAAGAGCTGTTGAATGTCAAGTGATGAAGCACTAAATGTCACAACTTCAAAAGTCCTGTTTTTCTGGCAATATTTACTTATTCACATGACACATTAACATATGTAATAAGTACATAAAAGAACAAATGTCATATGGAGAAGAGAAGTCAATGTGTACCCATGATATAGTGAACAATATCAGAAAAACCTTAGATTGTTTTAATTTCTTCACTCATATACCTGAAATACAATCCCTATGCTGCAATAGAACTTTTTTCTTCTGTGACTGTACAGCACCTCTCACTGTCAGGGTTCATGACTATTGCTCCTCTTTTCTGCCTCAACACACCTAGCAGAGAAGAGTTTCCTTTTCACTTTATTTTTTCTAGAAGAGTTTATGAAAAAAAAAAATAATAGACAGCTACACAGAAGAGCTGTTCTCTAGGAAGTTATTTTGAGCATCTTTAGCTTTAACTTTGCCAGCAAAAGCTCATCTCATCAGTCCTTAAGTCATATAAGCAGTGCACATTATTAAGCCATGAGGCTGCCACAGGATTATTGTGTATGATTATGACCAGATCTTGAAAGTTCGTTTTGTCTCAGCTTTTCAACTGGCATTTAACTGCTTTGCTTGCTTTCAAATTATGTCTAATGTCCATTGCATGTGTCATATGGCAAACATCAGCCAGTTCTGCAAAAGCTGTTTCTAAACATGTTTGGTTAGATTTTTTTTAAGGCAAGTTCATTTCCTCTGCCAAATTTAACGAATAGACAGCCTGACATGTATGCAGCATTTCAGCTTCACGGTCAATGGTCTTCATTCATTATTTGGGTGTGAAAATAAAGTGTAAGAGATGAAATGCTGCTACAGCCTTCCCTACATCTGATACTAGTAATCAGTTCCTCCAATGAGAGTATTATGGGTTTGGTACATATACAAAGAAAACAGAAACACAAAGGTGAATGATGAAAATGAATGAGCCAGATACAAAAAAAACCCCTGCATTATATTTTAGGCCAGTACATCCTAGACCTAAACTCTTTTCTTCTCCAAAAGAATAAAGTTTGTATTGCTATTCAGCTGCTAAGTTAGACCAGATACATGTTGCCTATTTAGACTTCTAAAGAGTGTGGAGATCTGTGGCTAAATAAATCTCCCAATTTTGAACTAGCAGAACAGTAGCAAAGATGCTGACTATGTGCTATTCATTATATAAACTAATACATTTGACAGCTGAACTGAGACTCTCACTGTTACCTTCAAACTTGAACTTCGACTTGACTTAATCCCATATCAAATGATAACAGTTTACCATCTGTCCTTGGTCAGACCAATGGAAGACTTCAAAGGACAGATTTAATAGCATATAGTTTGGCCTTGACATGCAGACTGTATCTGTTCTTACTTAAAGAACAATAAAACCTTGTATTTCATTTCTTTTTTTTTTTTTTTTTTTTTTTTTT
>VFFE01007008.1:1419010-1454028 GCA_008921705.1 Burhinus oedicnemus
GTGAATGCTCTGCGGAGCAGGAGGCTTGAACTGGCTACACCTCATGGGTTTACAAGCAGCTGCAGAAGATAAATGTATAACGGAAAAGAAATTATTAATTGAAGAGATTTAGCACGGCAGGAAAAATGGAAATCCATGGACTCTGCTCAGATCTAGTCGGTGCCTTGGATGATAACTGCATGTTTTGTGCATTTAGTGAAGCTGGTTGCATAAGGCACTCAGACACATGGAGCCACTTTTAGCTAACAGGGAATACTCTTCTGCTTCTCCCTCAAGTCCCTCAAATACCTGTGAAATCACTTCTCCAGCACAGAAGTAGGTCTGTCTTAAGCTACGCCAAGCCGCTTCCCAAATTCACTGTGGTCAGAGCTCTGCAGTTCTGAGGCCAACCTGTAGCTTTTATATAATAAAAAAGTAACTGACTCTGTGTTTACCACGTGCCTTCTCAGATGCTTCTCACATCTGGATTGTTTCCAGTGTACATATATAGTTTATATATGTTTATAACTTTATAAAGTTTTAAAAGCTTTGGCAGTCTCTGCGCCAGAGCTGTGATGTAGGTCTAGTGTGTGCTTATGGGGCCTGAGCTGAGTATCAAAATACTGGGAAGTTTCAAGTGCCTTTATGGACTTGCAGGTGGAGCTAAGCAGAAGCTGTAACGCAAGTGAAGGGGATTTCTTCTGTGTGTAAAAAAGAAAGTTTTCCTACAGCAACAAATTCCTGCCTGAGCCGCTCTGTAATCACTGAAATCACCAGATCCCCGGCAGTGCACTCGTCCCAGCGACATGCAGAGCCCCACAGCTGTCTGAACGGACACACCGGCTCTCATCTCACCCCAGGTCTCACAAGCCCCCTCTGCAGCCCACACTGCTTTGCACATGACGACAAGTCTGAGCTTCAGGTCTGGCCCACCCTCCAGCCTCCAGCATCCCTCCTGTGCCACGGTCACGATCTTCCTTTGTCAGGCAGGAGGGCTCTTTGCATGACTTAACCCGGGCCTTCCTGTGCCTGAATTGTGGTAGACCCCACTGGGGAGTGGGAGAAGGGAGCGCCAGCAAGTGCCCGCCTACTCTCGAATGCAGGATTTATCTTTAGTCTCAGGCTTTAGTCCCACATCTCACCCCCAAACATCCCTGGGCTCCTCCTCAGTGGGTCCTCCTGCTCCCACGCTTGCTCTGTCCTTGAGCAAAGCCACACGCAGTGATACACTCCACTCTGTGAATATCTGGCAATTGGATCTTACAAGTCCATTTCTGAAAAAAATTGACCTTGCGTGACTGTACATTAGCCCGTATATGTGCTATCACATACAGTAATATTGTGGCCCTACTGGTTTTACCACCGCCCTACGACATGCTCTTGAAACCTGATAAATAGCTTTTGTTGGTAGGCCACAGCTGGCTTCAAGCAGTCAAGCAGTGGAGATTTTGCATATAAAGCTATTAAAACACAAGAAAACATGAAGGGTCAACTTCTTTCCTTGCTGCTATAGCAAGCAGTGAGAAGATAAAGACAGAATACATTTCTGTAATGAGCTAATTACACTTAATGCAAAAGGATGTCTACTCAGAAAGGCTGTATTCAACCCTGATGGATCTAGGAATGCTGGACACTGTAGTTTGCATTCCTTACAATACCTGAGCACCTATTTCAAACCATTTCCTGACAATCTAATTTCCCCCTTGAAATTTCAGAAGATGTAGGCACCAGTTTTGTCTCCCCTCACTACCTTCAGAAAGTGAAGCACAGCTATTTTTACTAGCATTACAAAACACCTTCCATTTAAACCAAACTTGTATAAACAATGGAAGACTTCTACTGCTTTCATACGTTATGCTGAGCATCATTATTATCCTTTTTGAGAAAACACCCACTAGGAATATATAGTTTGAATTCATCCCACAAACTGAGGAACTGATTGTAATCATAGAATTACTAGAAAACTAACAAATTGTAAGTAATTATTTCAGAAGGTAAATATACCTGGTCTTTTATTACTGGTGTACTAGCAGCTCCCTATAAAATAATAACTAACATTTTGAAAATACCAGATCCTCAAAATGCAAAGAAAATAGATACCAGTTCACTTTCCCTACTTGTGCAAAGTGGAAGGTTTCAGGAACGTAATGGGAGAGATTGCACTAATTGTTGCAAATAATTAAGCAACCAGAATTTGCTTTTGCATAGGGTTCTTCATCTATAAAGTGCAAAGAACTTCTCAGAAGCAGGCTATGAGTTTTCCTTATATCTTAAAGAGAGGTCAGAAAGGATCCAAAATGAAGCCGCTCTCAGCAGCAGAAACAGACACTGAACCCAGCAGTATGCTGACTCCCAGCACCCTGCTGGGAAGTTTCCTGCATTAGGAAGTTTCCCTCAGATAAAGAGGCAGAAATGTGCTCCATAGCACCAGCGGCACCCTAGCATTATGATTAAGGTGACAACAAAACCTAGTCAGTCAACCATCTTGTGTCTGCCCAGATAATTATATTTTAACTGTTAAAGGGCTTTGGGAAATTGGCAGCCACGTGAATGGTTGGTTGGTGCAGCACATGCATTTGACATCTTAAGGTGATTAATGTAATTCCCAGCCCAGGAGAGGCCAGATGATGAGTTCAGTGTGACCCCTGGTATTTAAAAGCAACTGACCAAGAGAAATAATTGAGGACATACCCATACTACTCTTCATTTGTGACAGATAAATAGAGTTCAGAGAAGAACCTGTATAACTTCCACTACAGATGGCTCCTTAGATTTGGCTGAACGGACTGAAGCTGTTTTACTCCATGAGGCCTCCAAAGGACATTAACATTGTACGTAAATAATTTAGCTGGACAGTGAATCAAGAATAAATGCTTTTCAGGACTTGTATGAAGGACCAGGAGAGGAAGTGACATGTGCTGGCTGGGGATTTTATATGCAGTTTAGCACCTGACTTAGCATGTGATGCTGAACAAGTTGAAGAGTGTTTCTAGTCCTCTGTTTCCCTGTCTTTAAAAGGAAGAGGGTACCTAGTTCCTAGATATGAGCTCCTCCTGCTGAGGCTGTAAGGTTCAACGTTTATAGAATAGCTTGGGATCTTTGGAGTAAAGATGTACGAAATCATTATTGATCCCAAATGTTTTGTATACTCTGTTGCTGCACTCAATAAAACAATCAAATATAGAACATGTTTCTGCAAAGCCAGCATGTAGAAAATTCTCTATTGTCTCTTTCTACTTTATCAAGCAGCCCATGGAAATCTTTAGAGTCCCTAGTCAATACTATTTAAAACATCAAGACTGATTTTACACTCCACATTCTTTGTAATTTCTCTTTCTCTCAAACAGGTAGTATACTTGTGGGAAGAATGCCTTCCTTTCATAATTACAACACACAAAGCTTCAGACATGCACATTTCAGGTGAAGGCCTAAAATTTTGAAGTCTCTCATTATCCTTCCAACACAAAGAGACTTTCCTGGGGACCACTGCTTTTGCATGAGAGGTTGTGTATTTTGTTTCCTTTCAATGTTACAGTGAAGGATAATGTCATGACCACCTCATAGACTTACTGGTAATCCATTTCATGAACAATCAAATCCACCTACTGTATAAGCGTAGCTTTATCATAATACAAGAACCCATGCAGGGTGGCCTAGGAGCAAACTGGTTCCAACTTGTCCCTTCCAATCATTCAGCTTCCATTGCGTGTCTCTTGTAGTCATAGGGCTAGCACGTGCATCTTGACAGCTCTGGAAATTATTCTAAATCAGTTGATCGTATTCCAACCCAACACTTCTTCTGATTACAAAGTTAATAGCTTGAAATGGACATTCTAGAATTAACCCCGTGACCTGCTTATTTGGTGTCAAGAAGAGCAGCCAAGTGTGGCGCAAGCACCAGGCTGAGAGTGACAACGCCTAGTGATGCTGGAGGCTCCACTACTAGAAGCAATGCTGGAAAATTGAGGTAATTGTAGGGCTCTATTTCTTCTTTTGGCCTGCAAAAGTTTGCCTTCCATAACTGACTTTCATATGCTACTTATTATGTGTATTTCTCAATCAGAAAACATCAGTGATGAGGCACAATGACGCAGCTTGATGAGATACTTGGCTAATTCTCCACTGTTCGAAGGCAGAAGGGAATTTCTGAGAAAGGAGTGTAGAACACTTAGGACAGGACAGGTATTTAGAGCTGCCCAACAACCACTTTTGGCCAGTGCTTGAATGATGGACATCCAACCCAGTAACAGACGACATTAAGGTATTAAGGGCCAGGGAAAAATAATTATTTCTTAGATAAAAAGGGGCTTTGAAATTTCCTTCTGAAAACAAACACACAAACAAAACCAATGCCTGTTTTAACAAAAGGGTTGTACACTCGGCAGGTTAAGCCAGCTCACCGCAGGGTCAAATGAGCAACGGTAGTGGCACAGCAAAGGGGCAGGAAAACAAATCTAGGGAGCAGAAGAGGAAAGAGGACTGTGCTACTGACCCCCATGTACCTGTTAGGTTGGCTTAGCTGTAATGTGAATCTACTCTCTGACTGATATCCAGCCTATCTATAGAAACGTGCGAGACAGGCATCAACCGAATGAGTCTCATTCTCCAAATATAAGAGTTGACAGGTCTGAATGTGGGTTTTAAATACCCGAACAAGGAAGGAAAGAGATCCTGGTGATGAAAACTTTTTGCAGAACAAAAAAACTCCAACCAGAATCCACACTGTAAAACATTAAAGATGTCTTTTTGTCTTTGAAAATTATTTTACAGTTAACTGAATAACAACTCTGAAAATAAAGCCTCTTTTTATTCTCTCTCCTTGGATTTGCAATGGGAAGGATTTAAAGAACTATATTTGATCCATTAGGTTGAGGAACTCACAGTACTGTACATTGTTTTAGTGTACTAAATTTAGTTGACTTCTGTCTCTTTCAATTACCCTTCTAAAAAGGACAGGTGAAAAATAATGTCTCTCTTTATATCATTTGGTTTGCTGTTGATTAATTCTTCTCTTCTAGTGCTTGCTTATGTTTTGCAGGGTAGGGAGGACAGAACAGCTTAAGGGGTGAAAAAAGTCTTAATAAAAAGCTCTTTTTCTGAATTTGAGCTCGTAGAGTCTTCCCCTTCATACTTATATCTCATCAATAAAATGTCAGAATTGTTGATAAGGACACAAAAGACAGACAGAGAATGGACTGAATCTTAACTTTGGTAAAACAGGCCAACTGTAAGAAATCCTGAATATAGAAATAAATTCTACACATGCTATCCTCATTGTTAATGTGAAGCAAAATTAAACACAAGTTTTACATAATTAATCCCCTAACTTGTCCATTTTTGCCACAGAAAAGAACTGTAGAGGAATAGGATGCCCTAATTCTTAACAGAACTGTGCTCCGCATCAGAGGTACTCTTAGACGTTTCAGAAATAGTTCAATTCCATTTGGTGTCACTTATGTGTATGCCCTCTGTAAGCTATGTACAACTCTTAACACCCCTTAACCTCTCAAAAGGAGGCAGAAAGTAGGCATGAATTCTGGGGCAGGTCTTGAACTCAGCTGCTTCTTTGCAAAGATACAACAGTGAGATGCAGAGGGTTTCTGACTGTGATGTCCTCCAACCATCAAATGGTAATCACATACTTTGATGAGAAGGAAGCAAAAAGATGAGTGTATTTTAGTCATCCGTTTAAATTTCCAAAATAGTTATTGCTGAACTTGACTGCTGTCAAAAACCTTGTTCTGAAAACAGAAAGAAGCAGCAATGATTTGCCCTGAGTTTCTGCAGAGTCTGAATGATCAAAGATATATCGAAGTTTTATTCCCCCACCATGTTTCAGTATTCAGACTGGGCTGATACTCCACAAAGTCTAAAAAAACCCCACAGGCTTCTGAAGAGGAAGGAAGTGCTCCATTCAGAAATTCATTAATTCTTTCCAGCCTTCCTATTGGAAACATTAGAAAAGTATGCCTTACTACATTTGATTAATTAATTATCAGGATTAATCTACCACTAAAGCCTAATGCAGAATATTCGGCAGTGCTCATGTATATTTCACTGATTCCTCCAGAGAAACATGAAGCAAGAAATCCAGATCTTGTAATAAGACCTGGAAGAACTTATGACAGGACTGAAAAACTTTCTAGTGCACCCTGTGACAGTGCTGGTGACAGTAAATTGGGTAGTGGACTCGTATCAAAGGCAGAGGTGATGACCAGCAAGCCTACACAGAATTATTGGGAATTGTGACTTCCTGGAGACAGGTATCAGTGGAGCAGATATCCTGAAATCACTCTTTCTCATCCACCCACCAGATGTTCCCTACCCTTTCTCTTGATGAGTGTCTTCTTCAGATGTTGGGATGTCACCAGGAACTTGGGAAGAACAGATCACATCTGCACCATAGCTGGTACAAACATAAATAATTGGCAGTGCCTGTAAATTCTGCTATAAGGTATGTAGGTATGCAAGTCTGATAGCCTTTTGTGGGCTGATGGCTTAAATAACTTGCCAGCAGATCATATACGAGAAACATGTCACTTCTTGTGATACAACGGCATGTATGCCTGTAACCGGAATGCATCTATTAGGGCAGAGTTTGAAATTTACCAGCTCAGACAAAGATATCTTCTTCAGGTTGTGATGAAGACAGCAAAAGAATGGAAATATCTTAGTAGATATTCATTTTTTTCTTTATGAACGATCTATTTAATGAACAATATTTCTCAGTTAAAGCTCCGTTTTATGAACAGGCAGTCATTCTTAAGACAGAAAATGATGCACGTCCCTTTGCCACCAGAGATTCAGATCCCTGTTTGGCTGATGTTCTACGAGACTGATCAACTGTTGGGCACGTAATATCCCTTGGCACTTCTTTAAAGAAGTCTTGCAGTTCAAAATAAAACTTGCAGTTTTAAGATGTTGGACACTCTCCATTGCTTGCTGCTGACCTGCATAGGCTATCCATGCATTCAGGCAGGTTTCCACAGTAAACAAGCTCCCAGTGGAATGTGATATGATATACAAAAATCTTTGTCCGTCTTCCAGTCTAGATGATACTTGAGAACTCATGAGATAATTAGGGGCTTATAATCTATGCTGTGTCTCCTTTGGGGACCATTAATACATTAAGAAACTCAAACACTCCCAAGAAACCATACCAAGGCAATACATATACACAGAAAACTATCGTGCCTATGAAGTAAAGGAATACTCTGGTGATTGAACATCATACATCTGGACAAAATTGTTTTCCAGAAGAAATCACTTCTTCAGTACAGTTTATTCATTCCCAGTTTGATGGTCTTTCAGAGAAACTAACAGGATTGTAGAAGGCAACACCGTGATGTGGAAACACAGTGAACCGTAGGCTTCTCTGACGAGTCTTCAGATATGTCTTTGGGGAGAAGTAGAGGGAAAATGGACGGAAGGGGAAAAACAATGTCTGTAGATCCTGTAGAGATCTGAGGAGATGCTACAGTGGAAGAGAAGAATAAAAGGAGAGAAATTAGGGGAGAGTGAAGAGCAAAGGCTTCTCCACTATTTGTGTCCCCTTGAAAGCTCCCTGTAATATGACAGCCCCTGCCAAGCTGTGAAACCCAGCTGACCCGCAGTGATCTAGTGGGTCCCCCAGTACCCGTGCAGGACTCACACTTCCAGTCCCAGGGCTTTGAACATTGCATGCATGGCTCTCATTACAACAGTGCATCAAACAGCAATTAATGTTGCCTGCACCTAAAGGGGGAAGAAACCAGAGTGAACAGGAGTGAAAGAGACAGACGAAGGAAAGACCCAAGGTGGATGGCTCTGTTTTGCTGTTTCCAGGCAGATATGATGAAGGGGAAGCAGCAAGGCAACCACTGGCCCACACCTTGAATCTTCAACCCTAGGCAAGAAGTAGAGAGCCTGTCCAGAACAGCAATCCTATTTCCTCAGCTATAAGCACAACGGTCTGTTGTGCCGTGGCCTGCTCCAATGCCTGCCAGTGCCTCAGGTCTGCTCTGGCTCTCCTCATTTTCAGCGCTCCTCAGGGCAACGTAAATTTCAATAAGGCTAATAAGTAACCTAATGAGGCTAAATAATTAGTCTAATAAAGCTAAACTACTTGTTGGAATAACCCAAAAATTCCCTTGGAAGGCAGAAGGAAGAAGCATATTGACATGAAGTAAGCAAAGTAACTAATAAAAGAAAATTCATTTTACCATAGGAACTCAACATCTCACATTCTAGTACACCAGGTGCTATGCAGATGGGTAAGAAGACAACCGCCTCTTGAAAGAGCTTAAAACAAAGCCAACATGCAAAAACTGTGAAGAACACAGCAAAAACACAAACACATTTCAATACATTTGTTTCTCACTCCTGCGGTTCCTCATTACCTCGGTCACAGTACCCTTCGCTAATCAAGGAATGTCAAGTTCAAGCACAAGTTCTGTGGGTTAGCTTAACAGTTATTGTGTTGCAGCGTGCAATTTCACTTACGAATTACTCATTCCTTGTTAGGGCCTCTTGTGCGATTTTGCTTCTGTCACTGCTTTTAAAGGATAATTCAGCAGTGTGCTATAGCCAAAAATATTATCTTCCTGCAGGCAGGGTTACATTTTTAGAGGAACATAAACTTGATTTTCAGAGATACTGTATACCTGCAGCTCTTACTGGCTTCAAATGATATTTTGGGCACTACCACCTCAGAAAAGTCAGGCTTTCCGTATAAACAACTGGAATTCACCCCCAAAACAGTTTCCACGCAGAGAAAAAAGTATTCTGGTCAGATTTAGAGAAAACCTTGTGATGGGCTTATACCAGAAATGGAGGACGAGTTTCAAAATTGTATTTAGGAGGGCTTTGACGTGAGCAAGGGAAACAAGCAATCAGTGAGATAGCTCACTGCCACAAATGGAACCAGCTAATTTGTGAAGATAACCGAGGCAAAAAATGTTGCCGGTCTCTAAAGTGGTATATCAAGTGACACCTGGTCTGGATAAGAGATGAGTTTTAAATTCCACCCCCTTCCAGGTTTGACAGGGCTGATTAAAAAACCCCCAAAGCCTATAAATTACTCGTGATCAGCTCTGTCAGTGACAGAAGGAACTAGTTCTTAGACCATGTCCAGATATTTTCAGCACCATATTGTCTTCTAAATATGGTGCTGTTTACTGTAGACCTTCCGCTATGGCTATCGCCAAGCATTATTAGAAGTGAGTCAGGGATTGCACATTTGCTAGAGCAGATCCACCCTCACCATTCCAAAGGAAACAGCTCTATAATGAGAGATTAGTGAGAATGTAAGAATAAAGACATTTTTATTTTTATAGATATGTCTGTTTTCAGAAAGGAATTCAGTTTATTAGTAAAACTATTTTTGTTCAGGTTTAGCAGCAGATAGACAAAATTAGCCGGAGGGTTACTTACTTTCAAGTAGATCCAGCGTTCCACTCCTCTCCTGGCAGAAAGGAAAAGGAAAGTACCTTCAGGTTTTCAAGGCACAGATCGTGTATTTCTTGTGGTATGAAGTAATTTCTTTAAACATTCAGCTGTGCAATTCACCAATTCCCAGAACTGCATGTTATAGTTTGCATTCTGAACAAAGCTAAGTACCTTCCCTTCCAGGGCTCTTTTGTCTTCTAAATGCATCCTCCTTGGTAGTATTTCATGTTATTGTGTTCTCACTGCTTCTGTATAAATGAACATATTAATCCTTAATTTTCTAGGTTTCTTGCTCCATTTGCCAAGGAAGAATGTTTCTTCTCTCAGAAGCTGCAGATGCAGATTACCACTGTGCCAGCTTCTTCCTGTCTGGAGTGGTCTGGCAAAAGGAATTAGTTCAGGAAAGTTCATTAAAATGTATATTTTCTTTTCACTTCTACTGTACTTCACAGCTGTCTCATCGTGTTCTCTTCACTTTTCTTTCGAGTATACTTATGGAAAACCCATCACAGCAGCTAAGGTCTGCAGGGTTGGAAGGCTGACCATCCAAGACAAGGGGCAGAAATACAGGATGCAATCCTTCTGCCATCAAATGACAGTTCCTCCACAACTCTCTTACCCTTTGGGGTATCCTGAGAAAATGCAAAACCTCAATTTTGGCTTATTGCAGCATTCACAATGGTGAAGAAAAAGCTGCCAGGATTCACTTGTCAGCAGCTTAAGTAGTTGTGGAACTTGAGGTTCATTTGAAAATACTTCAAGTATTTGTATGCAGTAGACCTAAATACAAGGGCATTAAAATCTGGCATGGAAGCCTACATGGGCAGGATATGCTCCAGTCTGCAAGAAGACAGGTTTTGGTTGGGATGAAACACAGACCACTAAAAAGTACAAGTGCAATACTGCCGGCTACTCCATGTTTAAAAACGTGGCACGTCAGTGTAGAGAAAACTAATCTGTAGCATCCAGTTAGAGCTGTTGCATTTTTCTGAGCTGTCTGGCCTACTCTGCATCCAGGCAAAACTCAGTTCACATAAACAGTATCTTCCTTTTTCTATATATCCCTTTGGGGGAAAAGGAAAAAAAAACCAACCCATGCCCAAACTGTCTCTATAGAGGTATCGTCCACAGAGATAAAGACGACCTAAAATGAAGCAAACAATTCATGGAATCACCTTTCTAAATCTTCAGCTGCTCAATCTTGAAAATATCAGGGAAGAAAACCAAAATGCATGTGAGTTAGCATGCAGTTGCATAAAGCTATCCATGAGATCCCAATCAGGACTCCAGGAGCTTCCAAAGAAGTTGATCCCACCACACCTGCTTTCTCCCTGCCTATGAGAGAGGACATCATAAAAATCAATCCTCAGACAGATAAAACAGTTTCCTTCTGCCTTTGAGTACTGCATCATTGCAGAGCCCAGCACCTCCAAACCAGCACGGGCGGTGAAAGAACTGGCACTTACTGCCGCAGAGCTTTTCCAATCAGTTTGATGTTGCAGTGCAGCTACAAACAACGGGATCCAGCTCATGTTCAGTCAGCACCAGCTCTATGTCTTGTTTAACAATGGAACTGCTGCGCTATGGAAACTCTAATTTAGATGTCCCACTATATATACTGGTAAAAGCATCTGTATACTGGTTATTCAGACATAATCTGGGGTTTGCCTCATACCTCCTACAATGAAGCTACTGACACGTATCTATCCCCACCCATGCAGGGCACGGCAAACCATCCTTGAAACAACTCATCAGTAACTGGTAGACTCTCTATTAAAACTGTACCAGTATTAATATCTGATGTCTTCACAACAGTAAAGATATTTTTTTTAAAAGCAAAAAAATCTGAGAAAGCCATTATTTGTCACAGGATGATCCAAAGGCTGTTAATCTCCTGTCTACACCTTAAGAAAGAAAAGAGGAGAAAAATCTAATTTAAACAAGTGCTACTAGGAATAAAAAATTCAGACTGATGCCACGTTAAATTAGTGGGGAGGCTGAGGTATCCAGCCATGGTCTTCAGTAAAAAAGAAAATTATAGGGTCTATCAATTAGAGAAGCGGTGCTCTGAGCCGATGTGCTGGCATGCTTACAGTTTTTTTAATGTCTGGCAGGATGTTTTACAAACTAAACTCAGCAAGATGACAATTCCACCAGAAGGTGCTTCAGATGGTTTTGCTAATAATTTTGATCAGCTGAAATTGAGAAAAAACATCACTTTGTTTATTTGGCTTTTCCAGAACCTGTCAAATCTGAGCAGAACCATTAATTGCCCCCTTCCACATCTCCCCTCCATCTCTCCCACCTTCTTCCAGAAAAGACACACTTCAATTTTATTTCTTTTCTGCAAGTATTGTGCATAATCAGCCTTTGTTCCCAAAGCAAACTTTGGTCATTCTTTGTGCGCTTCCTTTGCTAGAAGGAAGTGCCATTTCTTGAGAATATTCATTGGAGGCTGGTACTGCTACTGCTGCAAACACGTAAGTGCTAACCACCATATATTGGCTTTTGTTTTAATAGCCTTTTAACCAACTTTGTTAATGGACTGAATGCAATTTAGATATGGAACTTGGCTAAAATGTAGCTTCAATTGGCTATTAAAATTTAAGAGCCAACTAAGATAGCTAATTACAAAAAAGCTCCAGTGATAATGCTAAGCAGAATTAGTAATAGCAAATGACAGTCTGTCTAGTCTTATTCCCAAAGGGAAAGAAACTCTTAACTGAGAAGTCAACCAGACAACGTGCAGAAAACCTAATTGCATTACTGGTATTATGGCATCCCAAATCTGGCAGCTCACTGGGACAAAACAGTGAGTAAAGTCTGTCAAACTACTCAGGAAAGCAACTGACCCCCTTCTTAACGCTAGCTGCAACAGATATCGGGAATTATGTTATTATTTTATATGAACTTAGTGGGAAATATTCCTGTAAAAATTATCAAATCAGCATCATCTAAAAATATCTTATACCCATCCTGAATTTGATCCTCTCTCCACATATTTTAGATTAGGGGAAAAAATATAAACATTCTGTCTGCAAAATGTTCGAGCACTAAAAGAAGCATTCTGTGCTTCATTATCAATATCCTCATTACACCATCAGCTGAAGTGCCGACTAGTTCTCCTGTGAAGATTTATCATGTATGGTGGCCACTTTGAAACATAGGTAGTGGAGTCTTTAACATTCCCTACTCAAGTGTCTCCCTGCTGTGCCTGTAAATGTCAGTCCAGTTTTTTCACGGCTGTGCGCACAGATTAGAAACAGCAGGAGAGCTTGGGAGTATGACTACAACACCAGTAAGGACACTTGTCTTCATGGCACTGCTCAAGTGATTCTTGGAATGCAGGACCCTGCTGTTTTCTAATATTTACACACAACTGGAGTCATCAAGAGCAGTAAATGCAGTCTAAAGGCAGCTTGCTTCTTTTGTGTTAGGGGCTTTACTTTCAAATGGGGATGTCAACAAAATCCTACTGCACCCTCCGCCTCTTATAAAGTGGTGAATTTCCCCATCGCTGTTTTGCAAAGCAGCGAAAAGGCGTGTGTGCAAGCACATACTGTATGCGATCCATACAGTAGTACTGCAGGTATCATTGCGCCTTCCGCTTGGCTCATCCTCACCGTCCCACACTTTAAAAATCATTGCAGTTTACAGCGAGCCAGGGACATTCTTGTCTGTGAAGACTGTAGTTTTGCACAGTCTCGTGTGAGCAGAGACAAGCCCTGAAACAACATTCACCTAGAATGGAAAGCGTCATTTTTCTTCACAGAACACTGGGCCACTACAAACTTTTTCCAGGACATTTTTTGGGGGAAAAGAAGTAGGAGTGGCTTATGAAATCTGCACCTCAAAATATTCTTTTCAAATATATGGAAATGTCTGTGTCTGGCTTTGGCAGTGTCAAAAGAAAACGCACTCCTTGAAAACTTCAAAAACAAACTTGGAAAGTAAAGAAAGGAAGTTTACCAGTAAATAAACTACTAAAAAAATTAAAATGTCAAACAACTAAAGTACAAAAGAATGACATTAAATTAGAGTATGCAAGACAAGCAAGAGAACACAATATGCTTTCCTGACAATAGTTCTTCAGAATAGTGTAACATACTTTTTGAACAAAATGAGTCTGATTTGAGGAGTTTTAAATATGAGAGAGGCTTCAGCAGCCCTATTTTTACATCTGGAACAAAGAGAATGCTATGCTTAAAGTCGTCAGCCACACTTTACTAATACCCAGGGAAACGAGTCTGTATAGCAGTCAGAACAAAATGAGAAGGCACTAGATCTTTTAAATATGTTATTCCAGTTTTATTTCAAAACAACGCATTCCCTTGTTTTCAAAACATAACTCCATCATTCATTCAACATTTTATGCTACAACATATTTGTTTCAGTGAGTAGCTACCCAGACATTACACAAGCAAGCAGAGCGCTGGACATCCACACAAATACACTGCCCATTGGCTCACATGGATTCCTTTTGGTTTGCCAAACTTCATAAAGCAGTCTCCCTGGTAAGACTGATGTTCGTGCCCTAATTATATGTATTTTTGCAGTATCTAAATGAAAAGCAGTGGTATTTCACACTGAAATGAAACACTGCATGTTCTGACTTACGGTTCTGAAGAGAAGACTCAAAGCCAAGCAAGGAAGTACTTTTAAGAAACATTACATGCTGCTTAACTATTAAAAAAAGGTAAACCATTATTTTGTTATGAGAAGCACATGTGAGTCAAGCTTTCACTGGCAGTAGATACTTTACAGTTATTCATAATTATTACTTTTCTAGCCTTTTCACTAATATAAAAGGAAAACCTGACGGGGGTGCAGGGGGGGGGGGGGGAGAGAATGAGCATTGGTTTTGGTTGGTTCTTTTCTTTGCCCTGGGCCCTATGTCTGAAATTCTGGTCTCTTTCTTTCCAGAGAAACTCTGAATAATTGGGAAAATGATACAAACACAAATACTATGCAAAAAAAATAACTAAAATTCACTACCTATCCTCCAAAGAATTGTTTAAACACATCTTATAACAAGCTAGAATGGAAGGATGGGAATTTTGCCTTATGTTCTCTTGTTTTAATTCAAACACTTGAGAAATATTTAAAAGATGTCGCTACTATTTCAGACTTCATCTCAGTGTACATCTAAGTCACCTCCAATATGACTTTATTCAAAATAAGAAGAAATTAGATGCAACACTGCCGTTCCTTATAAAGTATCCATAACAAAACTAAATAAGGCTTTATTTCTACATTATAAAGCAGAAAAAAGCACTTTCTTTTAGTCTGCCTTTAAGACATGAATTTTTGTATATAAAGAATAAAAATGCATCTTCACTTCAAAGCTGGCAAAATTTTGCATTAGTATTAAAGTATACATAAATTATGCAAATATTTTAATAAAACATTTGTTCTTCAAAACCAGGTACAAACAGCAGTTCATGTTTTTACAGGGTTCATCATTTAAAAAGGAAAGAAGATTCCAGTGCAACAGTAACTGAAAAAAACCCAGAGATGAGCCAAAGAGCAACTTAATTTGTTGCTCCATCTATTATTTACTTCTGGACTCTCTTTCTGGTTGCTGTGCCTTTCTTGGGTTTTGGTGAGGTCATCTTCCGGGTTCTGGTAGCTACTGCGTCTGCAATTCAAACAAAAAGAACCCAAGACTTTCTATAAAATAACATAACAGAAATGGATCACAAGAAAATACTTGTAGACTTTAAGAAAGGACAGATCAACTCAACTCATTCATTTAGTTCTCAAACAGCAGCACTACATAACATTGAGCTCACCTCCACCAAAAGATGAAGAATCAGATTCTGTTCAAACTCTAAACCCCTCCTTCCTCCCCATGCACCAACTTTCAGTTCTATGATCCCTCCCCAGTATTAAGCTATTTTTGGTGCTTTTTCGACCTTGTGCTTAGCTGATCCAGCTCCATAACCTGGCAAAGCACTTTTTTTTGGTCTAGCACTCTCGAAGTTTAGTGAGTTGTTGCATCTTACAGCATTCTGAATGGAGCTTATACAAGGGGAGAAGGCAGACAGGTGGAAAAGAAGAAGATTTTTGTTTGGCAGTGTCGAGCTGTTAAACCACCTCAGCTATCCATGGAATTTACCTACAGATTTCAAGCTATTATTTGACAATATTTTATTAACAAAGGTAACGAACAGTACCATCTAAATAAGATTCCTAACAAACCTGGCAGGCAGATTGTTCAAAGAGACCATAGTTAAATGCAATAATAAAAAACTCCCTGCTCTTTGATTCTTTCCTTCCTACTATCAGGGAAAAAAAAAAAAAAAAAAGAAAACAAAACAAAACACCACAGCTCATTTGCGTCAATCACATTCAACCGTAGTCACTTTGAGGAAAAAAAAGTTACATATAATAAAAATTGCTACCATTTTCACAAATGCAGTAACAATGAAATGTTTTTCATCTCCTAATCATGTGGGGCTTTTTTAAATTTTTTTTTTAATCCTGACTTCCTCCTTGAACTCAGCATGCCCAAGTATTTAAGTTCTTGCTTGTAAAACTATATAACTCTACAGTTCCTGTCAACTTCTTAATCTGCATTACTGACAAAGAAAAAATTGAGTTTCATGTAAGTCCTTAAGAAAGAAGCTGCTTGCATAAGACAACAGCCTTTGAGCAGCATGAGTCACTGATCATTCAAGCCCAATGAGTGAATTTGGGGGAAAGCAAGTAGGCAGAGAATAACGCAAACCAAACCAAAATACTCTTGAGTCTACCCAAAACCAAAACCACACCAAGAAAAGCAACAAACTATTGCAAACAGTTTTGCTTTCATGTTTCTTTAATTTTACATAACTTAATTTGCTCTTAAAATGTTGATTTGAAATAAAAAAAAAAAATTTTACAAGAATTTTTCCGTTCTTGGAAATGAAATGGAGAACAAAAAAAATAATCTTGTTCCCTTTTTGTCCAAACGTATTTGCTGCATTCAACATAAAACTACAAAAAGATTTTGTCAGACAATGTATCTTTAATAAATCACTTTAAAAAAAAAAAAACAAAACAACGGACAGCTCTGGCGATAGTCTCTTACTGAGCTGAGCAGCGTTATCAATGAAAGATCTGTTCTGGCAAAACACCATCACCTCCCCAACTGCTATGTAAAAATCAAACCTATTCTGGTACCCTCAGAAGATCGGGTAGCTAAAAGCTATACAAGCAGGTATCATAAACTAAAGTAGTAACTTAAATCATTCCTTCTCCCAGCTAAATTCTGGTTTATCTACAAGAAAGAGTTTATACTTTTCAAAGCCACAAAATATTTCAGCTAGTGTAACTGTGAATTCTAGCAACACACGTATCTTCTGAGTTTTCAAACTGAGTAATCTTAGTGGCATGTAGGCCAAGTTATCCTGTCGACTGCATGAACTGTATCAGTTTTCTTCTCTCTATCCCTCCTGAGATTCTTCCCTGGAATCTTTGCATTGCAACAGAAAGCAGAGAATGACCAAGTTTTCTCTTCAAGAGAAACCAGCAACCTGATCTTTTTCCCTTCTTCACTGGTTTTGACTGAGGTAACCGTGATTTTTCTTCTCATCCAACCCTAGACTGTATAATCAAACGCTGCAAAGACAGGTCAAATCATGTTCCATTATTAGAAAGACTGTCGATATGAAAATGATGACCTTAGATAGGAAAATACTACAGGTGTTTGTCTATAGAGAAAAGAGAAATCAGTTATCAGATTTTCATGTTTGTATTTCAGGAATGTGGCATTTCACAGTCGTCACAAACAATACAAGCAATTGAAGCTTACTAATCCCTAATCCAGTAAGAGCTTACCCATTTCTAATTGCCCATGCTAGAACACCAAACAGGAGAAGAGAGCTATCCTGTCTCTGATTTTTCCTTTATCTTTATTGCATTAATAAGTTCTTTTCAAGGCTTTTCTAAACAAACCATGACCATGGAGAGTTTCTAAGTGAATCTTAACAAAAAGGAAAAAAAAAAATCTTGTCATCGTTCTTTTATTCATAATTTCAAACTTATTATATTATATTATAAATACTCTTTTAAACTATCTGATTAAGATAATTATGTTAAACTCAGAATGACTGCTCTCAACCCCCATGTTTAGCTTCAAAGTTTGCAGGTACTTCAGAACTTAACGTCTTCTTTACCAAAAAGCTTGTCTGCATTTTCAAAATTAGTCAGTCTGGTAACATATATTGCCCCCTCCCCACAAACTTTTCTTGTGGGAGAAATGTCAATTCTGTTGCTGAAATCGGGAGAAGTCCTATGTGGGCAGCACCAAACGAGGACACAAACAAAGCTATTACAAGCAAAGGAGAGGGTTTTTATAAAGCAGATTAAACTGAATTAGGTTGAAACAGCAATTTAAATGAGGAAGAATTATATAGGCAAAAATAAACCAGATGGTGTCACTGCACAGCTTGTTTTGAGACTGGAACAAAGTTCAGCAAAGGCATAGAGTCCCACAGGCTCCAGAGGAATTATTAGACAAGTTGACTGTGATATCTGATTCTCTCTGTGTAAACAGTATTATAAAACAACTTTACAAAAGAAACCCAGCAGTACTGTGTAAAGTTTTGGGCAATATCCTTCAAGAAAGTTCTGAGAAAAACGGAGGAAAAAAAAAATCAGGAGTGGTGATCATGGTTTCTAGCTCTCTAACAACAGAAAAAAAGAAGGGGGAAATTGAACTTAACCAGTTTATCTGAAGAAAGGAAAAAAAAAAGGAAGACAGATGTGATGATGCAGCCTTTTGTACTCATCAACTGTGCAAAACGTTGCTGCACGAAAGGAGAGCAATTTTCACATTCATAGTGGATAGAACAACTAATAAGCTTAAGGGAAATTCATATTAGGTACTAAAAATATCACAAGAAAATACTTCGCCTTATCAAACCATTTTTAGTAGTAAGGATAGTGAAGTATTGCAAGTGGTGTTGACCAGGGATGTTTTAGAATCTTAATCATAGAGGTTTTAAGAGAAAATATCAGTATGTATCAAGATTAACAGATATACATAGATAAGTCTGTCCTTAGGCTGGTGTATAGAGCAGATCACCTCTTGATATCCCTTCTCATCTTGTTTTCCAATTCTACATATGCTGTTTTATAACACACGTAAGTCCTGTAAGTAAGAGAAATAAAACTGTACTTGAGTAAAAAAATTAAAGTTTCTATAAAATGACAAAGGTTCCTTTGGTAAAAATAAGCAAACACCAGAGTCCCAAGTTTCCCACTTAATTGCCTGCTTTGATGGAAACGAGGACAGTGAGAGATTCTTATCGTGAAAACACAGCTACTGAGCAGATGAAATCAGGTATGATTTAGATGTTAATGGTGACTTCTAGGTTACATCATAGGCTAGAATATTTGAAAACAGACCCACATACAGATTTTAGACTCCAGGCAAACATGAGGTAAATGAAAAATATTAAGCCGCAGGCATACTGGACATTAGCAACTGCATCACTTGCATATGCTGAATTTGCACCTGACAAAGGCAGGGTACGTGCCAGTCTCTGTATAGTGGCTCAAGAGTTCCAGCAATTCTGGTCTATGCAAGCTCTTCAACCAGACTTGTAGTAATCATCATTAAACAACACAGCTAACGTCTTTCACCCTCAAAAGAAGCACATGCAGTCGAGTACATTGATCAGACACAGCTAGGTTTCTTAAAAAAACAAAAAACAAAAAAAACAAAAAAAACCCCAAAACCACCTAAGGTGTGTGTACATGTGTGCATAAACCCCCCCCCCCCGCACACTTTGCTATATGTTTATCTCTTTAAGGAACAAAGGTCAATAAAACTGGAGTGTTGGACCATGCAGTGGAGAGTTCTCAAGTTGTTTCTGGAAGAGGTGTTCTCAGACTAGTCTCCACATAGATGGAGCTTAATCATCATTTCTGCATACAGACCCAGCATGCCACAGCAGGACACTCTTATGACAGAACTGACATTTCTTTAATACTATGACTTCATGCCACATATACTGAATTGCCACAGTTAAGCTGAGAAGCGATGAAGTAGGAAGGAGAGGGCCACTGACCTAACACATCTCTCCCTAGTCAACTAGACATGATCTTACATATACCACTAGATCAGATCTCAGTGCAATAAATTAATCCAAGAATACATTTTCTTAATAATTTAAGTAACTAGTTGTGGACTCGTAATTTCCAAAGGAGACAAATTTAGAACTGTCAGTTCTTCAAAATTCTTCCACTGACCACAATACCACTTTTGTCTTCCAAAATGTGCTTCAGTCATATTTCAGCTGTCTTTGATCATATCAAATAACCAAGTCATTTTGCTGGATGGCTCCCTAGGAGACTTTTTTCCTTCAACTGCCCCTTTAAATGCTTCTACAATCATCAAACTGAAAAGGGAAAACAAGAGCATGGAACCCATACAATTGCTTTTTACATATGGAAGGAATAAAAAAAAAAAAAAAAAAGCACTGGAAGCTGAAAGGCTACACTCAGCACCCAGCTGCAAACGTGAAATGGGAACTGAAGCCAGGCTGTGCATCAGTTAATGAGAGTTAAGCATCACACTAGCCTACCATTCTCAAATCAGTTTGGGCAGTTTGAATACGGTGCCAAGGAAGAGTTGCTTTTCTTTTGAGAAGATGAGATGAGGAAGAGTATGTAGTCCTCTGACAAGCCCTTTCCCAACTCTGCCAGGGAACCCTGCACAGTTGATAAAAACTTGTAGTGTAACACTTCTCAACCTATTAAGCTGTTGAAGCGACTGCAAGGGCAACAAATTTTAGTTTTGGTTAGCTGGCTTGTTCTCTTTTCTCCGCAGTTCTTTTCTCTACAAAAATTCAGAAATACGATTCAGAAAAAAGAACAGAGAGACCAGAAGAATGGAAATATGGACTTGAATTCCAGGAAATATATGATTGCAGGGTGGGGATGAGAAAGAAGAAATAAGTTTGTAGAGTTATGGGATGTGGTTTGGCTTTAGGTACTCTGTTCTTACAAGTCCTCTGTCTCCTGCAACAAAAGAAGCCAATACATTTCCATATGATAATATGGAAAACCATCAGGACATAAGAATGTATTATTTGATGACTTTATGCCTTTGTATTTCCTAAAGATAACATAGAATCTATAAGTGTTCTTTTAAAAATTTTTATAAAATTGTTCCAGATAAAACTGAAACTGATTTACTTCTATTTGTAAAAAATTGCTTCACTGAAGATATTCCAAAACACAATTGTATATACACATATAAATCAGTAGTCACATGCAGCATGTGTTTAAAAATAGCCCTCCTCCCCACCACACAGCAATTTGCAGGAGGAATAAAGTTTAATTCAAATATATTACTTGCAATCTTGAAAAACATTAGTTTCCTGTAAAAATCTGAGTCACTGCAGTACAGGTTTTTCTTTCCTGTAGAAAAATTTCACTTACAAATTTTATATCCGAGTTCAAATTGCAACACTTGTTCAGCGCACTGCAATACATCTTCAGGTCACAGAAAAACAACAAAAAAGCTGACACCACTTTTATTCTTAAATTATTTCATTCTACATCTAAAGTCATTATACGAAATCTTACCCCATGGAAAATGTTCCTCAGAAGGTTTTTTGTTTTGTTTTGATTTAATACTTATTAGCAGCAAACACAAGAAAGCCCCATGAAGTGTATCAAGGAACTTAAATGTATTTATATTTTAAATGTGTTTAAGTGCTACAAGTGGTCTGGAGAGTGTACAGAAATAAGCTTACAATACAAAGGAAGACTAAGTAGAAAGCTGTGTTCCAAGCACACACAGGAGTAAACAGGAACACTCCCGTACTTTACACCTTGGACATTACTTTTGTCTCTTTATTATTATAAGCAGCACATGTTCCAGGTGCTTCTCAGTGAATTTGTCACATGCAAATTGTGAAGGAAAACCATTACTCAGGAAGAACCAAAAAGATATATTTGTTTTATATCTGATTTATTTTAACCTTCCTACCTATTTAAGGATCTTTAGACTTAAAAATCATCTCCTACCACACTTCTTCTAATGTGAGTAGCTTTTGAAGATCCTCAAACAATTTTGAGGCAGGCCATAAAAAGACAGATCACTTCATATCATGTTTGAATATACTTAATGCAAAATACAGAAGCGAGTTTCTCGATATTTCTGACAATTGAGAGCAGTATTTCTCTGCTCTAAAAACCTGAATCTTCCTGTTAATTTCTAGATACAACACAGCAGCACGTGCTTTTAACTTCTAAAAGCAGACCACGTAACTCTCACACATTTAACTTCCTACACTCCTGAGACAGGAAAGGGAAGGCTAAGAACGGCACAGAAAGGGACGGATCTTTCAGTGACTAGTCACAGAGATGGATACAGTGTTTTAAGACTGATAACCACTTACTCCTGGAGTCGATTACAGGTATCAGTCAATACCAAATCCTTCACAAGAAGGAACAGAAGAATACCAGACAATCAGAACTATTGTACAGTACAGGTTTTGCAGAAAATGTTTGTATTAGGGTATAAAATTAAGAGGTAAAAATCACCTATAACGTGGGCATTGGTGTGGAGTAGAAAGTAACAAGTGGCACCATAAACAAGCTCAAAAAAACCGTATTACTTGCTCTCTCCTAAAGCTTCATGACAAGGCCAATAATTCTCTAAATATAAAAATGAGCCTAAGTGTAGATTTAATCTAACATTAAGTAATAAATCTTGCTTGAATAAAGAAAAAAAAAGATTTCTAAGACAATAACCCAGATACTGATTTATGCAAAGCTGTGCAATGTAAATACACATAAAGCTAAGTACCTATTAATTGAGAAATACTATTAAACCTCCATTTTGGAATGCCTTCTAACCAATCCATCAGTATGACTGTTTTCGTATCGGAGCTGTTCGCATAGTTCTTTATGTATACTGCAAGAGTAACCAAAGATCCCAGTTAAGGCTTTACCATGCTAGATGCTATCCAGCAATACAGACGTGCACAATTCCTACCCCTAGAAGACTGATTATTAAAAAAGTACATTAAAAAAATACAGTACTTTCATTGTCATGTCTACTGTAGTATTTCTCTCTATACTGTCCCAATTAATAAACCCCAAAATTGTTAAAAAAAATTCACAACAGAAAAAAAAAAAAAGGCTGGTGTAAAAAAATTCTAGTCTAAAAAAATTCTGTATTTCTATAACCCAATCTTCACCAACCCAAGAGAAAAGAAAACTGCTAGTGGTAATGGTTTTATCCCTATTGGTGGCTCTGAACCTAGGAGTATTTACAAATTCTCATGAAACTCTTATTTTTCCAGCATTTATGCCATTTTCACCAAAGTTCCCTATACTAGCTGCCTATTCCACACAAACTGATTAAAAATAAGCATATTAGTCCTATTAATATTATACAGTACACCCCTGCAGAAGCGTTGGTGGATATGTACAGTGTATGCCAAAATTTGGTATTCTGCTTTTACAGTATCATCACTTACAAGCCTGCATATTTTACTGTCATACATGAAGGCAACTAATACTGAAAATGGAGCTGTAACAGAGTGTGAAAAAAATAAACTTTTCATTTAAATAGAAATCATCTCTTCTGTTAGCCTTTTTCCTGGTGGAGAGACATTGACTAATAGAATACTTCAACACCATCCATATTAACTTAAAAAGTATACCTCTTAAAATTCCAGTTTTCAGGAAAGTATATGGGTTCCAGTTATCACAGGCAAAAAAAAAAATAAGAAACTGATAACATGCTAATTTAAATTAAAAACAATTTAAGAATTCCACTAAGTTTTGTGTGTCTTATTTTGGAAGCACAACCTTGCTTGTTTCTTGAGGGCTTTCTGAAATTCTGTTTCTAAAAACGAGTCTAACACTCTTGCTTGACAGCTCCAGAAACACTGATGGCTAATATGATTGAAAGAGATGGCCTTTACTGAACTCATCCAAAGTGGCCACTCTTACACCAAGAACAACCAGGAGGAGCAGACTGAAGAAGCAAGAATTTCAAGATGCCCATCCTTTCTCAGTGCCATTCATTCATCTTTTGGACTGGATTAGACAAACTGTATAGTCAGATGCGGTTAATGCTGATTAGCTGAACAGCAAGAGGCTGCATGGATCTTCCTGCCACTGTTTTACATCCAAATACTCCTTAGATGTTGTTTGAACACCTGAAGAGTAATCCCTGTCTGGCCATATTTATCCCCTTTTAGAAACCAATAAAATAGCATTTCAGGAACTTTTTAAATGTTCCTGTATGACTAAACTTCAATTTCTACAATTAAGAGGTATCACAAAATTATCCATTTTACTGGACAGTAAACTTCAGCATATTTTTTAGTCACAGGACTAATCACATAATGGAGAAACACATCCACGGTAACATAAAACTAGTCAGATTGGAAACAGTTTTAAGTATTTCTATAATAATCAGCTATTTTCAATTTATCAAAAGCATCAAAATTGCAAGATTATGAAACAGTTGCCCTTTCCTTCAACACAGATTTATGAATCATGTAATAAGTGGTGAAGTTTTTAATTCCAAATTTGGAGAGAACAAAATGAGTAAGTACATGTATCACTTTTCACCTGAAATCATTTGATATGCTCCCCCCCACTTGGTATTCATTAAATTGGTTAGTATAAAGAAGTCAAATTAGAATCATTTCACCTGTAACTCTGTTGACTTGGCAAGAGGAGGTTTAAATTTAAGCTTCTGTCCATCACTCATTTTAACCACTTGATGCTGAAAATATATATAGCCTCCCAAATGCCTTTACTTAACTGATGCTACCACTTGGATTGCAATTCCTCAAGTTCTTTTTCAACTCCATCTATGAGAATTTCAGTCTACAATCTCAGGAAAAAAGTAATGTAATATATAAAATAAAATGAAAGTATATTCTGCTCATGTGTATCAAATCACAACCAGAAAATAGTCAGCTGTATTAAATATTTTGTTACGACGTCTTAAATAAAATCTAAAATGCTAAAACTATGAATAAACATCAGTATCATATCAAATAATTTTATTTCCTTGGAAGAAAGTATAATCTAATTAACACTTTTTCAGCCACCAACAGACTAGAAAATTCATGATAAATTGAAGTCAACAATTCAAAAGGTATTCAAGAGAAATAATCACTGATTTTAATGATCAGAATTCCGTAAGGTGAACAGCTGAAAATGAACAGAGCAGTGTCACCTTCTGGAATAACATTAGCTTAATGTTTGTCCATACTCTTTGAGTAAATATACTAGGGTAAATCCATAACTTACCAATAATATTACAGTCTTTGAAATGTTACATTTCCCCATCCTGCCATACTCCATCAAGCCTTTTTTTAAACTACTGGATTTGTTTTGGAGTAGACTCCAGTGTTACTGTTTTATTATTTTAGACTACTCAACCATGGACAACATCTGGTCTTTTATTTAAAAGTCTGAATCAAAAATTCTTTAGGAAAAATATCTTTGTAATTACTTGAATACACCTACATGAAGGAGTTAGAAGGTCAGATCCAGAAAACAGTTTGACGGGACACTCACCATAAGCTTACAGATCTACTGAAGATTTCTGCTCTTGGACTTAAAATAATCCTACTTTATCTATCTGTCCATGACTTTTTCCAGACAACACTGAAACTATGCCAAATTATATGAAACGTAGCTTCAGCATTTTCTATCCTTATAGCTGATCCTTTCCTCAACTTTAAATACACTCGCTTTTGGAAGCTGCTGCTCTGCTAGCCCCTGACTTTAACATGCTGTGATGAAGTCGTCCTGAGGACTCAGCATACTCTGACAGTGAACTGGACAAGACAGGAGGACGAAAATGAGAATGGAGGAGAGAATAGATGATGGCAAAAGAACAGGGTGCAACCAACAATTTTTATCATTTAGCATTTCTTTCAGCTTTAGGCAACAAATGATTGGGGAGTATATCTTTCTTACACAGAAAGCTTAAATATTTCAATTTTATTAGAGTTAATCTAAAAAGAAATCATGAAAGATAAAAAGCACTTGAACTGCTAAAGGTAAACGGTTGTATTGGGTATATGTGGCCATACAGCAGGGTTTTGCTAAGCTGGGGTTGACTACAAGAGTGGCGTCTTTGGGAAGAGGCCAGGTGCTGTCCTGTGCCCAACAGCCCATTCCAGCTGGATCCAAAACAAACCCACCGTAGGCCAAAGTTGAGCCCAACTTGTCTGTGGCACCTCTGTGAAAACATTTAAGAGAAGGCAAAAAACACTGGACAAGTGGCAGGGGTGTGTGGGAAGGAGAGCGAAGAACAGCAGAGGGAACACCAAGGTCAGAGATGGTGGTGCTCCACAGCAGTGGAGCAGATATTCCCTGTAGCTCACAGAGGACCCAGGATCGAGCAGATATCCCCTACAACTCGTGGGAAAGCTCACACTGGACCAGATGGATATTCCCCAAGGAAGCGGAGCACGCTTTTTTCCCCCTGAAGGAGCACAGCCCAAGACAGAGAGCCGACAGTGGAGCAGGGGAAACATGAGGAAGGAGCAGCAGAGAGAAAATGCTATGTACTGACCATAACATGCTTCCACTCTGTGATCCTGGACCGCTCAAGGAGTGGCGTAGAGAAGTCTAGAGTGAGGAAGTTAAGCTTAGAAGAAGGGGAAGGAAAGATGTTGTTTCAGTGTTTACCTTTGTCACTACCCAAATTTATTTTAATTTGCATTAATTAAATTAATCTTCCCCAAGTTGAGCCTGTTTTGCCCACAACAGTAAGTGGTAAGCAATCTCCCTGTCTCTGTATCCATCCACGAGTTTTCTCATCCTATTTTCTCCTTCTGTCCCACTAAGGAGGGCAGCAAGTGGCTGGGTGGGAGTTTGGCCCTTAGCCAGGGTTAACCTGCCATGCCAGTACCTGTGACTGTGAGAACGATCTTTTGACTTACTAGAAGAAGTAGGTTTCTTTTTTTCTGGACTTCCTGTATCTTCCACTTCCGCTTCAGCGCTCTCATTGATTGCAGCTGCTGCTTTCCTTTTTTTCTGGGGAAGAAAAAAAAAAAAAAAAAACAAACAGAAAAAGGGGCAACTAAACTCCAGAGCAGAAAAGACAAAGTAGAAAACATCTTACCCTCTCAAGATATTCCCCAATTTTAAGCATTATTTCTTCATATACTATAAAATGTTGCCAGTTGTAGAGGAAATTTATTCATATATTAATGCAAGGATACCAGGCAATATACAATCTTAAAGTTCAGTTCCCCTATCTACAGATCACATTAGGAGCTGAAATTTTAATGTATGAAAACACAATTTTTATGATCAAAACTTGTTTTTTATTTACACTGAATAACTGTTACAGAAGGAGCAACCTGAAAAATCTTAAAGAACACAGAAAAACATTTTACTCAAAGTTGATGTTAATTGCTTTTTTAAAAGCAATTATACCTCAATAAATTCAAGTTTATCTAGATCCTTGCTTCTTAAGGCTTTCTTTGCACAGCTTAAAAGCAGCTAACACCCACTGACAGTACATTATTATTTTTTTCTAATAGCAACTATGGGTTCTGTTCCAAAGAGAGGTACTTGGGAAATCTGAACTCTATTCAAGGTACATTATCTTAAAACCTCTAAATGGATAGAAGTGTTATTATCTGTGTATTACAATTAATCTTACTATTGCAAAGTATTCTTAAGGTGGTTATGGAAAGATTATTTTTTTAAAGCCATGTGATTTTTGCAAAGGGTGAGTTGGCCTGTACCTGTATCAGACATAGATGATAACTTTGATGAACACTGGAAGAGTTTACCTTTTCCTTTTTTTATTTTTAATTGTGTGAGACGAGAGCTTTACTAATACAGCTTTAAAAGTGGCTACAACTTCACATAGCTCATGAGAGAAGGGGAGAGTGCATTACATCTTTCCTTTCCAAAGTGTTGCTTCATGATTACCATCTAAACCCTGCTGGGCTGAACAGATTGGTTCGATAATTACATACAATAACTGCAGTGGGCAGGTAACCCTCAGCTGGCACAGGGCAGCTCCCCTGTGAGAACTTCCATATGCAAACTGCGCTGATAGAGTGCATTAGGTACATCTTTCCTGCCGGTGCACAGGCCTGATTACCGCCAGCCAAGACTCCAAGGTTAGCATGTCAGCAGATTTGTGATGCATTAGGCAGGAATAAACACAGACACTTTTGTTCATTCTGACCAAAATTAAGGAGGACTATTTCAGCACTGTACTGCTTTTATATGAGAGATAATGCATTCCTCCCAATTGTACTAGAAAACATTTTAAACGCTCGTCAGAAAAACAGATATCCAATACATGCTACACAAAAGCAAAATACATTTATCTTGTTTCCAAGCTTATTTAATAAAAAGTGGTTTCTTAATCTTGATGCAGGTGAATTACATAGCAGTAGAAATCAGGCAGCATTCATCTGACAAAAGCAACACCTGCGCATCTGAAGCTGAACATTAGAAGGAACCACAAATCACCGAGATCCATATTTTTCCAGTTTAGTTTACTCCCAATATTTCCCAGCAACTCCTCAGCATGAAACAAAAGTAACATGTGGTCCGTACCCTAAATAATTTAGTCAAGAGCTCCAGATACTTCCTTCAACACATGGTACTGTTAGCTTCTTGTTTTGTTAGAACTATTATAAAATACCACGCACACAAACCAACATGCATCTACTATACAGAAAACAAAACAAAACAAACCTCCAGCAGAATTGTGGACTGTGTTTCATTTACTTATACATCTGGGGAAACTTGAGTCATGATATAGAAAATAAAATGTTAACTTTTAATATAGCAGACATCTGTGAGTTTCAGCTAGATACCAATACTGGAGAGTGACAGATTCCAGAACAACCATGCTTATATGCAACATATAATGCACATCATGGCTCAATTAGCTATACGAGCCGAAAGCACAGGAGAATCCTACATTCTAAGAATTTATTTACACAGAAGCTAGAAATATTGTCTCCTAGCTATGAAATGGCATAACTTCAGAACACCAAATAACATTATTTTAAAGAAAGTATTATGATAGATTGCCCCAAAGGAATGGAAGAGTAGGTGACTTAAGACCTGTTGTGATTAGAAGATCAGTACAGCCAAAATGCCATAAATACTCTATTATTAGAGGTCACCATCTTCTCAAGGGTGGATGCCAGACTGCATTTTTCTTTCCCAAATTAGACATTAAGCATGCCAAAAGAAATTCAGCATGTGCTAGAAGATACTGGCTTTCAGAGGCAAGATGCTACTGATCAATTTTGAATTATCTTTATGGAAAGCAGTTTCTAACAGAGTTTGGAATTTGGAGCTTATCTTTAAAATAGTCAACAAGTTGAGCTTCCTGTCACAGCTGAAAGTACATGTAATTTTAATTAGCATTCTATGTTCTTCCTTTCTTCCTCTGTGTATCAAAGTGTCCAGCTATTCTGAACTACACAAACCATCTTCCTGTTCTCCTAGCCTCTCATTAACATCTTATACCCTCTGGAAGAAAAACCTAGTAGCATGAATTCCCAAACATATGTTCCGGGAAGGGAGACATCCTGCTGAAGACCCTCTTTCCATTCATTCTTGAAGAAAAGTGCAAAATACGCCCTTGGAAGGAGGACCGACACAATCTATTCTTCTACCCTAGCCTACAGCACAGATGTTACAAGGCCTGGAAAATCCAACATGGAAGGAAAAGTCATCTGTCCTGGTATTTGGTCAAAAGCAAGCAGGTTACGTCAACCTGATTTCAAGCAAACAATCTTACTCTGTCTGGATATGGTAGCAGTAGCTGGCATGAAGTAGCTAGCATGAAGTCCACTGCAATATGAAGCAGACAGCTGAAAACACTTATGCAAACAGGCCAGTAACATTGTTTTCTACAACTGTTTGAACATATTTGCGACAACTGAGCAAGCTGACTATGCATATGGTTCCTCAAAGTTTAAAAAAAAAAAAAAAGGAAAGAAACCCAACATAACAACTAACTCCTAATTGATCCTAGTAGGTAAAAACCTATGGAAAACTATTATCCCACCCTTCTGGAATGGTGTTGACTGATTTTGGCTAAAGAAATAAGATTTTTGAAGTTTTATTCCATTGGAAATGTGCACCAGCCATCTCTGCTGGACAAGGACATTAAAGGTCACAGATGTTGGCTCTGCAGCAGGCCAACTTACTCAGCAAAGAAACCAGCCAACCATTAAAAACAGATTTATTTTTTTTCCCCAAAACACAGGTCTCAAGCCATGTCGATCCACGGGGGGAACAGAAGAATTAATGCTAATGAACTCTCCTTTTGGACAGATCTTTAGACTCAGTTCAGCAGAAAATATTAGTATAGAGACCACGGCTGTACAATTTCAGCCAAAGTAGTGTTTACTGGGTGAAATGAAGTAAGAAAAGGTGGACATGTATCCTCAGAAAACTTTAAAATCCTACAGCTTTTTTTCTTTTGTGCTTTTTGCCCATCTTTAACACACTGATGATCATGTCAGTAAGCAGGCAGAATTCTTGTACAACTGTCCTGCATTATAATTCTCAGTTCCCTGGTTCATGTTAAAAGAACCAATAAACTGCCCACCTGTTAGTAACAAATGCAAGTAAATAAGTAATAAATGCAATTTGAAGTACGGGATAATATTTATGGTTCCATTATCTGACCATTTTTTATTATTATCATAAACTGTTTTAACATACGCTTTCCCTAAGGCTTGAAAAGTTCTTACGCTGTATTAAATGGGAGTCCAAACCTAGAGCTTAAGGCTTCTTAAATACAAGGAATAGAACACCCATAGCTTATCACTGTAGTTAAGACTCATAAATAACATATTAGATCACGGTGAATTCAATATGTGAATTCCAGAATCAAATATTTGGCATAAAGTTGTATACTTAAAACTAAGTTTTGAACTAGTCACGGAAAGGAAACTAATATGAAACAAAAACTAGACTTATTTTACCTTACATGCATTTTGATCCATCTGGAGTTTTACCAATTTAAGGAAAATAACTAAGTTAACTGAATGTTCATCTGTTCAAATGTCATTACAACTACATATACACATTCTGTTATCCAAGGTATTATCTATTATGAAAAATACATCATTCTGTATTAAGTTTAATAACAATTAGTGAAGTTAAATTAGAGAAATAACGCATAAGAGTAGGACTTAATCAAACAAACATTTCACTATTTGCTTATTTCCTACTGGATACAGTTACACCACCTACTTCAAATACCACTTTAACTCATATTTAACTCAAAAAAATGCATTAAAAACTGACATAAATTTTTAGAGTAAAAACCTTTTGCATGGGATTTGTTTGCAAGTCTCCATTCTCTGACAAGCCAAAGTCAAGTACTCCATCATCTTTCTGCCCAATGGCCTTAAGACCTTGCAGAAGTATTTCTCGGAAATGCTGATAAACAGGTTTTTCTTCATAGCTCAGCAGCTTCACCTTTTCCATGTATCTGGCTATTTCATCTAAAGAAATAGTACCTCCAATTAATTTCTATTTGAAAACACTTTAATCATTCATTTTTGCCACAAAAGAGTCAGAAATTATGCATGCACTATTTACGCTATTTTTTGAAATGGTTATTTATAAACTTGTAATTATGACTTTACTACAACGCGTTTTAGAAAAAAAATTGTACCAAGGTTCATTACCCAGTGATGACAGCATCACTGTTTTTTTACACATTCATTGCACGAAAACAGTCAGTCATAAAAATGTAATAGGCCAATCTTCAGCAATGAATGTTTGTTTACATGGTATTTCTTATGTCTATATTTAAAAATGTTGAAAACGAAACTCAGTGTTATCTCAGAACTTTGTAAGTTCAAGACTGAAACATACATTAAAAAAATACATGAAACATTTGACCACTGAAACAACAGACAAGTCACACTTGACAGAGAAAACTCTCTTCTGATCACCAGGAGTAGCTGGAAATAACTATGTATTTAAGTTTAAGATGCCAAGAAAATGTATTTCTGATAGGTTTAAAAATAAAAAAAATCCACTCAGCAAATCACCCATGCCAAATAGAAATAATCTATACTTCAAGTTTGCATTACTTTGTATTTTGAATCTCTAAAATGCAGTTGTGAAAAACCAACTTACACATTTCATGTTTGCAAATATTTAATAATGTCTTTAGTCAGAAGCAACACAGTGTCTGCAGTTCACATAACTGCAGCCAAAAGAAAGAATCTAAATTTCTCTTAATCAACAATCTAATTCATGGCATTTTGTTGCTGATAAAAGAAGAAAAACAGGTACAAATTTAAGTAAACAAGGAGGACTTAAGCAACAGATTAGATTACATTGCCCGAGACATACCTCTCAGGAAAAAAGCTGCTGACAGTCTGATAACTCCTCACCTTTTGCAGCAACTGAATTGATCTGTTTTTATTTGAATACAGAGTAGCACAGCCTTCCCTTGTACACACTCAATGTGCCCCACATAAATACGAATTTCAGAGCTTCTAGCCATTGTCTAAAGTCGTCTACAATTTAGTGATGGCACTCAAACAGATTGATGGATTTTATTATTTTAAAGAAAAAGGACATTAAAACAAATGATAAGAGAATGCTTACCACATGGTACCAACCGAAGTATTTAAATTTAAAGTAGCTCCTCTTACCTGGTTTATTTTTTCCAGGAAAGCATTTGTCCATCAAAACTGAAATATTATCTCTACATCTGAAAAACAAAATTATTCAAAACTATTGTTTCTTTCAACATTTGAATCTTGCCCTGTTCTGATAAACTTCCTAAGTACCTAGCTCGGGCCACTGTGAGAGACAGGAAACACTACTACATAAACCTTTTGTATGACTTAGTACAGCCATTTTTAGCAGCACAATACATTTGAGAACCTGATGAATGCCAGACAGGCTAACTGAAATATGGCAAGTTTTTGTTCAACAGTTTTTGGTTCTTACTAGAGGAAGCTAGTAGAAGACTGAAGGGAAAGAACTGGTCCATTTTAAACCCTCACATACCAATGCTCTCACCTCTTCCTCCTAGAGGACTCTCTCTAGCTGATATACTTCAGCTATATCAGATCCCCTGCCAAAATAATCACTGGGGGGAAGGAGGGGGCCTTCGCTAACATTGATGGAAGCCAAAATGTTAAAAGTAGAGATAAGGAAGCCAAATAACAAATACTTGTTAATAAGACAGAAACTGCTGTGCTGTTACAGCTTTCTTCATAATATATATCTGACAAGTGAGGGTTGAGCGGGGGTGAGGGGAAGACAAAGGAATATAACAGTGAGGGAGAGGGACAAAAAAAATAATTAACAAAATCCCACATTAGCGGTCCTCTAGCTGCAACGATGCCTAAAGACACTTAAGATCCGCCTTCAGCTCTCATCTCTGACACTGACTTCACAGCATGGTGTTGTAAAGGCTACTCATACTCTATGCTTCTCTTTCTGTAAAGCAGGGCTAATGGTTACCTGCATACTGGTAAGAGTGCTTTTTGGCTAAATCATGGCAGTATTCTAAAGTGACAATACTGTGGTGGATAAATAAGCATCTCACGTATGCCAAAGACGACAGTAGAACAGTACAAGTAAAGTTTAGTTACAAGCCAAGGATACATGAGACATGATGAAGGGAAACTGGGGGGTATACAATAGCCTACTTACCAAAAAGGAACATACCGAAAGTATGTTTTCTACATTAAGACATTTTCTACACTAAGACATTTCCATTCCTATTTTCAATTTTAAAAGAGAAAGAAAACAAGTAGTTTCTCACCTGATTTTTGAGTCTCTGACAGAATTTGGATCTTTCAAATTATCCTCCCACGGTAGATGGCCACTAAGCCAATGAATCATACAGTAACCCAAGATCTCCAGATCACCACGCCTCGATGGTGCTAAATACATACACACACATAAAAAAAGAACCGTAAGAGCAGCTAATAGAGCACACAGTTTAACAACAGTTAAAATTTGTAAATACATTAAAGACAATCGAAAGCCAATGCTAATAACATAACATACTGTATCTGATCCTTATGTATTTTAGCATGAAAGCAAGGAAGGAAAAAATATCGTTCCTACATCTGGAAGGATAACTTCATTTTCAAGTCCTTTATCAATCTCTTTCTTCTACTCAAGGACATGACATGCTGCAGTTATCCCAATTCGGGAAGCTTTTTAAGTAACTCAGATTGTGGAAAAAATAGAGCAAGTTAGTGAAGTGATTGACTTTCTGTTCAAAACAGTTTTTACTTCCCTTCTGTTATAAAAAGGTAATAATGCTGAAATCCTACCTCCCGAAAAAAATATTCCACAATGCTAAAATATTTTATGTGGCCTGAAAACTGAACAGAGGACAGTAACAGATCAGATCCCTAAACCTTGCCAAAAAAAATCCCCACCCCAAAAAAGCCAACCACCCACTTATACATTGACCACAGACTACACTATAAATTGGCAAATCAAGTAATCTTTGTTCACGTTCAGTTTTAAGCATAGGTGCAACAGTTCATCCTGAAGTAAATAATATTTTTTAACAACTGATATTTTTTCAGGACACACTTTTATACTAATAAAACCAAATTTAAGAATGAACAAAATAAAATTGGTGTTCACTATAAATCCTCAATGTTTAATCAGACATAGACATGTCCTTCTGATGTTCAACCTTTTCTCACTTCTTTGCTTTTGATGTTCAGTGACTACAGGCATAAATAAATGAAGTTTTGTTTAAAAATCTTCTAAATATTAAGCTATAAGCAAGATAAAGAATATTGTGCATCTTTGCCAAATATGAAGGAACAATGTTCACTTTGATAGCAGAAGCTATTTATCGCCTGAAAACAGGGCCTGTTTTTATACCAAGATCTCATAAGCACTATTCCATTTCCACTCAGTTAATAAAAAGCAATACACTAAACATCTTAGTATCTTTATAAAGTAAGGAACTCTACTTAAGAAAGTTACATTTAAAATACTGTAAATTAATATCAAAGTATAAGTTAGTAAATGGAAAAAAAGAAAAATGCCAGCACAGTCCATAGAGAAGAAAAAAATTATTTTTACAGATTCAGAAACCTGGTTGTTTACAAAACTCAATGCAGCAAATAAAATCTTCCATATTTAGAAAAAGTTTGCACAAAAGCCTATTGCTGAGAACAGTTTTACATCCTTACCCACACCCTTGTGTGCATCAATACTGGTATATTCAATAGTTCCATCATGACACCTTTTAGGATCCTCTTTATATACTTTGTGAATTCCTTCAGGACAGTATCGGTAGGCAAGTCCATAATCCACCAAGTAGACCTAGTAATTTCCACAAAGAATTCTAAGATTAAAGAACTATAAATAGAAAAAATACACAAATAATAAATGTAACTCCCAACCATTCTCATAACTCCTCAAAAAGTACTAAAAATTGTGATTTTTCGACTTTAAATGATCCTTTCTCAGTGCTTTATTGAGATTACTACATATGATTTGAAAAAAACGTGTCAGATAGGTTTTGTTGTTTTCCATATAGCAGTCTGATCTGGAAGTAATTTCTTGCTGATGCAGAGGACAAGTACAGTAAAATAGTCAGTTATTACCAGTAAGATTAAATG
>VFFE01007008.1:1454048-1465111 GCA_008921705.1 Burhinus oedicnemus
ATGTTCACAGAGTTAGAAATACACTTACTGTCCTACCCTCTTCAAAGTCAGCTGTTCCATCTGAACTTTACTACACACTATGACTTTTCACTAACACCACAGTTACTTTAAGAGAACTGAGATTATTTTACTTATTTCATGAGCTAAAACATTTGGGCAAAAAGACATACAAAATTCTGAAACTTTAATATGCATTGTTTGACTAGTAAAAAGAGTTAAAGATGCTGAAAAATGAAAGACTTCCGTAAATCAAGTGGAACAATCAACACTTTAAAGACCAATTTTTCCAAGTAACAGAACACTTATCTGATGGATTCCTTGAACAAAGGAATACGGTAACAATGCAGACAGGCAAACATAATTTACCAGTGTGCTATATAATTTTAAGCTTCCACCTGCAAACACCTATTTGTGAGTAATTTTTTTTTAATCTTGAGAATTTCTCTAGAATATTATTTAGGCCAAATAGTCAATTTGATAACTGTCCAGCAAAATGCATAAAAAAATCTTAGAATATTAACTAGATACAAATGTCAAGCAGAAATGATGTTACCATATACATTCTTAAAAATGAGCTTCTGCTAGATTTCACAGGTTCAAAGCACTTGTGTTGTCAAATAGAAGGTTTAAAACATGAGGAACAAAATGCATCAGAAATACCTGATTAGGGTTCTTGTAACTCATGAGAAGGTTTGACGCCTTGATGTCTCCGTGCACATATTCATGTTCATGGACGTATTCCAGGATATCAAGCTAACAAAACAAAATAGTCATATAAATGCAGTACCCAGCTCCACCCAGCAGAGGACCTTTACTCAGCACAGAAGCGTGATTTAACCAAAAGGCTTACACAGGGAAGGAAGATTGTAAAAATGTATTTTTTAAACTTACTATTCTCAAGCCTAATTGTAGTACAGTTTTATGGGGAAATCGCTTTGCATTCTCTTCATATATTTTCTGAAGATCTCTGCCAAATCGGTCCATTATCATAAACCGATAACTAAATTCAAAGAAAAAAAAAAAATAGCAAACTTACTGAATTGTAGTATTTTACCTATGTGCTAATTGTACAAATTACTGATTGAAAACATCTCTCTCAAAAGATAAACTGCAGGTACACAGAAAACATATGTGGGCAATACTTGACTTTTTTTTTTTTAATGTTGTACATCAATTCTTAACTTTTTCTACATCAGCTAGTCAAAAGTTTGTCCATCAAAATAACTGTTCTTTATTCCTGGCTAGTTATGCAAGTATAACAAGTACCCTAACCTACTATAAGCTGCTAGAGAACTACTAAAACTCCTTTGCAGAAGAGCTGTTTAGAGAAGCCCACTGGGAAACAAGGACTGTTACATAAACAGACATTACATTCAAGACCAAGTAACAAAAACCCTTGATGACATGAACAATACCAAAAACCATCCCTAGACTGAAGACAAATTTAACATGAGACTAGCGGTTATTGTAGCTCACAGATTAAGTAAAAAAAAAAAAAAAAATCCCTAGGAAAAATAAAATAGATTTAGAGAGAGCACTAAGTCCTTTATACATATGAGTGAAAATACTCATTAAGCGCACACCACACCAGAAGAAAAACTTTAGAAGTAGTCATATTATTCAGGACATACATTAGAAGTCAACTTTATTTTAATTCAAATATGAAAAGTTTCTAAACCACGTATGTATAGAATCACTGTATTACAGCAATGTTCGAGACATGAAAACTAACTCATGAAGAATACAACAGACGCAAATCCAAGTAACAGACAGAGTACAGATAAATGTACCTATTCATCTATTCCTTAAAACACATCCTGTTATGAACATGAAACTTTGTAGCAGAAATGAACATGAAGATAGGTGGAAAATACATCTTATAAAGTAAATCAGGTTAAAAGGGATAGTGGTTGTGGATGAAAAAAATCCCAGTATATGCCAACAAAAGATATATTCACCTGTTTCCATTTTTTTCATGCAAGCCAGAACCCCAATATCTTGGTACACCTAAATATTTCTGTTTATGAGACTTAGTCCACTTCTGAACTGAAAATACAAATAAAGAGAAGTTCATGAACTTGCATCAGTAGAGACTTAAATAAAAAGGGAATACTCACATCGTTTACAGTTTCTGCATATATGTGAGCTGCTTATTTCATGGGAACTTGTATACAAAGTATGCTGGAAAGTTAATTATGCATCCAATGTAGGGACAGAGATGCAACTAAAGTTTCAATTTAGACAATACCATCAACACAACTACAAAGAACATCTTACCAAAACCCCCTAATTTTACTATATATCTGAATCAGATTTCAATCATTTAAAAATAATTTTTTAAATGACCTAAAAAGATTCTCTAGAAGTTCCACCTTACTCCTGTAGGCTCTATTTTCCTAAGTGCTTGTAGTTCATTAAAAACATTTTAATAGACTGCTTACTTTCATCTGGCTTAGCAGCTCGCATGTAGAACTTTAACTCAGTAAAAAGAGGTCCATTCTGGCTGGGTTCCTTTAAGACAATTTAAAATTAGTTAAAAATTGCTGTGTTAGTGCCTAATAATTACTAAAAGCTCACACAACATAATGTTCACCCTATAAAAACATATTCTCCCTGAAATGCTCTACCCAGTGCTGATAAACAGAAACAAAAGTTGGCTCTAAAAAGTTATTTTTATTATAGATACCCTTAATGTTAAGAAATTTAAGAATCCTTTCCCATAACAAAAAATTAGAGAATCACAAATTAACTGAAACATATAGCAGCATTACCAACAATTGGCAACAAAAGTTTAGCAGATAACATTAAACAACATTCATTATCTCAGATTTTCCAGATTAAACCTGGATTGCATCAATTGCAATAACCATTAGTGAGCCTAAAATAACACCTGAAATGATTTGATGGAAAAATCTTAACAAAAGTTAAATTCTTGCTGAACTTAAGGTATTTCGTTCCCTTCAAACATTAGTTGATCAAGGTAAAAATTACAGAGGATTTCACAATTTCGCTTAAACTAAATTATAAGAACTACACCTATTTTGACTTTGAACTCTACCTTGTATTTAAGCTAACATAAGGTATTTCAGTTCCATTTTCTACAGACAAATCTACTTGCAATCTGTGGTTACCATAAAGTGCAAGAGAGAAATTGGTTTGAAAACACCAAAGCTTTGCAATACTGCAAGAATTGCAAATGGGTAAGTACCTTGACTCTACATTTCCAGAACTTAGCACAGAAAAATAAAGTGATTTCAACCCTTGCAATTTCTAAGGGATTGATTTTGAGATAAGCTTAAGCAATTTATTTTACTCTAGTTACTCATATATGTCCAAATTCATTCTATACCAGTGAAAATACCCATTTTGGAATATCTTACGCTTCAAAAAAAAAAACTAACAAAAAAAAGTGTGTGATTACTGGCAAAGAAACCCAGAAAGAATACAATCACATGATATTAGCAAAAGTTGCAAGATATATAACGTTAATCTTAAATGGTTTTCATTGTAACTTTTAAACGCAGATGTAGTGATCCAGAAAAGTGCTACAGGCCAGACTGTACCACTCAAATAATAGAGGTTTACTGTTGTCCGACAGTAACGGAGCAATGTAAAGAGATGAGACGTACTGATGAACGTGGGCTTTACTGGGCGTCTGATGTATTGGCTCAGAGGCAGAGTAGGAGGACCCATGAGAATGAGAGCAGATACCAGCTTAGGCACCACTCCTGGGCCTGGACACTCGATTACAAAGCTAACGCCTATCTCCACCTCACTTTCTCCAGCAGCATCGCCCTGATAAACCATGGAGCCAAGACAACAGTTTTGTGGCCCCTCCTCGTGGGACCAACGTTCAGACTTAAGCCATGAACCAGAAAAATAAAACCAACAAACAACTAGACCAACTGATCAACACACACAAACTTTGGTACATGCATATTTACTTTCAGTTAGTTTATTTATCCACCATGGACAATAAATTAGATTATATATACAGAGAAGGGTTAAATAGCTGAATTCTTATACTGCAGTTATCTCAAACAAACGTTACTCAACCTATTCACTTGTTTCTGTGTAGCATAATCCATTAATACTCTAACTTAATTAGAATATAAATTATACATATTATTTTAATGCAATTTACATAGGTTTGAAGAATGTTGTTGTCTTACTAAAACACAGCAAAAAACTGTAGGTGTTAAAAATTCTTAAAATATTTATCTTTCTTTAAAGTATTCCACAAAAAATTATCTCTCAGTGCTGAAAAGAAGACATATCTTTCTCCAGTCAGCGCAAATGCTGAAAATCTGGTATCTCTTCATACTTGAGGGGATGGATAAATGATTTAACCACTAAACAGATCTTCATGTTGACTATGAAGCTGTTTCCCCATAACACCATTAATTCTACATACAGATAAACATATATGCTATGTTGAAAAGGCTCGTGTAATGATGTCCAATATTTGCCATACAAGTCATCTTATAATATGCTAAAACCAGAGAGACTTCAAACACAAATTTCTACAACTTTATGCCCAGGGTCATTCTAAACACATGATTTGCAAAACTGAAATTAAAGTCTAATTAGAAAAGATATCATAATGAAAGAGATTATGGAGTACGTGTCGAAACCCAACAAATTTCTTCAAGTAGTATTTTAAGAATTCTGATATTTTTCAGTCAGCAATTTAATGAAGTGTTATTAAACTCCACATCCACTCCTGAACAATGACATCTGAAAGGTCCACATGTTAAAAAGTATTTCCTTTTTTTACTAAACACTGTGATTCATTTTGTACTGCTCAGACATCAATACTATGAGGATATGTCAAAGACTAAGCCAATTTCCATCCCGCTTTAATAGCTTAATTTGAAGAACATTACTACAGAAGCACATATTTTGTTAAACACTAATAATTGTTCAAAGCTGTTAACCACTTTGCTTCAGCTGATGGACCAACTAGAATTCACCCAGGCATCAGAAAATAGGCCCTTATCTGCGGTTGTGTTATACTAGACTGTAGAAGCATAATATGTTATGGGTCATTTGTGAGGGCAGCACAAAGACTGGGGCTAGTCTTTATTGCCATAAAGACAAAATTATAAAAGACAAATTAAAAGTGAGTAGTCATCTGGGAGGTATTTACAAATTCCCGCAACAAACTGAGTCTAGCATAAAAGCAACCCAGAAGATACGGCAACTCCTCTTATATTCAGAGCCCAAAGTGGCAGAGAATAGAAGCAGACAGACAGACTTCAAACTCAGGGAAAGAGGAGGACAGAAATTACACACAGCATAAAATAATGCATATCTGACGATTTTCCAAACAAGTCAAACTGGATTCTTCCATGAAAGTTAAATGGCACTCCTCTTCCTGGTCAGTCCAAACTCATCAGGAGCCAGTAATTAGGAGCCACTGCCTCTCATAGGCAAGCCACTGCCAGTAACTTGAATGTTAACTACCTCTTAACAGGCCACAGCTCCTGCATAATGGACACCCCCTGCCCTCGATGGCACAGGTTGGACATGCAAAAACAGATTGCCACCTGCACCAGCTGGAGGCTGGGACTCCCAGTCTATGTGGAATTCCTGCCCATAAACACCTAAGGCAGCAGAAGTATGCTGATGTTGAAAGGGTGGTTCTTTGGCATTTTCATCCTAGTTGATGAATTTTTCAGCAAGCAGCAACGTTTCAGAAAGAGGGTCATCACCAACAGTATCTTGGGGTGTCTGAACAGTATCAAAACCAGTAGTCTAGAATTTCCCTGTTGTCAGCAGATCTAAATGTCAAGATTAAAGGCACAGGCTAACCAAAACATATTTTATTCTAAATTAACCTGATCGTACTTTTATTATTATTTAGCATTTTTAACAAATGTTAAAAGTATTAACATATTTACGTAAGTGGCCAGTTACTGCGGTAAAGCATTTCAGTATCACCACATAGTTTAATAAAATAAAAGATTGAAACATTGAAGTTTTGAACTGTGCTGAAGAACTAATTTTTTATACTGTGAAGTTCTTGTAGAGTTTTCTGTTATTTGCTTTTGACACAGGACCAGAAGTACCACCACGACAATGAATGGTCTGGATCTCCTATGGATATTGCCATATTCCCAGTTTTCTTCCTAAGACTTTACCTGGGAATCGTATGTAATACTAGGATCTATACAAGATAATCTAGCAAAATTTAAGAAAAAATACTTTATACCTTAGTAAGAGGACATTACAGCCAAATCACTTTAAATAAATCTTTTTTTATTTTAAGATTAAAAACATAAGAAAATTCCAACAAATACAAAGAATTTGCTGATTTGCTACAATGGGCTAAAAATGAGCTACCAACAATGCTTTTCCTTCTCCCTAATCATTAGGTTAAAAAAATTATGTGTCAATGCCATTTTAATTCAGTAGAAATTAGAATACTTATGTGTTTTATGATAAAACATTTAAAGGACTATATATCTGTGGGGACGTCAGGAATCAAAGTTTTGCTGTTTCTACTCCCAAGCCATCTGTCAGCTTACCAACATCCAGTGGTGAGCAACAGTTCACACAGACTCGCTGTTGAATCACAGAAATTCTCCAAAAGCTAGCCAGATTTTATTCATTTTGTGATATTTGGGCTGTTTACAGGAAGCAGCAAATGAAACAGAATCTATCTATTTTATCAACCTTTATCAACTTCGCTGATGTTCCACCTTCATACATCAGGAATCCCAATTCTCAGCAGCGTTCCTCTGTATCACCACACTTACTTTTATTTTAAACAGCACTTTGCAATTGCATTATTTTCAATCAGAAGATGTTTTAAATTACGCAGGCTATTCTAGAACAAACATTTTCAAGTTTTGAAGATTCAAATGCTCTCTTACCACTTTTGCAACATAAGGTGCATCACTGCCAACCGACTTTGAAGAATTAACATCAGCTGTTAAAAAGGAAGTGTTTATTAGTAGTAGGAGAAGGAACTGTCACAAAACATATACTTATTTACTATGCAGCATGGACAAACAAACAACAAAGCAATTAAGTACTGACATGAACATATATCAGTACCTTAGGCTTTGGTAAGAGAACTACTCTATACGGCAAGGCTACTCTACATGGATATGGTCTTGCATTCTCCCGTCTGTTTGAAGAGTACAGGAATTTACTAAATAAAGGAGTTATTTTTTATTATTCAATAACTTTTCCCTAGTCAACAGCATTTATTTCGTTTTCTAGGAGTGTGATGGAAATGTTGTGGACAAGATGAAAAACACATTCTGTCTACTATGTTGCTATGTGACATATCCAAAAATGACTTTGTGTTGCTATTAAGTTGTTAATACTTGTGACGGAAGGAGATACAGGTATAAAGGACATCAAGTCAGGCAAGCATGAAGTACGGGAACTGTCACGGGCACAGCTTTGTGCAAATGATGGGGAAACAAACAGAGAGCAAGCTTTGGCTTGAACAAACACGAAGGACTACACATTTTGAGTGAGCTGGAACTCCAGTCTCAGTAAATTTAGTAGCTCATTGAGCAAGGCTGAGTAAGTACTAGAGAGCTTCTTTGGCAAGAAGCCACCCACTGGTCCTGTTTTTCCTCTTAATCCACTTATGCTGCAGTCTGTTCATTTTGAAAGCAGGACAATTATTAATTTTTTTTTTTTTTCAACTCAGTATGAATTCCCTGCAACTTTTTCACCAAGAGGAGGACTACCATAAATGCATAGCAAAAGGAAACCTTATTATCATGATCCCATTAACTTTCATACCTTCAAAATTGATTGCCTCTAGTCATTTTCCAAACAAGGTTTTTAATTCCCTGAGATATCCTCAAGACCTCTCTTAACCATTCATCTGTTTAAGTAACAGAAATACTACGTATAGAACACTATCCATTAAAAGTTTTCTTTGAATTCAATAAACAGCATTGCAAAACAAGATCAGTGCTGATGCTTTAAACTGTGAAGCCCAAGATTTCAATTTGTTTTGAGCATTGGTTACATAAATAAAAGTGTATGACTTATGTCAGAAGTTCATAAGGCAATGAAAAAGTCAAAAGCAGCGTCAAAGTGAAAACCAGCCAAAATACTGGCTGATGAGTAGCACCCACAGAATAGGCTTAGACAGTTTCAGTTCAAAATTTGTGATATAAACACACTCATGCAAAAAATCCCTTTTTTCAGCCAGACCAAAAATCAAATTTAAATAAATACTAAACTATACTTTCACTGCTAAAAAGTAATAAAGATTTTGGTTTAAAAAAATGAATTAACTACTACTGGAATCTCAAACAACCACAGTTCTTACAATGACCATTTGTCCACTCTTGTCACTTTTTTCCAACACCACGAACCAAGCTAAAGTTCTAGTAAAAAAGATCACCTGAAGACACTCTGTGTTTCTAGCTTAGGGTCAATTTTTCATTGCTTTGAATAAGAATAAACATATCATTCTTCATTTTGAAGCATTATCAAAGATAATGACACTTACCAAGGTACAGGCGTCCAAAGCCTCCTTGCCCTATAGGGACACCTAATTTCCATTCTTTTCTTGATGTATCTGCTAGAATCTCCCCCAGAGCAAACACTTCAGCAAGTTTCCTTTTTGAAGGGGCTCTTTTTCCAGCAGTCTTCTTATTATATGGCATTTTCCCTGGAGGGAAGGGGAGGAAGGGAAGGAAAAATAAAAAAAAGCATAGGTTACGTGCTGACCAGACGTATTTTATGTAGAAATCTGTTAGAAACATGAAAAAGTATGGTTTGTTTAAGTTTTAATTTGTTACTACAAAGATACTCTAAAAGAAATACAGTAAGTAGTTTCATTGCATGAATTCTAAGTGAAAAACAACTAATTTTGCCAGCTATCACAAAAAAATTTGACAGCAAGAGTCTTCACAAAAGAAACCTATTAGAAGACCTTGTATAATACATGCTAGAATAATCTCAGAATCTATCTTAATCAATCAATCACAATCAATAAGAAGTCTAAACTTAGAAAACAGTAAACTAACAAAATAAAGCTCATCAGTTTTCCTTAGGAAAATACCAAAAAAAATTAAGCCATTCTAACAGTTAATTATTTTTTCCTCCTATATAACTGCAAGCAACAAAAATGAAAGTCTGCTTATTGTTAACAGGGCAGCATTTAGTAGATCATCAACAAACTAGTACATAACTACCTATTTTGAGATCATAAATGTAAAGTATTACTGTTGCCTTCTCCCAACCTCAGGTCTCAGATAAGTAATATTTCCAGAAATAACATAATGGCCCACTGAAACCAAACACATGAATCTTTCTGCAGAACAGGCCTCATCTTGAGCAAATAAATGTTTTGAGTTTTCAGCAGAGCCAGATTTTGATTCAGTAAAAGAACTTACTGAATATGCCATGATATGGCAAAGAGCGCGCTAGATCTCTTTACATGAAAGGCCTTCGTGATATGTTTTACAAAGAACTGATCTTTCCCTCTACCCTATGAGGACACAAGGCATACAAACAGAGCCACAGTTTTCTTCTAAAAGATACTGTTCTGACTGGTGGGATTTTATTATTATTTTATTTTGCTTGGGGAAGCAAAAAGAATATTAATACACAATTCCGAAAGTTTCTGGATAGCAAAGTATTCTTTTGCTATTAGTCTAGATACTCAGTACAATAACCCTAAGACAAATGTGGTTACTTAACATCAGTTTTCCTCTTTTAGTTCTAATGTTCTTCTAGGACTTTTTTTTATTTCCCAAATAGAAAACTACATAACTATGACAGCTGTTCCAAAAGCACTCCTCCCTGTACAAGCCTCTTTTCTGACTGGCTAGTATCTTCAGGAAATTTTCTTCCCCAAATAATGTCTGTCACCCAACTAACATCTGAAGTGAGCAGCCCATATCCATTTCTCTACATTTCTCCCATTACTAAATGCAAGAATAACTGTCAAGTTGCCAGAAAATGTTCTTCTGTCCACTGATACTCAAGTCTGCAGCTCTGATTGACCAAATCCCTAGGGGTGGAATGTGACAATGGATGGAACGCTCCAGGGAGATGGAATATGCCCAAGGAGCTCACTCAACACAAAAGTGACTGGTGGGTGGACTTTGTTTTAGTTAAACAGCTGAACAACAGTTGAGTGGAGCTCAAAATTGTTGAGTGGATCAAACGGTGGTGTAAATGTCCCCCCTCTGACTTAGCCAGGCCAGCATAGGGGGAGTGAATATGAGGCTCAGCCCAGCATAAGAGTATAAAGACTAAACAACCAGCAAAAGAATTTTGAAGAGAGCAATGGGCTTGAACCAGTTTCAACCCTGGTATTCCTTCCCGGTGGCTGGGGACACCAGCATCATGACAGTAAGCATGTTACAGCAACCAGCAATGAGAATCACATCGGTATTGTGACTGAACCATGTATTGCAATTGCTGTATGTTGCTACGTGTAACCTACATTTGTATTGTTTTCAGTATATTTTGTATCACTCCTAAATCAAAAATCCTGTATAACATCAACCATCTTCAAATACGTAAATTCGATATTACATATTACACTCTCCATGCATGGAAGAGCTAAAAGGACCTGGTCAGAGAGTACTGGACTCTGTCAGCAAACAGTCTGCAGATACCACAGTCATTCAATATAGGAATAAACACAGAAGAGAAGGTGTATGATTCCACGCCAAAAAAAAGTTCTGCTTTTTCAGGGTCCCTTCTAATCTGAGAAGTATCTCTGTGTCATAGAACCACATCTGAACACCTACTGCAGTTAAACGAATAACTTCAACAAAACAGTATGATGAAATACCCACATCACAGGAAAAGACTGGTATTTACCAATACCTACATTGCAGAAGCTTCCTCATTATCACAAAACAGGATGTTTTAATACTGCATTACTTTCCCACATTTCCACTTACTTCTATACAGTAACATTCCTCCCCTAGTTTTGACATTTTACACTTAAATTTTAAGACTAACTTTACCCACAGCTTTTTCCATACCCTGTCTTCAAGAAACTCCTCTCTTTACACCTCTTTTTTTTTTTTTTTTTTTTTTTTTTTTAAATCTTTAAGAAAAAA
>VFFE01007008.1:1465161-1490161 GCA_008921705.1 Burhinus oedicnemus
CAAAAATCAAGGCTAGTACTGACATTATTTACAGTTTAATAGGTGACCAGGGTCTCCACAGAGCTCTATTAAACAACTGATGTTGCATCATTTCTGGGCAGTTAAAAGTCTCAGCACTAGCTGTGCAGGAATAAATTTTCCTTGTATTAGCAAAAACTGGAGGATAAAAAGTAAAGACTATTCTAAAAAGGAAAATACTAATTTTGAATTTCGACAGCTTAACACTTTAGATGACTAGCCAGAACATAAGCTTGTCATAGTCCTGTGCTTGTCATAAACGGAAATCCTGCAAGTAGGCTATGTGGAAAATCCCCACTGAAAGAGGGGCATCAGATGCTTTTGATCAGACTTCAGTCTGTAAGGGTGATGAGAAAGTAGTTTCCCTCTTTTTTTTTTTTTTTTTTTTTTTTTTTTAAATCTTCAAGGTGATACATTCTGTATTGTCTTAGAGGAAGGTTATTCCTCCAGATTTTCTACAGGAGAAAACTGGGACTTCCAAGCAGCAAATCCAATTCCAGCTATCTCAGCTAAGACCATACCAATGAGAACGTAATGTGTCAAAGTGCCAGAAGGAACAGAGAGTGGCAGGAATGGCTACATGTTGGTATCACTTACAAGAGCTGGCCAAAAAGATCACAGCAGACCTTTAAGCAGCTTCTCAGGACACCCAAGTCAGGAAAAGCATTAAAACAAAGAACAAGCTGAAACCATTAGAAGTGATAATGGGAAAATAAACCAGAAGTCTGGAGGCCCAAGACTGACTCAGGTACGGGGAAAAACAAAGTGCAAAAATCGGTAGTGTTGCCTACTGACTCAGATGCGGGACAAGATCACGCTCACTGTCATCTAAAGGGTACAAAAACATATACAAAATGAGCATACTGTCCTCAGGCTAATAACAATATAAGAGACATGAAGAGGGCTTGAAGGACTGCATCCCTTGACCTCTGACTTACTACAAATAATTCCAGCGAGACTTAGACAGATGCACTTAAGTGCCTGAATGCTGGACAGACGGCTGTCCAGTAAAAGAAAAATTTGTAACCTCTTTTCAATAAAGTTAGCAAGCCAGTGAAATAAAACTATGGATATGCTTCACATCTTTGATAATCGTGAGTGTCTTGATAGTAGCCTCACTTAAAAGGAAATTAAGTTTACTTAAAATAGCTTCTCAAGAGTATTAAAGAAGAAGCTGGTTTCCCTTTTTTTTTTTGTTTTTCCTTTTTTTGTTTAACATGCTCAATAATTGTATGCCTGAAGGTATTTAGTTAAAAAAAAAAAAAAATTAATGAAAACTTCCCTTTATCCATAAAAGCAAAAATTCAAAATGGACATAATTTTGAACATCCCCAGCTGGGAACCCTGCCCTTAACAAATACACTAGATACACATACATGGTTTCTTGGCTGTCTATATTCATATCCATCTGTTAAGATGGCACTGTGCCTACTTACAAGTTGGTCAAACTATCAGTAGGCCATAGGTGCCAAACACTGATCGCTTTCAATGGGCAGCACGCACAATACTAAGCACTCACTCTTTTACAAAAAAAGCTGTTATCCACAGAAATATTTAAGCAATGGCTGTACATGCTTTCACATTTATTTGGATAAATCTATTCAAGGATCTTCTATAGATTGAAACCAAAAACACCTGGAGACTGCAGAAATTTTCTACATGAAAATACAGAACCGTGACCAAAAAAAGACAAAAATAATGAAAAAAGATAATTACATTTTAGTGCAAATTCTATCACTTTATGTGCTTTTCAACTCACAATACAGCAAACACGAGGCATTTGTCAGGAAACTTCTGAACCAGCAAACAGTGTCGAGCTGCATATTGTACATTGCACAACTGTGCAATGACAAAAGTCATCTACTTCTCCCTAAAATCACCTTCTAAAATTCACACACACAATAAATAAATAAATAAATAATCACCTTTAACTTTTCTGCATCTCAATTACCTCTCCCCATCAGTAAATGGAAATACTTTCTATCCCACAGGTATTGTGAAGTTTAATTCATTAGTGCCTGCAACCATGCTGAAGTCCTTGGAAACAGAGTGCCATAGATGTCAAGTACTATACTATCACTCAAGTATCAAACAGACCTGACCCTACTTTGCTAAGGTATCTGACAAGAACAATTTTCAAGGTGCATGATTGTAAACAGCAGCATTTTATGTGGCTACAATATGCTCAAAGCAAAGATTTTGCTACTGACAAGTATGAATAACAGAAGTCTATTTGTCTAAACTCTCTCCAAAAGCCTCTTAGTACTACAAAGGCTATTTCTCCTGCTTCTCCCAAATAAAACATCTTGGAAGAAGCTGAATACACTGTACTTGAGATATGCAGACAATTTTGCATCAATAGTGCTATTAGTGGTGTTATCTTTACAAATGTTGTCTGCAATGGTTGCTACTCTAGCGATACTTGAACTCTTAGAATAGCCACTTCTCAACTTGTGCTGGCATCCATTCTCAATAAAACTCCGAAATTAATACAAATCAAATTTATTTTGAAGGAAGTATTTCTGCTATGTGGCAAGTCAGACTGGTTTCTTCCTGATCCTTCTCTTTTATTCTCTGGAAATTGTCATTTTTATGGTTGTTTATCTCAGTAGGACCTATTTTCATTATCAACACAGAGAAGCCATGCTGGTGACCTGTGCTCCTCTTCATGAACAGTTAGTCCCAGCAAGACCTGAAATCTGTGCGTCATTAATACTATTCATCAGTCATAGCAAGACATGTAAGTTTGCCTGCAAAGAAGGAAATAAAGACAAGCCAAAAACAAAAGCAAGTTTTTGCTCAAGGAGTGGGAGGGAAAGAACATGACACTTTAAGACTTCTGGATACTGTACAACTGTTTCATAGGAGGGACCACCAAAAAAAAAAAAAAATAAAAAAATAGTACCTGAAGTATCAGTGACTTGTAATACCAAGTGAGGTAAATGGCAAGGACTTTCTTGCATAAGCTGGACATTCTGTGACCGGTCTATCATTGTGCTATGTTTTTGAGTACCGCTATAATCTCATTTCCTGGTGATTAAGATACCTGACAAATAATAGTACTTACAGAAGAAGAGGCGCTAAGGTTCTTTCCCCAAGAAATAAGAAAAACTCCTTTTAGACAAAATGAGTAAACGTACATTGGTGGACCATAATTAATGAGAAGCATTTCATCACAATAGCACCATACTGGGCAAACAGAACCGGGGTTTCCCCCTCCCCCTTTTTTTTAAAAAAAAAAAAAAAAACAAAAAAAAACTGCTGTGTGGCAGACTTTTTAAAGTTTCAGAATGCAGCTTGTTCAGATAGGAAAGTCATTTACAAGAGGAATTACTGCCTTGCTAACTAGTTTAAAATGCCTTCTCAAGAACGTATTTTCTTCTTTTGAACAGTATTTAAGGTTCTCCTGAAAATCCTGAGCATCACTTTGATAGTTATTGCAATAAAGAACACAGTGAGCTTTATAAGGTGCCAAATCATCTGTCACTCCACATCACCTCACCACCAAACCACGAGCAAGTACCTATGCATGTAAGTAAGACAACAGGTTTTTGATAGTTTGGCATACTGTATAAAAATCAACAGCTCTGAAATTAGGAATCCTACCTCATTTGAGGATTATCCACAAGAAATAAGTGGGCAGCTTATTCCTACAGAGGAAGGCACAAGTCTTTTGACATAGTAATAGCTACAGGAAGCTTCACAATAGCTTTTATAGTTTTGCTAATGATAAAAAGGGCCTATGGAGTCCCTATTAATTAATAAAAGCCTTAAGCACAGATTGAAAACCAAAGAAAACAACAGGATTTGCCCTGCCTGCGATCACATAAGTCTTAAACAAGGAAGGTAAATGGAGAGAAACAGGAAGTGAAGAAAAACCACCACTGGCAAGACAGAAACCAGCTTAGCCCAGTTCTATCACAACAGGCCTGTCCTGATACTAAAACTGGAGACTTTTATTTGTGATTTGTAGGTTTGCATTTGAAAAAAAAAAAAAAAATTATGTTTACTTCAAAGCAAAACTCAGGAATGCCTCCCAACCAAGATGATGTTTTCTTTGTTAGCCACACCGGGATGCTCCTGAAGGTGACAAACCTCTAAGTGGCAGTGAGTATAGCTTTCACCCCACCTCGCCTTACTGCTAAAATAAATAAATAAATAAATAACCACGAAGGAAAGCAACTTAGGCCACTGCCACCAAAGGCAGCTTTAGAGGAAGCAGGAATGGGGGGAGCACAGCACACCCCAAGGGTGAACCTGTGCTCTTACCCACCTGCCCCCATTCCCTCCCTCCCTGCCGGCCCAGGGAGATGCCTTCGGCCTTCAAAACCCCCGGTAGCAGACGAGAGGGAGGAACAGGGCCCCGGCGGTACCACCAGCCTCCTTAGCCAGGGAAGCGGGAAAGCCCGGCCGGGGAGGCACGGCAGGTCGAAGGGGAGGCGAAAGAGCGTCCCAAAACTCGTCTCCTAAAAAAAAAAACCCAAAACCACTACAGCTCAAAAGCAGACGCCAGCTTCAGATACCTCCTCCGTGCTGAGGCCCGACCGCCGCTCCTTCCGCCCCGTCCGAAATTCCCGCACTGCGAGGGGCCCTGAGGCTGCCCGCCCGCCCCGGAGCTCACATCCCACCATCGCACGCTCCCATTGGACGGCCGCTCCACGGCCGCCCGCCCTCGCCCCACCTATGGGCGCGGTGCCTGCTGGGAAGTGTAGTCCGTGACCTCCGCGGGCGGCCGCCCGCGGAGGTCACGGACTACACTTCCCAGCAGGCACCGCGCCCGCCGTGGGCCAAGAGCTGAAGTATTTCACAGGGTAGCTGTACGAATATCTCGGCGGTTTAAGCCAAAATAAGTTTGGAAAGGCTTTTGTCAGGCTGATGCCGTGTGGTGATAACCCCTGCCCGGGAAACAGGGCAAGACACAGGCTGCTGGGGACAAGGTAATGCAGCGGTTCTCCATCTTGTATGACTGACGCCCAGGCCAAAACCGACCCCTCCGGCCACCCCAGCACCAGGGCCTGCACTTGCACATAACCTCATGAAATGCCTCATGATCTTACCTACTTTCTTACTTAGCCTTTCTGATTTTACCTACTACGGCCTCGCACAGTTGTGTGATGGAAGTTCTTCCTACTCCAAAGAAGCTTTTTAGCTATGCTTTGAAAAAGCCTGCGTTTATTTAGTTCTGACTCTTTTTTTTCTTTTTAATAGGTTCTGTGATACTTAAATTGTTTTGAGTGCACAAGAATGTTTTGCAAAATTAATAATAATTGCAGAGTTTTATGAAAAAGAGCCCATGCCTTCAGAGGGTCAGCATGGATTCAGACCCTTTCCTCTTCCGATTCTCTTTCCTTCCCATCCCAATCTTCTTTTCTTCAAGTACGAGTCAAATCATACAGCATTGGTTCACCTAGCAGGTCTGATCCATTTGTCATCCAGTGTCACTACATCTCCTTTTGTCATCAGGTACAAATGCGTGCACACCCACACTTGCTTCTGCCAAGCGGTGAAGTGGGAGACAGGCGTGGAAGATTAAAGACATGCCAAAACAGGGGATTTAGGGGGTGAAGCAGGAAAAATAAAAGCACAATGTTTATGTGTCGTTGATTTGTTGGGGGTTTTAAACCTTTAAAAAAAGCATTATGTTTTCATGACTACCATCTTCACATGCTGCAATTTTAGAGGTACTAAACAGCTTGAAACAAAGTACTATCATTCCATAGTATGTTCATCATAACAATGCTTGTATAGAAGATTTCCTTGAAAACTTGGGCTACGCTAGGAATAATAGATATGTATACTAGAAATCCTAGGTTCTCATACATATGTTCAAAATGTGAACTGCTCTGAATGTTCTAGGGTATTACTCCTCGTAGGAAAGACTAAAAGATTGTTTGAAAGAAGTGGAGCACACTACCACACATGGAGCATTTCACTTGAAGTACCATAGTCTTTCAGATCGGATTACTGGGATTGTGAAAACATTTTAAGATGCTGATATAGAAAATAAAATGAAAAAAGTAACAGATGTTCTCTTCATTCCTTTGATGAAAAGCTGATCTTCAGGCTGTCAGTCTGAAAACAGTCTTAACAATGAGACCATAGAGATCTAAAGTAAATTCTGCTATCCCATCTGAAAGTTTGGCCAAAATATATTATCTTCATGCATGAAGAGAGAAACCCACACCTCATTCCGTCTCTGATTTTTCTCTGTTGAGCCAGAATAATAGGTTCTGTTTTAATCAAAAGGTACAGTTTCAATATACCCATCCTACTTCTTATTAACAAAACCATAAGATTCTGCTGTAAAGTATCAGAGCAGAGACTTTCATATATTATGTTTCCGTACACTAAAGGGCTGGGGGTTTTTTTGCCTGTCTGGATGCATTTGGTTTAATACTGCTACAGCTGGAGATTCTTCCAAGTATTAACCAAATCCAAACTGGCCACAACGTTTCTCAGATGTTCCCTGTATACTGACAATTGTTTCACTAGATCTCAGAAAAGCAAGTATTGACCAAACAATCAAAAGCATAGAATGGGTTTCTCATTATCATCCTTCACTGTAAGAGCATTCCTGGAATGTGCTGACTAAAACTTTTAAATATACTTGAAGAATTATTTTAGATTTGATAATTGTGTTTGATTCGTCTCCAGAGAAAGGACTTCATATCTTTTCCTTAAAAGCTCTCTAATCTTAAATGAAATGGGCAATCCAATCTATGTATGCGCTACAGATACAGCTGTTAAGAAGAGTTCAAATGCTACTTTTAAATAGTAGTAAATATGCAATATATACTGTGCTGTAGTATGTAAGCAGTTACACACTTTCAATTTAGCAGTGGGGATAAGAAGTATGACATTTTGAATGTGGCTTGACAAGAATGCCTGAAGAGATAGTGATCGAACTACAGTATGAATTCTTCTAAACCAGCATCTCATCAAATAACCTAGATTAACCTTGAAAGTTTTCAGAAACTGATGAATCTCCAGCGTAAATGAAGAATAGCCATTTCACAAATCGCTATTCTTTCAGGAGAGCTACGTGTACTCATCATTTCCAGAAGACATGCAAGTTACATCCTCATTACTAGGAGAATATTAAGAATGTTCTTCAAAAGACTCAAAATAGCACAAAGAAGATTTGAATCCTCCTACCTCACCAAAAAAAAAAAAAAAAAAGGAAAGAAAAAGAAGTGAAATGTTCCAAATGATTTAGCCTCACAATTTCATTCTACAGTAAGAAAACTGAGGCATAGATTGATTAAAATATTTGCTTAAGGTCTTCAGGGATTATTAGGCAAGGTCAGAAATGTAGCCCAAATCTCTTAAGCGGGTTCAGTGCTTTCTCACAAAGGTGGGTAGAATGCAAAAGAGGAATGCATGAATGTGAGGTTTCCAGTAAAAATACCAAGTAAGAGAATACCACGTGTCTGCAGGTAGTGAGAGAATGTGTTGTACTTCAGTTAGGCACATTTCTGTTTTAGCATAGTGTTTTTCAGGCTTTGATTCATGGACTAAAGGTCTGCAAGATATCAGAAGGGAACCAATGGCATCCTGAGCTGCATCAAAAGAAGCATGGCCAGCAGGTCAAGGCAGGTGATTCTTCCCCTCTACTCCACTCTGGTGAGACCCCACCTGCAGTACTGCATCCAGTTCTGGGGCCCCCAACATAAGAAAGACACGGAGCTGTTGGATCAAGTCCAGAGGAGGGCCATGAAGATGATCAGAGGGCTGGAGCACCTCTCCTCTGAAGACAGGCTGAGAGAGTTGGGGTTGTGCAGCCTGGAGAAGAGAAGGCTCTGGGGAGACCTTATAGTGGTCTTCCAGTACCTAAAGGGGGCCTACACGAAAGATGAAGAGGGACTCTGTATCAGGGAGTGTAGCGATAGGACAAGGGGTAGAGGGTAGATTTAGATTAGCTATTAGGAAGAAACTCTTTACTGTGAGGGTGGTGAGGCACTGGAACAGGTTGCCCAGAGAAGCTGTGGGTGTCCCATCCCTGGAAGTGTTTAAGGCCAGGTTGGACGGGGCTTTGAGCAACCTGGTCTAGTGGGAGGCGTCCCTGCCCATGGCAGGGAGGTTGGAACTAAATGATCTTTAAAGTCCCTTCCAACTCTAACCATTCTATGATTCTATGTTTCTATGATACTGGAGCAAAAGATGCACGCTTGCTTTTCCGCATACAGATGCAAGTAAGCAAGCAACAACCTAGAAATGTAAAAGTAACATAACATTTCTCTTTAAGTTTTGTTCTTGAAAATTATAGCCATAAAACCTCACAAGATTGTTGTTCATTTCTTTATAAAAATATTAAATTACCTTTGGATGTAAGAAGTTTGGATTTAAATGACGAAGTGGTATTTTTACATGACGTTCTTCACATTTCCACTCTTCTAAAAATTGTGGAATTAAATGGCTCAGAACTCCAGCATGTATTTCCTTCCAGCAGACATTTTTATTTTTCTGCTTTGCAAAAGTGGAAAAGTCCTTTTACATTTCACAAACACCTTGCCATACTACACACAATGCTTTAAAAAAACAAAAATTAAAAAAAAAAGGTTTCAAAAAAAATCAACAGACAATTCCAAAACGAATGAGGAGACTGTGCCACCACAAATGCTTGATAAAAGATTACATATGCACTGCACTCGGCTGTCCTAAGTAGGTTTGAGGACCCCAGATGGGAGTAGAGATTAGAGATTACTGTTCCTAAAAATCACCATAGTATTTGCTTCAAATTATAGTTCTCTTGAAGTGCTAGACCAAAAAAGTTTTGCTACAAACCCGGTGGTCAGAGGCCATAAACAGTTTGAGAAGGAACAGTGGCATGATCACGTTCCAAGAAGCAGTTCTTGACTCAGTAGCCCCATATTACCATCCGCCCACAGTGTACCAACTGTGGTGTACAAAGAATTATGCTTCCCATCGTATCTATGTGTTATCCTGCGGTATGAGTATACTGACACTAGGGAAAAAATGTGGTTACTGCAAACTTTCTTTCTTTTTTTCCTCTCATTCACATTTCACAATATTTTCCTCAGTGGAACGATGTGTATAAATTAAACGAAGGGTGTGGGTTTTTTCCTCTAATGTACCTTTATTAAACTTTGAAAGGTTAATCGCTATTCTCTAAGGATAGCAGTATGGCACTCTGGAGTTGTCTTTGTTCATCCATTAATACACATCCTAAGAGTATTTAAGGTGATCTGCCTGGTAACCTCAGAGTTTGTGTGTATTTTGGGAGACCAGTACAACATCCGATTGTGTCTGAGTGCTGTTCAAAGGTAGCTAGGAACAAAATTGGTTTTGCGACATGTTTAAGATCTTTCCAGGTGTCTTTATAACTTAGACTAATTTTTGTATTTGATTAGATAGGAATTTGAATTTTTGTTTATTAATTCCTTCAGAATGCGATGAATAAGAATCCAGAGAGAATTAACTATTATTTTGAATATTCAATCCATTTGATGAGACAGCTTTTTTGCTCAATAAAGTTATTACGCATCTGTCTAGAAAATTACACATGAGATAAGGCTGTCACCTAAGTTCACCTCACCAAAGGAAGGTGCAATATTGTTTCATAATAGGATCAAGTTCTTAAAGAACTTAATAAAAATCACTTCAGCAAATAAATATTTACCCCTTTTTACAAAAGAAGCATCAGACACAGAGATGCTGAGTGAAGTTTGTTTAGCTGAAGGAAATTTGTAATAAATGTCGAAGTAAGATCTGGATTACTTGACTCCTTTTTCTATATTATAAATTACAAAACCATTATTAATTGTACTATTCAAAACATTAAATTTAAAATGATGATGCTGAGGCAGGAGAGGTCTTTGTAAATCTTGCTCTTTGAAAATATCCTCTGTATTCATTCCCCAAGTTAAGCAGTTAAATAGATGAAGGAACAGAATACAGGGAAGAAGAGGTCCAAACTCTACAGAGTACCCAATAATTTAATGGAAAGGGGATGGAGTATTAGAAGAATTAATGAAAATGCTGTGGAAGGGAAGCTACAGAGAGCTACAGATCCATTGGAAGTTTCACTTTTTCTGGAAGTTTTGTGATACTAACAGACGTGATTTGAAGCTGTTAAAGGGAATCGTTTTAAATAACTTGAAGCTTCTAAGACTAGAGTTTGTTTGAAGTGCATTAAATTAATCCAAATTAAAGGGCTTTCATGAGTTTCTAAAGAGTTTGTATGTTTTCTTTGGTCAAGGTCCAAACTGTCATGCATGGGCAGTTTTTTCTACTTAAAAATAAATGACTAGACTGTCTTGGATGTGAAGTGTCTTCACCCATCTTAGTAGAAGCTATATTTATAGGTATGCATACATTTTATCTGGGGAGCACTGTATATCCTATGCTGTAGATACATTCACATGCACACAAACAACAGTACATGGAGTCTAACTATAATGAGACAAGGAACTTCTGTTTATCATCAAACATTTCATATATCCCATTACATGTGAAAGAATTATTATCTGTCCGGTTGCAGTGCAATGCTTCTTCCTATAATGGAATTTTACTCTGCAAATTTATTTTGGTATTAAAAGGTTCCACTTTATAATGTCTATGGTTCAATCAGTGATCTAAAAGGCACTTAAATGCTTTGAACAAGATACATAAAACGCTTTTATTGCAAAAGCTTTGCTGTATCTACCAATTTTACCATTGATCTCTTTCCATGTAAGGCAGTTCTGGAAGCTGCCCATGCTGTATAAAATCACATGGTGGCTTTTGATCTCCAGCTGGTGATTAAAGCACATTATGGAGGTTTGAAATTTTCTTGTGGTCATTAGCATACCTCCAAACACTTCTCTGCTAAATAGGAGTGGTGTTCTCACTACACGCTATTCAAATAAGAAACCAGGAATCTGTAAACTTATTTACTATCCTTTGTAGCTCAGAGGGTACAAATTTCTTGAATGAGGTGACCTCACCCTTAGCAATAGACTTACTGATCAAATAGTGATTTCTTACAGTGATTAGGCTCTATCAAAATGCAAGGAAGAATGAGGTTAGATATTTTTAAACCCCTTTTTGATACAAACAGGCAGAGCTCCGTGCTTTGCAAGACCTTGTATAGTTACTACTATAGCTACAATTCGATCTTTCCCACTGATAGAACACATCACCATCGCTTCCAAAGTCACCAGGCTGTTGTAAGTTTTCCACAGTGGATTTTTAAACAATGCAGCATTAACCCTGTTGCTTGTAAATAGCAAAAAAAGCATCTTTCCTTCCACTTTTTGAAACTGTATTTATGTGGTGGGAAAAATAAAGAATCACCATGTATTTGTCACTTTCTCTAGCAATCTCTGTGAGGTTTCCTTTCACAGAAAATAAATGAGGGTGTCAGTTTATTTATTTATATTTCACTTTATTATATTGCGTTGCATTTTATTTATGTATTTTTACCACCTATATCTTCCTAGCAAGCAAAGTTTACTGTTACACAGATAAAGGGGAAAACATAACATTTGCTGAAAGAGGTTACAGTCAGTAAATACCAAATAAATTCCAAAGCTTTCTGTTAGTTGTTCTACCATGTCCCCTCACTCCCAAAAATAGAATGAATATAGATAACCTGGTTTCTGACAAGTCAGCGGTTACAGGCTTTTAAAAGGGAATAAAATCTGGGTCAGGGAAGAGTATTGGCCTGGAATGGATGTTCCAGTTGTAAGGGAGACATTCGAGAGGACAATAAAACTTGTGGAAGAGATGTGCAGGCAGAATATCAAGGTTAGCAGCTATCGGCAGACCAGTGAAGGTACACATTTTTGAGTCTATTATATTGTGTGGCAACACGTTGAATTATTTGAATCTAGGAAATAACAGATTCCCATCTCTTCTTTTATCCAGCAGTTTGACTAACACTTGGAGGAAGAGCAGAACTACAGAGAGAGAGCACTAAAGATTTATCATACAGGTGACGTTTTTCTTTTATTTCCAAGCAACACGCTAAAATACCTAAGATCTTTTATAAGATTGGACACAGCAGTTTCAAACAACTAATGAAAAGCAGCACACATTTCATCCTTTTTCATATCAAAAGCTAATCCATGTTCATATAAATAGGTATTTGTTGGATTAATTGTCTCATACAAACTTTCTTTGAGGAAGTAGAAGGGGCAGAAGTCATTGACTGTTTTCTCAGAAGAAGATATCAAACAATGAAAATTAAAAATGAACCATTGCATTTCATTATAATCCACACTTTGCTGTCTTCTGGCAAGCTTTATTATCCAGAACTAGCTATATGGAGAAGAAAAAATACCTATTGCAGCTCTTCTGTAGTTGAGCATAGCATGGAATCCTTCCCATCACGCTGCTGTACCGCATAGTTTTGGTGTTCATGACCATGCTAATCTACATAAAATTTACATGACATGTAACAAAATATATGATTTGCATAAGAACTGGTTTTCTCCAAGTCCCAAATGGCACTAAGAAACTCTAAAAAAATGCTGCCACTAGGTGTCTCATTGGTTTCAAAATACTCCAACCTAAGAGCAAGAAATGCTCAACAAAATTTAACAAAAATACAGTTAATTACCACTGACATTCCCTCCTTCGTTACACCAGCACACCCTGAATTTAATCACATGCATTATTGTAATCAAGCTGTCAATCAGATTTTGAAATATTTCATTTTTTGACATAATTACAGCAGAATCCCTACAGCCCGTCTAGAACACGGATATGGCAAGATTGATATTGTGTTACAAAATGTGATCTGACAAAAAAAAATTGATGCTTCTGTGCAAAAATTAAAGAAACACTGAACTGCTAATGCATTTACCCTGCAAATATGTTGCATCAGATAGAATGTCAAGAGTTAATATAACTGTCTGCCCATTCACTGAATAATATGCTCATTCTTGTCGTGCTTTAAATGCTTAAATGTTGTCCATGTCATTTTTATTTTTGTTTAAAAATCTATAGCTTTAATTTGCTTCATTGGAACCAACTGTATGGAGGACTTTTTGCTTTTAGGCTTACAGGAAAAGATTTAGAGAAACAATCAGGGAAGATAATGGGATGCCAAGGAGAGAGTTGGGCTCATGTTGAAACTCCTCTGAGACAATCCCATCTATGGAAAGCCACAAAACTAGTGGGCCGTTTGATTAGCGTTTGCAAACAGCTCATGATGAGACATCCATAGTACATATCGGTATCTTTTTCAAAAATTTCATGTTTCTGCTTTTTGGTGTATGATGGGGAGCATATTTTTTATGTTAACACTTCAAAACATTTGAGATGCACGTAGAGGTGGAAGGCTCTTTAGGTGGAGACCCATCTGTCAGCAATTACAGGGGTTCCGCCGAACACATCTAATACAAACTTCAGCCTGGCTCAGGTGAGTGTTAGTCAGATACGGTCTCTCTCATTTTTGGGACCCTAGTTTGTCTTTTAACCAAGAAGGTAATTTTTACCATCTGATGACTATTTCATGGCCTCTGTGAATGAGTTCGTGGCCCCGAGCCTGATTTTATGTAAATGGGTGTCCCCCTTCACAAAAACAACGGTCACAATTGGCAAGAGTTGTCACACGTGCTGGCAGCAGCATGGGCTCAGGGTGAATGGACAGGAGGCCGGAGAGTGTCCTCGTTACGAGGAGGCAGGTGAAGACGGGAGGTGTTTGCAATACCACTGGCAGTGCAGCATTTTCAGTGTGCAATATTGTTAATTCAGGCATCTATTATGTGACCAGTGCTCTTTGCTTTAAAAGCCACTTGTTTGGATATATCTAGACAGGTATTCCACTAGAATAACTGGATCTAATTGTGTCTGGAAAACTTCAGACAATCTCTTGTCCGATAGCAAATTAATAATTAATTTCTTCCTTTCCAACAGAGGGTGAGGAAAACTGTGAACACATTTTTCACTGGAGAGATATGCAAGGCTTTTAAGAAGTTACAGAAACACACATGTAGCTTCACACACAGTCCCAGCACTCTTCCACCCTCGACCTGCGGAGACGCACTGTAACTGTGCTCCTTCTCTCCATCTTCATTCTGTCCTCAGGGTCTCATTTGCTTATGTTCCATATCGCTGGTACTGGCCCTGTTATTCAGAGAACTACTGTTTTACTTGAGTATTATCTCAGCTCCTAAGACCTCTGTTTATAAGATCTGTTTTTTTCTAGTTGAGTTGCTGTATTTTCGTGCAGACATCTGTTGAAAGCGTTGAATTAATTAATATAGTAGTAGCAACTAAGAAAACATGATTAATCAGCTTTGTCCTCTGCCACAGTGAACTTACCAGGGCACTGAGAGAAGATGTATAGAATCTGATGGGCTCTCTGTTTTATGATTTGTTCCTGGGGAACAGGTTAAATTTCTTCCTTTTCCTGTCATGCCACCACCTCCTACTTCCCCTTCACAGACTTGAACCCGGCTCCATCCACACATGCAAAAGACGACCTTGCATATCCCATGGTGGAGGTGATGAGTTCTGCGTTCCTTGCAGACTGGCTGCTTCTTGACAGGACATGCCAAGATTTGTGCCTCCCCGGTTGCCTATAGCTCATATTCAGTGGAAACATGCTAGGAGAAAGTGTTTACCATCTATTGTTGAAACAGCTAATTTTTTCAGTAAAGACATGGCTTTGAAGATATTTAAATGGTGTTAAACCTACCTCAATGATATAAATAAAGAAGCAAGTTCAGCAGTTTTTGTGACACCATATACTGACGATATTCTAAACTGTCCACTAAACATTTTTCATTCTCCATGGAATATCAACATACTGACTGCAATATTTCTATCTGTGTTCTTTTACTTGCTAATAATCAAATTGCAGCCATCAACCTTTTCATTTAGAAATACTTGCTCCAAAAAGTAAGCACAGCCATTTGAAACAATTTTGTAGCTATCTCAGATGGAACGTAAGTTTTAAATTGTTGAATTGTAAGACTGCCACCTCTTAAATATATTATAATGTATATTGGTCTATTTTGGTGAACAGCTGAATAATAATGTACTTTAAAAACAGTTTGAAATGCATCTTCTAAGATATAAAGCAGGGAGGATGACTAATATGAGAAGATGGCATTTCACAGCAAAACTAATGAAAGCTTGTGAAAACTACAGTATCTCATCACTGCACTGGCTACATTGGCTGCAATACAGTCAATACTATATTGACTGCTAGAAAGGCTGTAAGTACAAAGCATTCCATCTCTCCTGATGAAAGTAACTGAGCTGGGCCAAAACTGATGGGTAAAAGAGTAAATCTTCCAATTTCATGAATTTTGTATAACTTACTCTCAAATATTTCTTAGAATTGTGTCCCGTCTCCTTGACCAATATAAACTTTGCTTTTCCTTCATTTTCAAAGAGTCTTTTGAGAATGATCATTAAAGTAATAGCATATTTTTAATACATAATTTATCTCCAGAGCCCCAAAATAGAGCCTGCTTTGCCTGTGTTTCCAGTTCAAAAAACTCGAGAGGGTACAACTATTTTTAAAAGGATTAGATTGCCTGATCAGGTGTTGTACACTTTCTATTAAGTTATTTCTTTAAAGTAGAAAATGTTTCCTAAGTATTTACTTGAATTTACATTGTTTGCGCATGAGACAGCCTTCTAAGCAGAGGGACAGGTCTGCCTGGCTCAGGCATGAAATCGTCGGTCCCGTTTGCTCGACCCCGGCATGCAGAGAGGGCTGAACTAGCTCAAAGTGCACACACCATCTCCCTCTCCTGCTCGTATAGACAGTTATTCAAGCATTCATTCTGGGATGGAAAGCTCCTTCCCTATAGTCAGCAATCACTGGCTCCCTATTCAACATAGATGCTACATTGCCTCTAGTTCTTAATCAAGGCACCGTGGCATGGTACTCGGCACAGAGGACCAGCACACACACCCCAGGCCCCCAAAAACAAACACACCTCTTCCAGAAAACAAAAAAAAACCCTAATATCAAAATATATGTTCTATATAACCAGCTAAAGATCCACTCTCCTCCACTTCAGTACTGATGTGTTTGTGCTGTAGTATGGATTAAGCTCAAGATGCGATTGTTTAGTGACCACTCCATGTGTCATATGTAAGAAGGAAAGGCTATGTTTGGGAATGCTCAGAATGAGGTGTGAGAAAATTTTCTCTTATAAAAAGAATCAAAAGAGGAATTCCGATGCATGGAAGTTTGTAATTTCTGTCTGCTGTTGGTCCAGTAAGATACACAACCTTTCCTGCAAAAGTTTGTCACATCTCTCGATTGCCAGAGCTTCTGCTGGAAATAAGAAATCTGTTATATCATCCTAGAACGATAAAAGTGCATGAAAGGAAGAAGTATGTATGTATCGGTGTGTACCTTCCCAGGGATATCCTGAGCAACATTTGTGCCTGGTCTTTCAAACAAGCCAGAAGTTGTGAACAATTAATTCACCTAACAGGTAGGCTATACTTGGGTAGAAATATTTGAATTTTTACTAGTTATCAAGATCCTAATTTATTAGGTATAATAAACTTTAGTTACCAAAAATCTCAAAAGATGGAAAGCATAAAAGGCAGCAAGGACATATGGAGAATTTTCTTAGTAAAGTGCAATATTTAACTCACAGCCTCAAGGTTGTTGGTTTATTTTTCCCCCAATGGAAAGCCAAGCATAAGATAAGGGATGCAGGTTATTATAAAGTATCTGAAAAGTTCCTTGCAAAACACCATTTTTAGGTGAACTTTTTTTCGAATTAACAACACAGCATCATACAAATCAACCTGTCTGCCCTAATGTGGTCATTTTTAGCAAGGCAATGTGAGCCTGGAGTGAATACGAATCATTAAAGGTGTCATCTAATAGTGTTTTATTCAACTTTGATTCATTGTGAATTTCTATCTCACATCAATAATAAGCTGCAAAAACCTTCATGAGGCTAATAAACACAATTGTCAGAACATTAAAATAGTCTTGCTTCCTACTGTATACTAATGGAAGAAATAACACTGAAAAAAATCAAAACCATCATGAAAAATATACAGACAGAAGCACTCACAAAACCCATAGAAGACGTTCCAACAAAGAACCAGAAGGGACATTTGCCTAGGAATAAAGGAAGCCTGGGGATTTAACAGATGAGTGACAGAGACGACAGCAGGTAGGAGTGGGCAGCTGAGGGGTTTGGTTTGGTGACAGGGAGAAAAGAATTGCACCTGGTGTTTCTGGGCACAAAAGTTGTTGGGAAGCAGGTAGAGCAGACAGAGGGCAGAGTCCAGACAGAATAGGGCAAGGAGACCCGAGCTGGTGTTACCAGGGAGAAGACCTGGCCAACTGGAAAGCCTTTTCAAGTCAGCACTGATTAGAAAAGAAAAGGACAAGCAGGGGGAGGAGGAGGAGGAAAAGGAAGATCCAAAGGTCTTCCACTACTCTAATAAGTAAGCAGTTTCCAGCTGAGGAAGGAGGGAAACTGAAGCAGACAAGGCAGCAGGTAGAAGATACTTGCCAACTTCAAGTTCCCAGCCAAGTTTGTTCAGCGTGGCCACACATGCTACACTTGGCACCTGCCAAGTTGACCATTTGCAATGGTTCAGAATTTTATTTGCTCCCTTTTCACTGCATGAAATGATCCTGGGACGCTTGTACCCAATATGTAGTTTAGAAGGTTATACGATGAAAATGTGTATCTGTAAAAAAGTGAATTGTACAAGTAAAATTAGGTATGTACTGAAGAGCAGCTTTTTGCTTGCTACCGTGCAGCTCTGTCAATGCACTTCAGGCTTGACTTGCAATCCCCTGCATAAAATTTCAGTGCCGCCTCTCTTCAGAGCAGTGACTCAGTCGTGCTGAACTATGCCACCTCTGTGGCAGAATACAGTCTATTGTATCTGTTTTATAACCTTTATGACTCAGAATCCAACACAGTAATCAACACAAAACAGAGCAACTCCAAAAGCGTACTTGTAATGCAGATGATTTGATGTATCACTATTCAATGAGCAGGTAGAAATTTCAGGCTGGTACACATAACTACATCTCAAATAAAGGGTCGCATTGTTAACAGGCTGTATCATGTTTTTCAGGGTCCATGGGGGAGGACAGGAGAGGGTGAAGGCTGGTTTCTTTTTACTGTCATCATTGCTGTCCAAAACACATACCTGAGCATGGGTAGTTTTCCTTTCTAATCATCAATTGAATTTGAACTATTGACCTGTATCAAGACTGGTAAGAAACCAATGGTTGCCAACTTAGGTAAGCGACTGCAAATAGTTTTGTTGTCACAATACAGTTCCTACAGGCAAACAGGGTACAGACAACAGCCCTACCAATTTTGGCATCATCATTGCAGACTGAGTAGCAGCAAAGGGTTAGATCTTATCTAAGCAGGGAACTATTCTGAAGCATCGACCTACTTTCTGGTTTAATTTCACACAGAGACACGTGCTCCAGCATACACCTGCCTTGGTCCTGGCCTGTTTAAGCCAATGGTAAGGAGTAGCCACAACAGCATGTAACTGTTTCTTAACAAGTCCATGAGTATGCAAATTTTGAGTTGGCGATGACCAAGTTAGTGTTTCCCTACTGTTCTTGATTCCGTAGTATTAAGAAGCAAACTTGGCTGCCCAAAGCCATTTCTGCTCTTCACAGAGAAGAAATTATTTCCGTCTTTTACAGGAGGCTTTGAAAGTGGTGTTACAGAACTGTAGCCAGAGAAAACTTCGTGGTTCTCAGTAGCATGACCATCATGGCTGCTCTTATCCTCATACCTGTAGCAGAATATGTTCAGATCCTCCTTGAGGAACAGTTTCCTCACAAACTGAATTTAACTTACACTGCTAACAAAGATTTCTTTTATGACACATTGAGACATCCAGTGGCACAGGCTGAAACAAACTGCTACATGTACTTGTTACTACATTTCTCCAGTCCCTTTCCTTATATGAGATATATATTAGTGACTGGGGAAAAAAAAAAAAAAGCAATAAAGGCATCTGTTTAGTGATTATTGCAAACAGAACTGAAAGTTCTGAACATTTCTAATCATTTAAGGTCAGACAGAAGTGGTCTCTCGACATTGATTTAATAGAGAAGAGGGGTGGGGAAAAAAGAAAGAAAACAGTGGAAAATTCCAAAAAGTCAAAGTTTCAAATTCAGTGTTTAGGCTGTGCATTTGCCCTTAACTCACCTCTTTGCACATACATGCTTTTCTACATGCGGTGGTTAACATCAGATCTCAGTCTTTGACCCCCTGCAAATTCTTGTCATAATCGTTTGAGTTAATTTAATTTATCCCAGATCACTTCACTTTTGTGAATGCTAGAGTCTTGTGACTGCAAAACAATACTTTAGTATTTGAAATAGGAAGAGATAAGTATCTATACACAGAAGCAGAGATCCAACCATTGAGGGCTTAAATGAGTCAAAAATTAGGTGTAGTGTGAATGGGTTTTTTTGTTTTAAAAGATTGTGAGCAAATTAAATGCTGAATAATGGTGCTATAGCAGTAGTGGGTAGAGCTTGGCTTAGCATGGGCAAAGAAGAAAGATCATTAAAAATAAAACAGGGAGCACCTCAGGGGACACGCCTACAGACAGTCTGTCACCCACTGGTTTTAACATTTCATTTCAAAATTTAATTAGATATCAATTTCTGAATGCCTAAATAAAATCAGCCCCTTTGCATAGCATCAACATGCATCAGCTTCCACTGATAAATTTGAGGGTGTAGCAACATTCCTCTTCCTAAATTTTGAAGGGAAAGACTAACAACAAAAGAATAGCCAGAAATGGCGTTCCTGGTTCCAGCAACCCAACAAACCATCTAACAGAAGTAAACAATGTTAATACCAATATTTAACTCATCACTGATGCGCTGGAAGCAATAACAAGGCTTTACAAAAAGTGTGTGTGAAGCAACAATACTTTGCGCTAACCTGGCAAAGGGCAGGGCTGAAAGTCTCTGGTATCCCTGGTTAATAAGGAAATGCTTCATTGATCACAAAAGCAGTGACAGACTTCTATCATTCGAGTACAATTTCTCTAAAAGAAGATAAAGCTGTGGTTACAGAATAGCTTGTCCACCCTGAACAAGTGTTGCTTGTCTACCCATTCGTATAAAGGATTATCAAAGCACAACTGGCTTTACCCAAAACATGTCAGCTTATTTCTGTGGAGGAGACATTATTCAAGTCTTCCCAAGACACCTTTTTTTTTTTTTTTTTTTTTTTTTTCAAAATAATGAAAGGTCAGCTTAATTTTAGAATAATGAAAAGCAGCCATTCTCTGGTCAAACACAGTGATAAGTAATTTTAGAGAAAACTTTTACCTTGAAAAGATAACTTTGAGTAACATTAGGGTCTACTTCATCTGACCAAAATGTGTAGGTTATCTAGGAAACCACTATAAGCACTATATACAACACTGTAAACCCTGAACATGTAAGTCAGTAAAAAACATTGTAGACTTCATGAGACTCCCTGCTGATGCAGTATTGTCAGACAGATCATTGCAGGATCCAGGTATAAATAGCTAATTTAGGATTTCAAAAAGAATGAAAAGTGCAAAAGAAAAACCGATAGTTCTGTTTTGGGGACAAACTAAGCTCTAATCAATGTTTCCCTTTCTAAAGTAACTGCAGCAAGTCAATTTAATGTCCAGATGATGGAGCAGGTGTACTCCGTGTCACAATATATAGTCCTGATGTCTGTTTTTCCTTACCAAGGCAACCAGGGTTTGGAGGAGACCAGTGGCATAGGGCATGTCAGGGTTTCAGGAGCCATTACAGCTGAGTTTTTATCTGCCAAAAATAAGCATAAATACAGCTTTCTGAAGTAATTGATAGCTACTCAGAAATAAGAACTGTTGTGCAAATGTGTGAGCTATCTTCATTACTGGTATCAGTGCATTTTTCACCAGCAGTGCATTTTTGGACGGGCAGTTTCTATACTTCGCACATAACTCAACACAGTTGTAGTAGGCTTAGCTGTGTTCTGCAGCAGGTGGGCAGGATGAGACTGTAAAACCATCTGTCCATTCATCTATCTTAGACACATATCCCCCTATTTCAATAATACTCAGAAATCATATCATTAGACAACTGATAAAATCATCTCCAGTTTATAGATGGGAAATGAAACGAGGCCCGGGCCCCTCCGTCAGGTTGGGGGTGAAGTCTGTAGTGTCCGTTCCTTTTGTGATAGTGCCCCACTCGCTGGACAATTTTCCTTCATCCTCTACAGCATCTCTCCCTGCCTGAGGCTCCCTACCTACCCCTTTGTGTGGGGTGTACACAGAGCGAGACGGTTTCCAAAGAGAGCGGTGTGGTTTCCTCTCTTCGTGTTAATTCAGTTTATTCAGGCTATTCAGCATATAGGGTATTCAGAAGTACCTTAAAGATAAATGGATGGATCCAGTCTCCGAGTTTCATAGCTGCATCTCACGTTCTAGTGTAATCCAACCATTATGCACAGTATTGCAGTGAACTACGCTGAAATAGCATGCGCTGTGCCGGGGTAATGTTAACTGTGGGCTGCGTCAGTCTAAAGTGAAACATCGGGGGGGTTTCATGTTCCCTCCAGCACGGGAAAGGACAATTTTTGCAAAAGGTTGTTGGGTATTTGCTCATGTCAAAGAGCAGATTCTAGTGCCAGGAGTGGGAGGAGCGGCTGCACGGAGGAGATTCAGGGGTGGGCAACCGCTCCCTGGGGCCGCAGGGTCTGGGATGGGGGCTGAGGCAACCTCCTCCTGCAGGGGCTGGCGGAGCTGTGTTGGGGATGCTGGTACAAACAGCCCTGTGCAGAGGAGTTGTCCTCCTGTGCCGCTGCAGGAGAGGGCTTCTAAGGGCTAAGAATCATGTGCTTTTTTTAAAAAAAAATTAAAAAAAAAAAAATTATCACCAGTATTCCCTACCCGCTTCAAAAGCAGTAAGGCCTGGGCAAAAGGAGAATCTTTTCAGTAATGCTTAATGGCAAGTACACGTGCATACAAAGAATTGCAAAATTTGGACATGGAGCTGTAGGTGTTTGGACAAGGACTTACTGGGAAGGCGTCCTGTGCGCAGGCAGCTGACTGTGCGATCGGAACAGTAGCAGTCAACTGAAAAGCTGCCTCTCCTCCAATTAGTAATGCCCAATATGAGCCTCTTCCCCAGCAGGCTGACAGTGCTTGTTGTGTTTCTGTCTTTCCCGTAGACGCTGTCGTCTTGTTAAGGCGAGGAACGTGGCCATCTTATTTGCTAGCAACCTTGCACCCAGAGAAATGATTAAACCACAGAGGATAGGCAGTAGGCTCAGTCCCACACCCTGTTAATTACTTAATACGGTATCATGTTTGACAGATTATCTCTGCTATGGTAAGAGGCTATCTTTGCTTGGGCACTTAGCCCAGCAGCAAATACAAGCTGGTTCAGCTTCACAGAGCCCGCTGCACAGTGCAGGGGGGCTTCGAAGCCTCGGAGAGGTTGTTTCCAAACGAAGTTGCCGGCTGTATTGTGAACCAGAGGGAAGTTTCTAACCAGGGTTCCCAGTGGACAGAAGGGGCTGCACGTTTCCGAATGGATGGTGGGCAGAGATAGCCCACCTAAGCGCTGTGCCAGCTATCGCTGTTGAAGTGTTGAATTGATTTCTGGATCGTGAGACGCCCCGTGGGTGGAAAGCCTACCGCTAGCAGCACCAGGGCCCAGTTTAAATCCTCTGTTTTACTCAAGCAGTGCACCCTGCTAACGCCCAGCAAAACGTGTCTCCTGGCCCCAGGCTGCTACTGCATTTCCTTGGTGTTTCCTTTCATCCTTGCCCAGACCCCCTCACTGTATATGCGGACCTCGAGGCAAGTTCGCGCAGTGCAAAACACCTTTGTTTTGGCTCAAAAGCAGCACGAAAGCATCATGTTAGCAGCGACGCCAAACCAAGTGACTCCTGGACCGACAGTGCGTCCGGAGCTGCTGGCACCGGGCGGCAGGAGAAGGCAGCGTGGCTCACCGCCAACCACTCGGCATCCGCACGCACAACACAAAACGCACTTAAAAAGCGGTGGGAAGAGGGATGGTGCACACCTCGGCTCCGCTGCAGCCTCGCCGAGCCGCAGCCCCCCCGTGCGGCAGGGCTGCGGGGGCAGCCGCAGAGCCAGCACCCAGCCGGCACGCTGTCCGGATGGGAGCCGGGGTGGGCTGGAATCCGCGGCTGCCTTGCTGCAAACGCTTCATCCTCCCGCCGGGAGCGTGCGGCTTCTGCCGGGAGGCTTGGGACCGAAGCGAAATTGTGTTAAAGTCTCTTCCCAGCAAATGGGAACACGAGGCAAACTTTGGGCTGGAAATGGGCTATAAGGCAAAGCCCTTGCTTGCGGATGCTTCCCGCACCGGCACAGCCAGGCAGAGCCACGCTCACCTGGGGGTCACGCAGCAGTAACGTCGACGCTCCATCTGCTTACCCAGAAAGGCAACACAGTGTTAAAAAACAGGCAGGATGCTCGGACCAGATTGGACTTTAGACAGGAAATTATCTTTTCAAATTTTGGTTGAACGATAAGAAGCTTTTAAAACTAAAGAAATGAATGATGTATGCAAAGCTGTACTTGAAATGATTCTGGTGTTGCAAATTGCCATGCTCTTACTGTGGAGCTGATGAAAATAAATGAAGCTCTGCGTTGCTGGGCTTTTTCCTCCCCCTTCTAATAAATGAAATGAAAAAGCCCCATTATTGTGCCACCTGCTTCAAATTCCTAATTGTGGTAACTGAATTCTGAAATTGTTTGTTAGCTGTGTAATATCACAGGCATTAAAAATACTGAGAGGCTATTAAGTTCTTTAAAACACAGCACCGGATAAAAAGGTGCAGCTATCTTCAGATTTTATTTCCATGAAATAACTTTTCCAGTGGAGAAATGTGTTAAAATCCTACAAGTGCACCCTGAAAAAAACCCTGTTAATTTAGCAGTCAGAGAAGCTGCAAAGTAAAGACCCAAGAGAGATCCATCGGCATATTTAAATATTTTTAAAAGAGAGCAGTACGTGGTTCTGTTCATATTTTTCTAGCACAGAAATATAAAAATTTCAGAAGACAATAGAAATCACATGAAATTCAAATGTAATATTTCTGATGAACAGGTAGGTGTGTGCACATATGTATGTCTGGAGTGCCTATAACCATGGAATCTTGCTGTATGCCTGAACTATTGCTGTATGTGTTTAATGCATCTCATTTAATTCCTGAATTTCAGTTTCTCATTTTAATAATGTTCCAACTTAGATATAGATTTGTTTTACAAATTTAAAAAAAACCCAGTAATTATCAAGACAAGCTAAAGAGAGTTGTTCTTGAAATATTTTGTTGTTACAAATAATTTTTCTGGATATCCAAATCCCATTGTTTAGTTCATTTTAATGCGAAAGGACTGGAATCAGTTAAACAGATCTGCAAAAAGTTATCCCACACGTGTCCTAGACAGTCTTTTATTTCACAAATACATGTATGGATACATGCATATATATATATACACACGTATAAATTACTAGACAAGATGCAACCTTTTCCCTTAGGTTAACTTCTAGCGTGTAAAACCCCAGCACAGAAATGAGCAAAGGGTTAAAATAACAATCTCAGAATTCAAGTCAGCTGTGACAACATTCAGCACATTGAACCGCTGAAATCTACGTGGAATTAGACATCCCTTTGCCCATCGAACCAAATTAACCGGTCTGTTATTACCTTGCCTAAGCAGCGTTTTAGAGGATAGGGGACAGGAGGAAAAGGGGCATTTCTCATCACGCTTATTACTAGGCGGTTCTCGCAAAAGCTCGCCCACTTGCTGCCTTCCCCACTTCCCAGCTCTGGAGGCAGAAGTTACCGAGCAGCCTCAGGATAAATCCCAGTTAACAACAATTCCTCCTCAGCTTTACGCTGGCACGCAAAGGTGTCCTGTTGGTGGCAAAATCTGGCTTCACCAAACAAGAGGATATTCCAAACAGAAGTGCAAACGCTGTAATCTGAATATTTGAAAAAGAAACAACAGAACAAGAAAAAGGGAACAACCAAAGAGCTTT
>VFFE01007008.1:1495161-1566188 GCA_008921705.1 Burhinus oedicnemus
CTGTAGTCTGCAGAGCCATAATCTCTACATTGCTACTTCATTTAGCTTTACATACAGTGGTTCTCAGTAATGCGCGTGGGATGTGACAAACGTTAATTTCAGTGACTGTATCCTCACCCGTGGTGGAAGAGGTGCAACCTTTTGGCAAGCCCTGGATGGAGAACAATGTTCTGGGTATGTCTGCGTGTGCTGTGAATTAATTGACTGTGGGCGCCAGCAGCAGCACAGTCCTGCATGTGAGCTAACGAAGTCCAGCAAAGTATGCGGTACGGTAGTCCAGGAGTAGCTCAGAGCTGGAATCTGCAAAGTCCACCTGAGCATCTGACCTTCACAGTCCTGCCCCACTGCCTGGAGGGGCTGGCAAAGCCCCACAGCACTCTCCCCCCCTAGCTAGCTGCGTCATCGGGTCAGCAACGCTTTGTGACCAGCTTATCAGAAGTTGCAGAGATGGAGGAATGTGAGGACTGAGATTTGACATTTGTACCGCGACTGGGAGACAGAGATCAAGGAGTGACAAACATGCAACAGTCAAGAAAAGCTTGAGACGGGAGCGGAGCAGAGCAGGAGCTGCAAGAGACATACTGAAGTTATTTCAAAGCTGATTATTTCTATTGCTATTTTATTTTTGTGAGATATTCAATGAAATGGAGCCTGACATTTTAGAATAGGCTCCTCACGCGGTGACAGTAACGGCTGTCAGGGTATGCAGCTTACTACTTTCAATCTATCAGACCTCAGTAGCATCTGAGACTCGCTTAAAAGGCCCATCGTAGTGTGTAAATGTGAGACACTAAGTGTGATGTATGTGTGTCACTCCTGAAATGGTGGACTAACCCTGAGAAATTGTTTGGTAACAGTGGCTTGTGCCAAAGAATCAGTAAAGGATTGTTTTCTCCAATGAACTATCGCTCGCTCCAGCGTGCTTCTGTAGCGTGTAGGCAAGTTTACCTCCTTATGAAATAGCCTTTTTCAAATGCTTCCCAGGACTCAAACAGCATTACTGCAAACAAAATGCTCAGTGCTACTGAAAGGAGGGAGCCTGATTCTCCTTATGCTGGGTTGAGCCTCAGGACTAAAGCAACAACACAAAACAATTTGTCTGGTTTGTAAACTGAGAACATTCTCCATGTGACTGAGTGGAACAGGAAGCACATGTTGAGGGCCCTCAAGTACCATTTCCGCAGAAGGATTCTGTTCACTGCAATGAGACCTTTAAAAATATCCGAGATGTGAAAAGATATTTGAGAAATTTTCACGAAGAATTTTTAGTACCCTCTGCTGTAATAAGCAGAAGGTGTTTAATAAACATGATATGCAGCAGTTGCTAAGCAGAATCTGATTTATGTACAGTAGCAGTTAGAAGCAACTACACATCAGGGTTGTACACTTTATTTGACTGTGAATTCTGATTTTCTGATGGAAGCAATTCTGCTGAACTTTATTTATAATCAGCTTACAACATGGGTAGCAGTATTATAAATGCTTCTCAAATTACATAGCAAATCTTGTTGTCTTCTCGGACAAATAAGAAACCTACATCATGAGCTTTAATTGTAATACAGGTCATCGTCAAGGGTAAAACACTTTCCAAACCCTTCTGATAGTTGAAATCATACAGAATTTAAAAACAGGATGCAGGATAACTCCATGTACCTGAGATGGTATTGCATCTGCTCAGTACATACATTTCCAAACAAATTGTTCCCAATTTTTTCTCCCCCCCTCCTTTAAATTAATTATTAAAACTCAATGGATTCCTGTATGGATTACATCGGAGTTTGTGTCAGTGAAGAAGGGGGAGCCAGAAGCCCTGGTCTCTGCTCCACCAGTGTAAATGGAGCACAATTCTCACGCCGACTGAAACGTGTTGGCTGTGCGTCGGGGTGACAGAGGTCAGAGCCCGACCCAGAGGCAGAGCAAGGCAGAGAAGTACGGTTCCCTTCAGTGGTGTTGGGGAATCCAACACGCATTCTGACCATATGCAGAACAAAAATGAGGATGTAAGCTGTGCCTCATACGGCATTAATCGATTACAGTGCTCTGTCCTTATCTCATTATAAGTCAGTAAAATCAACGGAATAATGTTTACTCACATCAGATGAAAATCTTGCCAAAGAGAAAGCAGAAAGCATATAGGGAGGTGTTCAAACCTGTCTCCCTCTTCCCTTTCCTCCTCCTTTTCCGCTTCCACTTCCCTTTCCCTGTCTCTTTTCCTTCATCAGTATATTAGAAATTTAAAAATAAAATATTAGGAGATGTAATAGAGCTCTCCAACAGATCTGTAGTGCCAGCAAGCGGATAATGACATTCGTATCACTGAAGGCAAACAGACAAAGAGATCCTGCTTCAGAATGGTCCCTCAACCCAGTGAAAGCATTTCTGGGCACGAATCTGTCCGCCACATTGGAAGTAAAGCAGCAACAGAACCCTGTCAAGGAATAAGCTTATCTGAATTAATCTGATGTTATCAGATGGCTATGATAATAATATTAAATATATACACATGCTTTTTTACCCATCTAGACAGACTGACAATTTTCTTTAGTTTGTTCCCCTTCATAGGATTTCTCAGATTTTCCAACCAGGCCAATCCTGTAAGCCATTTGATGCACTAACGAACCAAACTCTCCCTTGAGAGACCGAGCTCTGCAGCAGAGCACATGCACGCTAGTATTTCTTGGGGTCACAGCAACATACGCACAGAAATAAAAAAGAAGGGGCTTCAGCAGGCAGAACAAGAGTGAGTGGAAAGGATTCTTGACTGGAGTGAGGTGAGGTTGGATTTTAGGTCCTTGGCCAAGTGTTCTGTTCTCCTTTGTAGACAGCCAAATTTAGATGCTCCCTTTTACAGTCCCTTTGTGGTGTCATGCAGGATCCAGGGAAATCTCTTATAATGCAGTGAGATGAATAAACACATCCATGGCCACGGGAGAAGAGCATGCCAGTCTAAACCCAGCCAGATCCGACTCTGGCACATACAGAGGTACCACACAGCCCTCTTTGCCCCAAGGCTACCTGAGCTATAGCAGTGCTGCTGCACTCCCCACGAGTCAGAGAAAGTCTTGCCCCATATTTTTATGGGATCAGAGGATGTTTATTCCTACAGCAAATTTCTCCCCCTGTCCAAATCTGCAGGGTGACCATCAAGGAAGATCCCTCCTCCGTATATGATGTGCTGCCGTTCCACCTGTAGAAAGTACAGTCCTCCCTGTTGGTGCCCCACACCAAGGCAGACCCTGCGCTGCAGGACATAGTAGTCATGGATAATAACTTTCAAAGCCCACTTTGTTTACAGTGTTAATGTGTTATGTCAAGCTAAGTTCTCACCCTTTTTCCTGCCGGCCTGGTCTGTGAGGTTTGTGTTTCCCTCTCTCAATCAATAATGGCTTAAGTAGCAAATAGAGTTCCCATCCCCCAGCACTAACAGACCCTCATGCAGTCAGGAAGCATCAAGATGAACCCTCAGTTACCGCTGTGCACCCTGTTTAATGTATGCATTTTTATGGCCTCTGATGTATATGGTTCCATTACTGTCTATGAATACAGAGTACTGGAGCTAGTTAATGTATTATTTATTTTATTACCCCTTTGTATAAGCTGGTATTTGTAATTTGGAATTTTATATATTTTGGTTCTGTAATGGTTTCATAATGTGTACACAGCTCAATAATTAAAAAAATATATCTTACCACCTCACCTCCAGAGCCAAGTTTGTTTACGCTGCTAACTGCACGCCCCGGCCAGCCCACGTCCCCAGCCGTCTGCCGGCCCCTCCGCTCCCAGCCCCGAGAGCCTTGCCCGTCCCGCTGCCAGGACACGGCCCACACCAGCACTCTGAGAAACCCAGCACAGTTTTGTTCTTCCTTCTGGGCCGAGAGGCAAGTTTTCTTGACTTTCTTGATTTTTTAGAGTTTTCAGATTTTCAGACCTAACATGCAGCTGGCTGGCGTGTCCCCTTTGTTTCCAAGGATGGAGCCCCATGAGCATAAGGGCTGCCTGTCTGCCCACGCCTCGGCCCCACACGGGGTTTCAGCTGAGCAGTCGTAGAAGCGTTTTCTCTTTCACCGACAAAGCAACCTCCTGCCAGTACGACCTGACATGAAGCACACTGGACAACAGGAGGGACCGAAGGGAGGAGGGAGTTTCTGTCAGGCAATCAGCAGCTCCTACATCCAGCTCTGGCCAGCCGCCCAGTCCTAACCTGGTTGTCCTGCAGCACTGTCGATCCTCCTGCCAGCTCGTGAAGAGGAGCTTGTCGCTCCTCCAAATGGCCCGGAAGTTCACTTGCAAAAATTCACAGCTGTATCCTTTCAGGTATCACAGCCTGGCTGCACGACTGTGTTTATGGATTTGATTTAGTACTTTTTGCCTGGTTCAAACATTCGTACTAAAACTATGACCTGTCCAAATACATAAGTATAAGAATCATAGAATTGTTTAGGTTGGAAAAGACCTTTAAGATCATCAAATCCAACCATTAACCTACCGCTGCCAAGTCCACCACTAGACCATGTCCCTAAGCACCACATCTACACCTCTTTTAAATACGTCCAGCGATGGTGACTCAACCACTTCCCTGGGCAGCCTGTTCCAAAGCTTGACAACCCTTTCGGGGAAGAAATTTTTCCTAATATCCAATCTAAACTGTCCCTGGTGCAACTTGAGGCCATTTCCTCTCATCCTATCTCTTGTTACTTGGGAGAAGAGACTGACCCCCACCTTGCTACAACTTCCTCTCAGGTATTGGTAGAGAGGGGTACCTTTTCCGAGCCTCCCTTTCTCCAGGCTAAAAAACCCCAGTTCCCTCAGCCGCTCCTCATAAGACTTGTGCTCTAGACCCTTCACCAGCTTCATTGCCCTTTTTTGGACATGCTCCGGCACCTCAATGTCCCTACTGTAGTGAGGGGCCCAAAACTGAACACAGTACTCAAGGTGCGGCCTCACCAGTGCCGAGTACAGGGGGACAATCACTTCCCTACTCCTGCTGGCCACACTATTCCTGATACATAACAAGCATAATACAGTATTACTCTCTGTCTTCCTCCTCATGGATGCCAACCAAACCACACGGCACTTGCACAGAAACGCTTTGGTTTCAGTCTCGGGTCTGCAAAATGCCATTCTGCCACCACAAAGGGTGTGTACCAGTTCTTTGGCTGAAGGAGGTCCTGCCCTAAACCAGCTTGTCCACTGGCCAGGAAGACAGTGTTGAGGGTTGTTTGATTGTGGTTCTCTGCAGCAGCTCAAGCATTTGTTGGTTTTGGCTGAAAAGGCACCGGTAATTCAGTGTCCGCAGAGGATAGTGTCTTACTGCTGCAGGGAGCGGTATGAAGGCATTGACTGCCAGAAGCAACTTTCATCTTCCCAGCTCCGTGGCTGGAGGCAGAGCCAGGAGAGCGCACAAGTGAGGGTCAGAGGAAGGGGAGGAAGATACTGAGGAAGAAAGTAGAGAAAGCCTTTGCTTGGTCCATGCCAGCAGCAAAGCAGGGGAGGGTCAGCAAACCCAGACCAGAGTTTGCTCAGTTTGTTTCATCCCACGTAGTCTGGAATGATACGATGCAATGCGCAAACCACCGAATGAAAGTGTTAACGAACAGACCTGCTGGCAGCAGCGGAACCAGGCAGCCTGATACAGGTCCTTGCGCACAGCCAAGTCGCTGGAGGCCACCTCACCCCAACGAGGGCATCTAGCACGTACCCTCTGCACGCAGACGCAGGGAGCAGGGACCGTAGGAAGGATCTGAGGTGCACAGAGCACAGGACGAGCCAGAGGAAGAACTGTGGGTAGATGATGTGACCCAGGAAAGATTGACATGGAGAAGCATTATCTGTGTCAGTGTTCAGCACACAAAGGAGTGCAAAAACCCCCACTTTTTTGTCTCCATTGGGCAAAATTAGCAAAGTTAACAAAATTGATACTGAAGGAGAAAAACCCCAAACACAACTATGCAGATCTTTGGGAGAAAGAAAGAAGATGGGGTGAAGAGAGCTTTGGGTTATGAGGCACCAAGTCAGGGAAAGACAAATGACTCCAGACCTCCAAACCTACTAACAAGGACTGCCAACACCTGGTAGAGAGGGTTAGATACCAGAAAGGATAATACTCTGCCTCGACTGTCAGTATTTGTATCCAAAACATTTGTGTCAGAGTAGTAGTGAGCTGGGAAGAGGACTGGATGACTTTGTGATGAAACGGCTGGGTGGGAGATACGGGTTCAGTTTCTGCCTCTCCTGTAACCTTCCCGTGTGACCCTTGCCAAGTTCTCTCTGCCTCACCATCCCACTTACTCAGATGTCAAGTACCACACGGCAGAGGTTGCCTTGTTGCCTGTGTTCACAGGCTGTCTGGGAGAGCCGACTCCACTATCAGGTGGGACCAGCAGGCACAACAACTTAAAGAACTATTGCCGGTCATAAATTGTATTAAACCGGCTTCTACCTCACACAACTGAGTCGATATAAATAACCAGTGCTGGTTACGGGTGATAGAGAGCAGCAGACTATTTCAGAAAGAGAGAAGCTTTCTCTGTTTAATTTAACCAAGTGCACACACACGCACACAAACTAGACGTTTTTTCAAAAATGAGGATGCAGATGAGAGATTCAAGGACAGTTCTAACTTGCCCTCTGTCAATTTACAGGAGAATTTATTCCAGACTATTCATACATGAATATTTAGCATGGCAACAATTACATCCAATGACACCCATGAGATACATAGCGCTGAAGACCCTCTCCAAGGAACATGCACAATGCTCGATGTCAATTTTTTAACTGGACCGAACATTTGAAATGTGAGAATTATATTTCTTTAGATCTTGCAATAATATTTCCTTTAATTATTATATTAATTTCTTATATATTGCTGCCATGTTTTATAAATGAGAGGTATGATTGATTCACACGAGCAGAAATGGATACGTGACAGGAAGTAAAGGGGAGAGACAGTGGCTGCTGAGGCATGTTAAAATAGCCTGTGGTCAATCTTATTCTTAATGCAAAGACCTTGTTTTTGTTGTATAAAGGCAAAAAGAGGGGGAAGGGAGAGAGATTGTTAGGGGGAATCACTCAGGGCTTAAATAGCACAGACTTAAGGACATATAAAAAGAAGGTGGCTTCAAGTCCTCAAATAAGATTTAACCCCAAAACCACAAAATAGTGAACATAAGGTCTATATATGGCTACGTAGAATGCTTTTCTGTATGGATATTTATTTATTTTCAGTATGAAGCTCTCTGGTTTCATGTCCTATTATGAGCCCTTGCTGTGGAGCACATTATTAGTTTAGGGGCGGGGGGAGCACTGAATATTCATACTAAACATTCCAGATACAAACCTCTGACAAATCCAGTAAAACTGCAACCAGGGAATACTGAGGTCATAGCAAATGCAACTACTTAATTCAGGGTCTACATTAAACTGGACACCATTCCAAAGAGCACGTTTACCCAGGATTGAGACAATAGAAAGATGTCCTTTGCTCATCATGGGATGTTCTTCCTAAGCAGGCAGTGCAGTGTCTGCGGTATTTAATTCGCATGGATGCTGGCTCCACTGCAGAAATGAATGCAACAGGCAAAGCCCACAACTAACGCCTGGTATCAGCTCTCTGGTTAAAGTGGGAAATGTCTTCCAGCAGCTTTCTAGTAACCACTAAAAGTGCCTCTCAGAGCCTGGATGACCACTCGTGTCTCCTCCATTGTGCCAAGTACACTTAAGACAGTCCCCTACATATTTTCCCCAAAACACAGAAATCTGTATAACTCTAATCCTTGTCTTAGGACAATTAAATGTATTAAAACTTTTGAATGAGGTTTTGCAGCCTTCTGAAAATGTGTTCTTGATGGGAATGACAAGTTGTTGTACCTAAAAAAGTGGCCCTGGAACTCATTTACAAGGTATGGGAGCGTATCTGCATCTGTGGCCCATGCAATAGAATCTCTGGAGAAATCCACTCAAAACTCCACCTGAGAGTTGCATGGTTGGACTTGATAGTATAAACCCCAGACACCATGGGACTGTCTTCTAGGCAAAAAGTATTAAGTTGCAGCACATTATTCACTGAGTTAGAAAAGAACAAACATTTAATAATTGCAAATTTAAAAGCAAAATTCTGTAGGACTGGGATAAGGAGATAAATCATTAAGGGATTAGATACTACTGAACAGAGTAATGCAATGAGGTCAAGAAATGAAACTAAGCCTTTGGCTCATCAGTATTCCCCTAAAAAGCAAAGTCACTGCCTCTCTGAAATTAATTTAGCCCCTGTCCCTGCCATCCCTTAGACATTGTGGGAGAAATCAGGTATTTGCCTCCTTACACCCATTCCTAAAACAGCTGTTTTGGTAGAAACGCTGCATCTGCCTCCTGTCCATCTGAGAACTACGAGACTGTTGGCACCATTTACACAACAGATTCAGTAAAAGTTTCTTCATGGATTTGAACCAGTTGCTTGTTTTCCCACTAATAATGCAGATGGTGACTTCTCATTGCAAGAGGATTGTTTCTTAGTTTTCTGCAAGTGAAGATTTAATCTGTGGTAGACATTTGAATATCTGAACAGGTTTCCAGAAGACTGTTTACCACTTACAGAGTCTAGCCAAGGTAACAGAGACAAGCATGAATATTTCGGGATTAGACTTGTCTCCTGTCTCTAGTATGGGCCTCCCCCAAAACCTTACAACATGTCCTACGGTATGTAAACCTTAAATCTGTCAAAAATAACACAGCAATAATCAGGACCAGGTCTAGTCTCCGTTCTTACTGGGAGAAAGCCATAAAGTCGTACCATGAGACAAGGGAATGTGGCTGATGCTGACTTGTACTCATCGTCAGCACCACCCCTTCCCAGTAAGGCTAATAACACTGTGGTGTTGGGTCAGGATACAAGCACAGAAAAGGGCACAAACTTTAAGGAATGCCTGCCTGAATGGGAATTTTACAATACTGACCACTCTCAGACTAAGCCCCATCTTAAAGTTATTTTTTCCCTTCTAGCCATTAGTCCAAGATAGGCAAAAATACAAAATGCAGTTTAAATTAAATATGTAGTTTTTCTCTCTGTTGAACAAGATTCATCACAAATGAGAGCCTATTAAGGTCTGCAAGCTCTGTTAGAGGTTTTGTGTAGACCAACCGTGTGCATTATGGCTGGCGATATGCTGAAGGAGAGATTCCAGGGAAGAGGAGGCACCACGAGCCGTGTTGTAGCCGCCTAACTTTAACAGAGGAGCCTAAGGTAAGGCTGCTGCTCCTGGCTAACTCCAAGCAGTCAATGAAGGGGGAGAGACCATCCCAGAAGGTAATTAATTCATCCCTTGAGATCTCAGCCACCCTCTTAGGAGTGTGCATCTGTCTTCACTTGGTTACTCAGGGTGCCTTTGGCAATTAGGTTGTTTATGTATGTACCTCAGAGGCGTGTAAATTTAGGGACCAACTCAAGGCTTTGTGCCTTAAGGAGGGAGGTTAATGCATGCAAATGAGATTTACTTGAACTGTTCTGTCACTGTCTTGACGGAATTTTCATTTGGGCAATCTTAAATCTAAGTAAACTAAAGTTTTACTGGGCACTTGAGTTACAATTCCAGGAAGTTTAACACTGCTTGAATATAGAGAATTTTTTTTAATTTTTTTTTTTTTGCTATTATGGCATACAGAAGCTTTCTGATTTTGTTGCATAACCCTGACCCTGTGACACCATTTTCAGGTTTTATCTCTCTACTCAGCATTTCCTCCCCTCGTGGAGTGTTATCACTCTTGATTCATCACCCTCAGTGACAGCTCACTCTGTTCAGTACAATTCCTGATCTTGTACACTTCCTATTGCTCTTTCTTTCTTACCAAAACTTCCCTATTTATTTCCAACCCTGAGTAAATTTGAAATAACTTGAGCAATTCTGCATAAATAAATAATGAAGGATGTAGTCTTTTAAAAATCTAATAAAACCTTCTTAATCTCTTCATATATTACTGTAAGTGAATGGAGATTATTTTACTTTAATTTTTGGAGCTGGAGTCTGAGAAGAAAATAATTTTGTGTTGTGCTGAAAATCATCTTTCTCAATCATGCTTGAAATACTGATTTCCTTGCCTATAAGCTGTAAGCCACAGATTTAGATCCTGTTGAATTCAAGTAGAGTATAGAGGAGTGGCTGAGGGAACCACTTGGTGCAGTGTCTTTAGTGACTTATCCCAGGTCACCCTCCTTCCAAGCAGCAACCGTGATCCTGCAGCCACTTAGGCAGGCTGCTTCATCTGCACGAAGGCTCACTGAAGACCTGATTTCAACGGAAGAATTTTCCTGTGCAATGCTGTTTTTAAGATTGGGGCCATTGTGAAGCCTGGCAACTCCTATTCCTTCTCTGCGCTTCAAAATTTCCTATATTTATGTTATCAGATAGATAACAGCTTTTCAAGTATAGCTGTTACATGTTGAAATCCCCCCCGCCCCAGCACTCATATAATAAATTCACATCAGGAAAATTATGATTTAAAAAACCCCACTTCTGTTACACACTCTTGAAAGTATTTTGGACACTCAGTAAATAACAACACTGCTGAGAAAAGAAAGATTGTAAACCAGTGAAGGGATTCATGGAAAGAGTCAAAAAGTAAGACATGGTATAGTTAAATTCAGAGGTTTGCAGATGTCCCTGAGAATGCAAAAATTTGCATCCAAGTGTTTTTTAAAATCCAACACATTGACGGGAACAGCTATTTCAAGGAGCACATCTGCCTTTTTCTCCTCCTTTTCTTAAGAAACCTTTCAACTCAGGAGCATTGCACAAAAGTTCTTCTTAATCCATGAAAATAATCCAGGCACATCCAAACAGCTGATATGGAATCAGAAAGGTAGAAGGATCGTTCGCCTTTGGCTCACCTCTCTCTGAAGGTCCTTTCATTCCCACAAAAGGCCCCTTATTTTCCATCTCACTTCCCAGCAAATCTGCATCCCCAGTCACTCCAGTCCAGCACCATCCTGGCTTCATCCATCGCATGAAGATCCTACCCAGCTGCTATAACTGGCCACACTCTCCCTTATCCGAGCATTAAAAAAGAAAACCTGCCAAAAATGCCCCCTCTGCTTTCTTTAGGTCAGGTGGACAGTTGGAGGTTTGCTGATGATTTTTCCAGGATTTTCCCACCCACTGTGAAAACACAATTGCAAGTGAACAAGAGGTACCGACCAGCTCGTACTGAAACCTGTGATTCATGCAAATAATGTCCTTCCAGAAGTCCGTGGGCTTTAAAAGCACACGTGCAGTGATTAAATAGAGCCATGCTGTGAGTGGCTGGCATTGTAAGTAGAGAATTTACGGCCTTTCTAGCTATGATTTTTCTATCAGGCCTTCAGCAATGGTTACTCATTCTTTCTTTGCATCTTTCAGTCTGGATTTATCTCAATGGCTGAAAAAGGCTGGGGAAAATTAAGAACTGGGACACGGCTAGACAGCCTCTCAGAAGCCCACAGGTTGGAAAGCGAGGTATGAAGGCAGCGGGTGGGAGCATTTGCTGTGAGAGGAGAGCTGGATAAAGCAGGTCGGGATGTCAGAGATGGGGATGTGTCTGCTGCCATGAGCAACAATTCTCCTAATAGCAAAAAGTGAGGCAGAGCTACAAACAGAGTGCTACTAACTGATTTCCTTGCCTTGTCCTTTGTGTTAGGCAGGTAGAAAAACTAATTCTTGCAGATATATTTGATGTTGAATCTGCTTATCTACAGGGGTTTGTTCAGGCAGGAGCCCTGGCAGTCATCAGCAAGAGGAATCACTTTGGCTTGGAGGGGCAGAAAACGTTGACTCGCCAAACGCCGAGGTTGACACGTGCCGCTCTGATGGCCACGGACGCATCCCCTTTCCCTCCCTGCCTGCCTGGGAGCTGCAGGCTGATGCCTGCATCAGGCAGGGCCCTGTATCATTCATTACATGTCATCCTGCCCCAAGCTGGGAGCTTGGAGACCCCACCAGGAGGTTAGGCCACCTTGTCGGCATTTTTTGCCAGAGCTTTTCATCTTCTGCCTGTCTCACTGTGTACAGCGTGACAGTATCCAGCCGCCACGTGGCACCTTTGGCTTCATCCCCATCTCCTAGATATATGCCCAAATCTCGGTGCCCATTGAGGGCAATTCTCTGCCTGCCCAGCTCTTTTCTTTCTGCCTCCTCTATACTCATCCTCAATGCCCTGAGGAACTCTTCCCTCCTTTCTTGCTTTTCACTGTTGCCAATTTGGCTCCCATTTCTCTCAGATTTGTGTAGGGAAGGAAGGGAGGGGCAGAAGGGAGGGGCTGCCAAGTGTGCTTGTTGCAGAGGACCCTGCGTCAGTGGAAGTTCTGCACTTCTTCAGATGCTCCTTGGCCCAGAGACCCTCTGTGGTCCTGCTCCTGGGAAGCAGAGACCCCGGCTGGGTACGCTCAGCACTACTGCTGCAGCACTCCCACCTGGCCGGGCTCCAGCCACTGTGGCTATCTGATCCTGCACTTCAATTTTAACTTCTGAAGTCAAAGAAGTCACCAAATTATCTGGTGTGGGTTTACACTCAGCAGCCTCGAGTAGTGACTTGGAGCCTTGAGTAACTAGAGAAGTCCCAAAGCATAGCGAGGCCTCTGAAAACTTGTTTTGGCTTCCAGCCCCCAAGACAATGCCCTTGTCACTGTCCCCTCATGCCACTGGGGTTGCAGACAAGGTCAGCATTAACGAACACTGCTTTCAAAGCCCTGCAAGGTGCTCAGCTCCCACTTGATTACCCTCAGCAGGTGCCCAGGCACCAAATATTGCAAAACATGACCCGAATCTTTCAGAGCATCTGCTCAGACAAGAAAGATTTCTGAGCCCCTCAAAGATCCCAGCGATTGACGTTGCAGAAATCATAGTGAAAACAAAGCATCAAAATGTGTATTGCACATACATTCCAAATATTGGCCAGCACTAGATCAATGTAAATATGTTTTTTTCCTATTAAACTTACTGGGACAAATTCATCCTTTTAATGGAGCTATGATGATTTACACCAACTCATGTTCTGTCCCTTTATGCTCTTCTTTTCTTATTTTCAGAACAGCAGGGAAAATTTCACTATTATAAAAAAACCACAGATGCTGTTATTAATTTCCTGTAAGTTTTGGAGACTAGCAATTGTGTTTGCTTCTCTTTTGCTCTCTCATTCTCTCTCCCAAGAACAATCAGAATAATAGAAAAATATACAATGTTGTTATGATTACATCTTTTTTCATGCCTTGGTCTAATTTTTCTTACACTTTTGTTTATACCGTTCTGGAAGTAGGAATTCTTCTTTGAGCAAGAATCCTTACAAAGAGAAATTATAGTCATCTTACACCTAATGCATCACTGAAGAAGAAAGAGAATTTATTATCCTTCAAGTATCTATTCACAAAGAATTTATCCCAGCAGGTGGACTCAATCTATGTGGGGTAGGTAAGCGTAAAATTTGATCCACAGATTTTAGAGCTACTGTAAAATAGCCGTTTACGTTGGTACCTTTACTAATAAGTGTTTTGACTTATACTGAAAGAGATTAAATTGAAGTTCCTCTACTTCTTGATGAAGCATACTTCGGCAAATGAGGGTTAAAACTATTCTGTGGCTGGAAAGGCTTATTTCCTTACAAAAAACAGTAATAAATTAGCAAATGTTTGTCCTTTTTGTGTTTCCCTTTCTTCCTCTATCTTTCTTTTCCTTCCTCTTAAATTCTCCCTTGCCCCAGTTTGCAAACACACTGTATTAGCTTCACATTTTTTAGATTATTATCTATGAGTAGAAATAGCGTAAATCTTTGCTATACTGGTCAAGGATAACATTCATACTCTTGACAAGAGACTCTCTCAGCTCTAATCTACTTCAATTCTAATTGCTGAATTATTAAAGCCAGAGACCTTCTTGTGTTCTGTCAGTACCTACCTTGCTGCTGAAATACCAGCAGTGGCAGTGGAGCTGCTGCCAGCTTTGAGCTTCCACCATGCCCATCTTGGAATTGTTTGGGAAGGATCAGCAATTTCAGATGAGCATAAAGAGACTCCCTTTGTGTGTTTGAAACAGTTAGGGGAAAAATTCTTTGTCTTCCAAACAGTATGTCCAGTATGAAGGGATAGCACTTGCAGAATACTGAGTGCTCTTCAGCTACCCAAAAAAAAAAAAAAACAAAAAAAAACCCAACCAAAAAACTTATGGGGAAAGTTGAGCTATCTACCTACCTGAGCTCTTACATAGCCTCCTTATTGATTTGAAAGTGCCTGACCATAAACGCGACCACCTGAGGATAGTTCTCATGTCCAAGCAATACTCAGGTGGGCCCAGAATTGCAGCATCTGGGACTGAGTCAAACCTGTTCTTGTAACCAGAACTGTTCCTAGTTCAGCTCTTGCGAGTGCACTGGCATAAAGCACAACTGGAAAGGAAGACAAAGGACTGAGATGGAGCAATGCTTACGTGTGCCACACTTGGCTACGCGCTCATAAAGACCACTACAAGACCTCAGACCATAGAGCATTTCTAGGCTGCTCTATCTTCATAGTTTGCAACTGATATAAAACACTAGAAACCAGACAGTGTAATTTGTTTCTTTGATACCCAACTTTCAGTCCCTTCTAGACCCACTCATGGTAGCTAGAACAACAGTGAAAGCTGTGGTATCTCATTAACTGTAGGCATGGAAAGGAGCTTGTGCCGTGGTGCTGTGGCAGGAACCACAAGAACATTCACACACCCCCTGCTGACCTTCTCAAGTGTAAACCAAAGTTACCTTAGTCTTAGCAAAGCCCATGTTGTGATTGCAAAGGCTGCTTTGAGCTGATTGTTTATATATTTATTTGCTTTTGAATTAAAAAAAAGAAAAGAAAACATTTCTGCTAGCCTTAGCACCAGAAAACACTTATTTCTTTATGGAACCTATAATTTGAGTCTAATTTGACCTGACAGAGTCAACTGACCATGCAGTTACTTGGCACCTGCTGAATGCCTACCCATTAAGCCAAATTTACACTAATAAGCAGCAGTCATTACCATTCACTGTCTTCAGTTTAAATCGGTTACCTGAGACACCTCCCAGTAAACATAAATCTTGATAAGATACATTCCAGTTAAGAGCCAAATCCTTCTGTCTCATCCATTTCCACTGCTCGTGTCTTTAAGGTCCAGCCACGTTGCACATGTGTCTATCAGATGTTTGTGTGCCACCTCTCTTGTTGTGGGTCCTCGGCAGAAGGAAGGATACAGCTGTTTGCTGCTGACATATGCTAACAGCAAACTGCAATGCCTTTTTGGCAACCTCATCTGTGCTGCCCTGCCTGTTGGGGAGCAGACCTCAGGCTTTATTTTTCCCATCCCCTCCATGTATAGGAGAAAAGTGGGATCAGTTGCGGAGCTATTTGAAACCTTCATTTTCCGTTTCCCGTCTTTTTCATTTGTTCTTATTTTGAAAAGAAGTATTTTGGGTATATTTATGTTTCCAAAAATTGTGAAATAGACCTGCTTAGACTATTGTAATATTTCATTTAATATTTAGATTATTTTTGTATTACTTTAGGATATGCCAGAAGTAGAAATGCATAGTATGATTTATACAGTTCAAAGCTGTGTTATTCTGTATCCTGTCACGACACGATACAATTGTTAAAATAGTAACATAATTTATTTTATGTTTTATTGGTTTTAGCTTACTGTAAAAATAATTAAGTCTAACCGCTACATAGTACAGTGTGAAATACTGTCTTTTCCAGATGAATATGTGCCTTTGTTGGATGGTAATGACATTGCCTGACAATCTGCTTATATTTTGTTTTGAATGTGTCTCCTGTTTGCATTGAAATTAAACAGTTTAGCACTTTCAGCAAGAGAATAAGTTAATGTCAAACTTCTGTTTCAACACAAAGTGGAGGCATTTTGATATAGAAAACAAATATTTAAATATGTATTATGTACCAGCTGCCTTAAATGATTTAAAAAATAAAACAGAACAAAACATAATATAAAATAAAGTAATAGAATATTTCAGCTATCATTAAGTTAATGTATCAGAAGTAGCAAGGAACAACTATGGTTTAACAAAGTGACAATAAATTTTGATTTTCCCGCTTCCCCCACAACACTAAGTCCTATAAGAAGGAAAAAAAAATTGAAAACATTAATTTAGATGCAAAACTTTATCAAAAGTGACAACACATAATTAAAAAAACCCCATAACTTTTCCAAAACACTTTTTCTTCCAATTAGAGTTTTCCAGGCACCTCCAAAAAGTTTCACCTATATCCTGATCTGGATAGTTCACAGGGAGATGGGAGGAGGCTTTTTATTCTTACTCTTTAGTATTATTCTTACATTTTGACTCAGGCATCCAGTAGTACAGGTCCACAGCTCTTTTGTCCTAGGTGACAGCGTTGAAGTTGGTACTATCTTTCACCTTCAGCTACTCGATGAACTAATTTAGGTTGAAAACACTCATTTTTCAATCAACATACAGCTGAGGAGATGGTTCACTGGGGTGGGAGCAAGCAGCTGGAATCAAACACCCGTAAATTGGTTGTGCTAGTACAGGAGGGGGTTTGCTGAGCCATGGTCACACTGTGACAAGCATGTGGGCTCTGTTCCCAGAAAAAATTGTGGTATAGAGTCATAAAATGATTTCAGTTGGAAGCGATATTTAAAGATGATCTGGTCCAAGCCCCCTGCCATGGGCAGGGACATCTTTCACTAGATCATGTTGCTCAAAGACCCATCCAGTCTGACCTTGAACACTTCCAATGATGGGGCATCCACAAATTCTCTGGGCAACCTGTTCCAGTGTCTCACCATCCTCATCACAAAAAAAATTTCTTCCGTATATCCAGTCTAAACCTACTGTCATTCAATTTAAAACTGTTGCCCCTTGTGCCCTATGGGCACTGGTAAAAAGTCTTTCTCCATCTCTCTTGTAAGCCCACTTTAAGTATTGAAATGTCACAATAAGGTCTTCCCAGAGCCTTCTCTTCACCAGGCTGAACAATCCCAGCTCTCTCAGCCTGTCTTCATAGGAGTCATGTTCCAGCCCTCTGACAATTTTCATGGCCCTCCTCTGGACCTGCTCTAACAGGCCCGTGTCTTTCTTGTACTGGGGACCCAACCTGGATGCAGTACTCCAGGTGTGGTCTCACGAGAGTGGAGTAAAAGGGCAGAATCAACTGCCTTGACTTGCTGGCCATGCTTCTTTTAATGCAGCCCGGGATACAGTTGGCTTTCTGGGCTTCAAGTGCACATTGCCAGCTCATGTCCATATCCCGAAGTCCTTTTCTGCAGGACTGCTCTCGATCCATTCATCCCCCAATCTGTATTTATACTGGGGATTGCTCTGACCCAGGTGCAAGACCTTGCACTTGGCATTTTGAACTCCATGACGTTCATTCACACGGGCCCACTTCTCAAGCCTGTCAAGTTTCCTTTGGATGGTATCCCTTCCCTCAAGCAAATCAGCTGCACTACTCAGCTCGGTGTCCGCAAATTTGCTGAGGTTGCACCCAATCCCACTGTCTGTCACTGATAAAGATATTAAAAAGTGTTTGTCCCAGTATGGACCCCTGAGGGACACCATTATTGTTTTCCATTTGGACATTGAGCTATTGACTGTAACGCTTTGGATTCGGCCATCCAGCCAATTCCTTCTTCATCTAATCCATCAAATCTGTGTCTCTCCAATTTAGAGGCAAGAATGTTGTTGGGGACCATATCAAAGGCCCTATAGAAGTCCAGGTAGATGACATCAGTAGCTCTTCCCTTGTCCACTGATGCAGTCACTCCATTCCTGTGTAAGGCAGGGGAAGAACGAATTCCAAAACACCTCAAATTCTTAATCTTTGTGAATATTTGGATTTGCAGAGATGTGGGAGTTTTTATCTTTTGTTCAGAGTTCCTTGGACACACTTACTGAGTTTGATGAATTTTTTCCATTTATCCAAGAATTCCCATGGACTGGCCAGAGGTATACTGGTCAGGCATGCACTAAAAAAATACATCACCTCTCAGAAACATTGAACTTAATGATGTGTCACGGGCACTTTTTTGTCTCAGGAAACCTTTGATGTGAGTATGGAGGCCTTAGCACATACATGTTTCTAGGGTGTGTCATATTTTTTGCAGGTAACCAAGCAGTTCAAAATGACAGACTAAGCCTCTTCCCCAGTGACCCAGTTAGCACATAGGACCACAGTAATCCTATAACTAAATACAGGCACCACCTTTCAAAATTAGCAATAATAATACCCGGCTCCTAGACAGCACATTTCATCAGATCTCTGAATGCTTTACAAAGGATCAGTATCCATCTCACGGCTTTATAGATGGAGAAACAGGCACCACAGGGCAAGATGACTTGCCCCAATTCATCCTCAAGGCCAGCAGCAAAGCTGGGAACAGCAATTCAAGTCTTTCTGGTGCTCAATTTCCCACCTTCTCAAATAAACCCAATGACCTCATTGTGATTTGTGATGAATAACCCATTTATTGTAAACAATGAATGAAGCATTACAACAACACAAATCTGTCATTTTCATCTGTAGTGGATTCCTCTTTGGCTGTCATGAAGTGTCCCTTGAAAATGTCCTTTTTTTTACCCAAATGTGTACCCAGGGTTAAAATTCTTTGTATGCAGATGTTTATTTTTAGATATTATCTCTATTGGTTGTTACTGAATGCTTAACTTTCACAGAGGGTCAAAAAAGGTCGTCACTATAGAAAAGCTTTGTATAAACTAACAACTCTGCCTTGGTCTCTTATTTAAAGGGAATAATATATTGCATGAAAAAAAATACGCTGAAAAGTGTTCTATTGCAAAAAGAGATGGAAAATCTATTTTTATTCAGGCCTGCAGCATGCCATAAAAATTTTATTTTTTGAATATGCTGAGTGACATACACCCATAGACATATCAGATAATTTACACAGTATGTAATGGGAGTGATAATGATCTTATATCCTCAGAAAAAAAGCTTTGTTAAAGCAAAGTTAAGCTCATGCATATATCACAATTAAACTAAAAAAACCCACTCTGGTTCTAAAAGAAAACATTGGCATGCATGGAAGTTCCCCATTAATGCTGAATTCAAATTTTTAAAATATGAAGGTCAGGAAGTTCATTCTTTAGCTTCTGCAATCAATGACAAACCCTTCCTACCTGGCGTCAACCTCCACCAGCCACTTTGCTCACAGTAGACAAAGGCCGTAACTTGGCTTTGCAAATCTAGGGTATCACAATCATGCATGAATTTGGTTTCTAGTAATTGCCTGCTTGTTTTGTGTTATCTGATATTCCTAGAATCCCCCCAAGAGGATGTCTTGAACTGCTGGGGGACATGGAAAGCCATTTCCTTAGCATATCCTCTCCCAAGATGTTTGGAGAAGGACTTTCTAACTATCTTTAGCAAAGAAGTGGAAATGCCATTTGTGGATCAAGCCCATTTGGGACCCACAGGTCCTGGGTCTCTTGTTCTAGAAAGGGACTTTTCAGGATCCTGGACTGACCTGGAGCCTCTTACCATCTTCACTTCTGTATCTGTATGTTGAGCTTTCTAGATAATTTTGGATCATGAGTCCAAAGGCTTCTTTTAAGTTTCCGAATTACCTGCTCAGCTATCTGTGCACACTGTGGCTGTGTGCACTAACATTTTGAAGGATAAAAGGTGAAGTATTAGTAGCAGCTGCTGTCAAGACAGCAGCTAAAATATGAACACACTTTCGTGGCCCTCACTTGATGTGAAGCAGGAGAAAATCTGGTTCTATGATTTGGCTGATGATTATTTGGCCTGAGTGGAAAAAAATGGTGCTGGTTCAGGATTAGGCAATCCCAGGAGTTCAGTCTTTATATTTGCAGGTTTAATACTGTATTGCTTGTTCAGTGCATTGCTTTTGAAGAGGCTGGAACGATTAACAAGTTCAGCTTATGAGATGTTTGGTGGAGCAGCTCTATGTCAGCTTGGAAGGAGCAGAGACAAAGGCACTGAAAGTCAAACTAAGGAGAGTATTTGGTATAGGGTGTCATTTGCATTAGACTTACTCAGATAGAAGGAACTTCTGGAATTATATCCAGTCCTATTCTAGTCCCTCAGATTTCCCCACTCAAAAGTGTTTCATACTGCTGCAGCTGTCTGCTTTTCAGGGTAATCAGGCAATTTTGGACATGGTTGGGCCAAGTCATTTTCTATCTTTTCTGTTTCTGTACTGGCGTGCACGAAATGTATATGGCTTAGAAGAAAGTATGTTGTTCAGAGTTCGCTTTAAGAGGGGTGGGAGGGGGAAGAAGAAAAGAAAAACAAACAAGCCTTGTCAGTGCTGTGGGTTTTTAAAACATTTAAATTTAATTGACAAAAAAGAATTTATTTTTAAATGTTGCCTTTTGTGAAATCTCTAGTTTTCCTTCAAGCTGTGTCAAGTGGCATAATAAAGTTGCCGCAGACATGAGAGGTTGTAGCAATTTCCCCCAGCTTTTCTTTTCCTTTGTACAGCAGCCCTGGGCGCTGTTAGTTGTGCTCATTTTGTTGCAAAGCTTCTTGCAGTGGGAGGGAAATGGTGGGAGAGCACTTGTGGAACGAGAAAATTAAAATAACAATGGAGTCGTGTTGTGAGGTGCAACCTTCTGCCACTGACTCAGCATGTTCACGTACATGTGGGCGATGGTCCATATGACTTGTACTGACCTAGTTGACTCAATCAAAGAATTTGAAATAAAATGTTACTACCAACTTCGGGACTTCAAGGGGTATTAAATGTCTCTACAAAGATCTCATGCACATTGCGCTGCAAAAGGAAGAAAATATATGCAGAAGCAGGATGTGAACGAGGGATTCGAGAGAGAACTGTGGAATAATCGGGAATGCTATTTAGTATTTCTAATTTAATAAACAGACACGTTTGTCCTAGACAAAACTGGTTAGAACTCATAATTTTAGCATGGCTCAATGTGTGAAATTTTTCACCAAGGAATAAGTTCTTCCGTTGCCTTAAACTTTAGCAGAAAATATGAGGCAATGGATACCTCTTCTCCATACCAATTAGCAGCAGAAAAAAAGTCGGGGGTGCATCTGGGATGCTGGGGCAGTCAAAAGGGGACATGGTATTAACAAAAGACAATGAGACAAGCACGTGGTATAAGAAAAATCCTCTGACAGTTTGAAAACATGTTGAAGGAAAGCAGCAGGAGACTCCAGCTTTTGGGGTTAGTCTTCTTATCCTGTCTCCCTTAGCATCTTGGCTTTGTCCCTTTCAGATCCTGACTCACTCCTCTCTGCCCCTTTTTGTTCTTCCTCCATCGGAGTGCTATGTTGTCGACCTTAGCAGGAGGCACAGAGAGAGGCGAGGAAGGGAGTTTGTCCTGTTCTCTGAAACCAGACATCCATCTGTCCTCCGTAGTCTAGGGCAACCCACAGTGCAATGCACTGCAACGCAGGGTTGGGAAAAAAGACGGAAATAAAGCTGTCCCAGGTGTCCCAAAATAAGTGTGGCCATGCCTGGTAGTGCTGGCAGGGCGGTGCTCACCCACTCTCCCATATGTGCATGTTTGGAGTAGTGGGAAAGAGGGAAGAAGGCAGGAGGAGGGGGCATAGAAATAGCCTCAAGCTTTCCATCAGCTTTTGCTGCTGTGCAGCTGTACCTGTGGTGGATAGGAAGGCTGGGCCGTAGCTGGAGGCATGCAGATAATAGGCATTTCAGCTCTACTGAGCGGTGCCACGTTGAGACCTGTCCTCCACAGGCTTTTGTTAGCGGCCCACTTCCCCTCGTCACCTCCGTGAGCAATAGGCCAGCCAAATCCTGCTGTGTGATTGCACACCGGTGGGCGAGGACTGAAATCCGGCAACATTGCATGGGGCAGTAGTTAGCCAGAAAAGAATTTTCCTTATTCCACCTCCCTTCCTAAAATTTCCAAGCTTACCTTGAGAAAATTGCCTATAGAAGCATGCACAGTATACATCTGCCTGTCTCCTTGTTCAGAGAGGATGTGTAAGGGAGGACGTGGGATGTGTGGGAAAGAGGAAGGAAAAGGAAAACATCAGTATGACGTTATCAGCATGAGTTTAAAGGGAACAAATTTGGATTAAATACGAAAGTGATCCAGGTAAGGGAGAAATGAACCTTTCATCAAACTTAGACTCTTTTCAGCTGCACTTAGACTCAGTTCTGAGCTTTGGCTTGGACACCTGAAAGCATAGAGAGATAGGTTTGTACTGAGCCATATTTGTAAGGGTTTTATTGCAGCTACCAGGATTAGATGCTTCTTTTTTTTTTTTTTAAAGGAAAAGAGAAACACTGTGGAAATTACTAGGCTTCTAAGGAAGGGCAGCTAGTGGAATACAGTTATCAGCAGATTGCATGCTTTGATTTGGTCTGAATAAGTGAGGTGCATAAAAAAAAACATTGCGATTTAGAGATTTCTCTGCAGTTTGCCTGTTTTATAAGGTTGACTCATGTGCAGCAGTTTAGATTGGTTTGGAATAATCACCCTGGAAGGAACATGTTGCACCTTTAAATGGTCTCCCTTTGAAGCAACACTGTACAATATACAAGTTGGAACTGAACTAACTCTTCATTCTGAGTATGTCTTGATTAAACGTATCCTTCAGTTCTGTTGATGAATGTCCCAAAGCAGGCCATTTCTCTTCATACTAATTCTTGTTAAGCTTCCCTTTTTTGCAAGTATATTTCAGTCTTGAGTTTGCTTCACTGAGATGACTGCTGTGAGGGAGCATTTGCTATCTACAACTCTAAATTGGGCTATCAGAGGCTCAGGCTATTGTTTTTGTTCTCTGAATGTAAAACAACACATTTAAAGCTGACCTAGTATTCTGTAACATTCATACCCCTTCCTCTTCTGCTTCCCCATATAAAATGGATTATTACTACATACGTGTACTTCAGACTTTTATACATCCTGGGATCCTTCCAGCCGTTCCCTAGCTTCCTTCCTCACCTAGATTCTTCCCCTCTATGTTGGGTGGCCAAACAATTGCATTTATTTTCCAATTTTTGTGTTGCAATGGCTGATTCCTGGACAGACACCCCAGAGACTATAAACAGGGGCCTCCAGGACTAAATGAACTGGTTTAGCATATGGCTGAGAGCTCAAACCCTGCCAATTACCATCCCCTACAGATCTCAGCAGGGTTTTCAAATCACCAGTGAGTTCCATTCTCTCTCATCCCACTTTTAATATCATCATTCTTGGGGATATCTTCATTGGCTCTGAAAATACATGTGGTCTATTTCTATTAATAGGAGCCTTCCACCAGGTCTCCTCTTGTGTATTTGGCATGACAGAAACGTAATGAGGCATTTGAGTTTGATTTTGAATTTGACAGAATAGTTGAAGAGGATTTTTTCCCCCAACGTATATCATAGAAAGGAAAATATGTCCCTTTTACTGCTGCTTACGAACTGGCTTTCCATTAAAATCAGAGCCACTCTGACTTGAGAAGACCTAGGAATTTAGAGAAGAGCAGCTGTGTAGAGACAGCCTTGAAAGAGAGAAGGATTGCTGCTTGGGATCCGAAACATTTGGCGACGTTAGAGCCTGGAGGTGGAAGCAGTACACGGGCATGACAGAGTACTTGTGGCAAAATCAAATCCTATATTCAAGGGATTTCTCAGAAAGCAAGGCAGACTCGCCTGGCCTGAATAACATTTGCCCCCTACACCATGATGACTTTTAATATAAATATTCAAGGAGACTTATAATAATGCCAGCCTAAAAGCTTCATATCTTGATTGTCTCTTGAAGGAAAGAACCTGAAGAGATATTTTTCTAAGACAAGACTCACCCTGTGTGCCAGAAGGTGAGAGCTGACCTCTGGATGCTAGAAACTTTGCCCACAGATAACATGCATATTGTATTTGCCCACGAACAGATTTTCCCTATTTGGAAAAAAATCTTTTATATCTCAGTATTTTCTACATTTATAAAGTTCTTTTGTTAATGAAAATGCTTCAGCAGGGGTTCACATACTCTTAGAGTAAACACTCAGTGCAAGTGAGGACCAGAGTGTACGCTTCTATGAAGATGCCCTCTTCAGTTTTCACTTTATCAAATAAATTAAAGGTGCTTACTCTATACTTATAAGTACATCATTACTTCTAAGTGCTATATTATTATTATCGAAGTGTTCTTACACTGTCACAGAAAGACCTTGACATGCTGTAAATAACTTTGCCTCTCGCTTTGATACTACGTAGACTCCTGCAATTGTGTTTATTGTCTGCAGGCATTATGGATGCCTAATATGAAAGAACTGGAGAGCCCACACTCAAAATGAATGGATATACATTCTCTTTCTATTTAAGCTGATTCTCTACCTCAGGGAATGTTTGATACATCATCTTGGGCTTTGGGACTGAAAAGGCTGAAAGGGAAAGAAAAAAAAAACCCTGTACACTGATTCTTTCAGAGCTTATTTTTCTTCACCGCCCTTCAGTAAACGAAGGAGAGGTAAAGCATTATGGAGGTAGCAGTGGCTGAACGTCAACAGCTTCTTAGGTACGGGGTGGATACTTAATTATCAGCGCACATGAAACCTTCTGATCACTAATCTTGTACTAAGCACTCACATGATTCCTGGTAGCTGCTGTCTTGAGCTGGCCAAGGCAGCCTGCAAAAAGAACTTGAAATATCACAGTAATTTAGTATTTCAATATCCAGTACCAGAGGAAACAAACAAACAAAAATCATACCACATAAATGACCCAATAGTGGGTCAAACTGCAAAGATACATTAAAGACCAAATTTTAATCTGTGAATTGTGTGTCTCTAACTCTAGCAAGATGAAGCCTGTGACAGCAGAAGAGAAAATGCTCGTAAGCATGAGTATCTGGCTAGGGAACAAAATAAAGAAGGGACGAATCCATAACCTCATCCCCTTTCAGAAAGGCTTGAAAATTTTACTTGGCCAAAGAGCCCCTTTCTAGCATTGAAACTTTCATCTCTTCACAGACCTGCAGCCAGAGACTTGGTGGAGCCTGTAAGAGCCTTTATTGTATTGCATGTTGTTAGAAAATTTCTCAGATATGGGGGAGAACAATGACAATATAAAATCCCTAGAGAGTTTTGTTTTTTCCAGCAACAAGAAACATTTTTACAAGACATTCTATAATAATCTGTAAATTATAACGGAACCACTTTCCAGCTATTGAAAAATCAGACATATCTACAAGGTGACGCAAAACGCTTACACCAGTTTCTTTCACCAACCTCTGTATCTATCTCTTCCTAGGAATGGCTGGTTTTCAGTCACCATCCCCATGTTTGTAGCTTCCATATAAACCAGCCATTGACAGAGAAAAAGACTGAAAATATCAACAGCATTAGACATAAGAGAAATATCCATTCTGGCTTTGTATATAAAGCCATCCTCCTTGCTACATCAGGAAAAGGCTAGATTTACAACTGGCAATGATAAAAAAACGCAAATGTATATACAGTGAATATGAAAGAAATTGCTTGTAGTGACTTCTAGCTACCAGCTCTAGAATAACTTTCCCGTATAAGAATCATGGGCAAAACCTTCAGGCAATTAGTTTTCTAATGAAGCTTGATACATACAAGAAGAGGATTATACAGCTTCACTGCTTGTAACTGGGGGCCTGCTGATGACCTGCGGGGTCCCCTCCAGTGCTGTGTCCTAATTTGCAGCTAGGTTTGTTTCTGCTCAGATAACAGAGCCAACCCAGGGCTCGAAAAGTTGGCTGGTTCAGATCTGCTTTCCTTTATCAAACAGTAGTTGCAGAATCTTTGTTATTGCTGAGATGTGAGCCAGAAAGAAATCCCCTTAGGAAGAAGAAAAAGGCCACTGTGCTTTCACTTCTGTTATACTTTCTGTTTTTTTCTCTGCGTCAAAGCTACTCCTAGAATCCCCGCTATTGAAATGCATTGATTTATTAGATTATGTATTGCATTGAAATTTAACTACCATAATTAGTTCAATCGCTGTGTATCCGGCTTTAAATGCTGTGCCCATCACAAGGGTATCTGCACGCTTTGGTAACTGAGTTGCAAACTAGAAATCATCATCAAAAATACTGACTTTCCACTGTCGCTCCAAAAGGTGCCAGCAGTTTATTAGGATGTTTGCCTGAGGAAAATCTGAGTGACATCATTACAATTCGGTAGCTCTCCTAGTGATTAATGTAGAGAACAAAACTGTATGTTTATGTGAATAGAGGATCGTTTGCTTTCAAAAGTAAATACTCCTGAGCTGCACTGAAAGTAGCTAGAGTTCATAAACTCAGACAGAAAAAAAATTGTGCTGCTCAGAAGTATATCGATCACATTAAATAAATATCTAAATTAACACATTTTTCAGAGCCAAAAGTTTAATTCCATACATTAATGAGATACAAATCCATGTTCCAAAAGACTGTAATAACTTCCTCTGTAGTGCCTGCTGGGTTGTGGTGGGTTTTTTCAGGGGATCGAGTGGGGTAGAGTGCAACCCTGTGCGTGGCCTTCCCAGGTCTATGGGAAATAATTTTAAATTTCAGTGGCAGTGCACATTAGATGATCACCACCTAGGCAATGACATTAGTTGCCATAGTAACCTCAGGTTGCATCATTAAGAATTTTAAATGTTGACAGTTGGGAAGCATAGCTTGAAACACTGGGAGAAGAGCAGGAAAGAGGCAGGCTTGAGAGAAGTGTACCAAGCAATGAGAGGGCTGAGTGCTTCTGTTGTGCCAGGACTGGCTGGGGCAACGATGGAGGAAACCGAGGGCATGGATATATCAAGTAGCATTTCTGTTTTCCTCCTGGATCATTGAAACACAAGGGGACAAAACTGTTCTCCAGCTTTTTTATTCCTCCCTTTCTCTAGTCAGAAAGAAGGGCAACGTGCCCATTTGAAGCTGGTTACTGGTGATCTCCTTTTGCATTTTAGACAAGCTAGAAGTGCATGTGGCTGGCTGGGGAACCACAGCTGGCTTCTCTGGAAATGGTGGTGTTTCTAGGAACTTGGTTATTCTGAGTCCCAGTTTGTTTGCATTGGTGCTGCTGTGCTGATTCTGATTACTCAGGCATTATACGCTCTGTTACCCAGGGCATTTACACCACTGCCTTTGCCACAGCATAAGGTGGCCTTGTAAGTGTTGAGAATATCCAACTGTCATTTATAATATGCCTTCTCTCCATCAAATCCCTCCTCCACCACTAAGTTGGATATTCACATAGGCAACACAGCTTTTAGAAGTACTTTCCATCTAAATTAAAAGAGAGAAACCCCAAATTTTGTCCCAAGAATGAGTGATTTCTATTCAGACATATTCCTCTTTGATCTCTCCTTCTGTAACTGTGTTCTTCCCAGTACATTCGTGGTGAAAATAGTGGAATGTTGAGATGAGACCCAGAGGGAGCTGAATGAGGTACTCATGTTGCAGTGTTCAGACCCTTATGCCACCCAGTCCCTCCTGCATTTTTGGCCTTAAAACTCAGTGACTGTTGCTAACAGACTGGCTTTGGAAAAGGATGCTGGAACTTGAGTATTTGTCCAGGAAACTACTCTGGAAAATCCTGAAGGAAGTAAAGTGTGGCAGGAAAGTTCCATGTTTTCATTCTTCAGTTATTTTACAAATATGAATGCAATCACATTTGAATGCTATAAACATGTGAAGGAAAACTCAAGTTCCAAACATTTTCTGGATGAAGTATGAACAGCTTTCATAGTTTCCCAGGGCATGTCATGCAGAACCTACTTTCATTCTTCCTATCTTCTTTTTTTGAGTTTCTGCACCTTTCTTTCTATCCATGTTCCAAGTATCTGGCTATAGTGCATCCTGGTGAGTAGGAACCTCTCGCCTAACCTACTTGTAAAACTTTCCACATGACACGGAAGGGACAGCAACATCAACAGGTTAAAAATCCCAGGCTCCACAGCTGCACTGGCAATAGCGAAATACCTAGTACTCAGAATATATCAGTATATATATCTTCCATAAATTTTCCTGGTGCAGCCTTATCTTCTGTACCAGAGGATGAAGTGCCCGGTGTTGGGAACAGCTGGTTTAGGTGCAGATGTCAGACTCCCATGCCCCGTTCCCAGCTCACAGTAGAGGCAAGGCTCCCTAAGTGAGTCAGTGTCTGCGTGTCTTCAGGAAGGTTTCGACACGATTCCAGCCTTGCTCAGAGCTGACTCTAGCCCATTAATTTAGAACTGGTGTTATGCATGCTTTTATCTTGGCTGGAATTAAACAGCACTCGCATCCTTTTACCAACTCCCGTAAAAAATGAACGCTTCTGCTAAAGGTTTATGGCAAAAGACAGACCCTCTCCTGAGGTGTCTGCACAAGTGTTTCCTGTTGAAGTCACACTTTATTTTGATGCTTTAGGAATATAAAATACAAATTTCCACCCATGATTTATCACTAATTTGGGATATAAGAATCTAAATGGGACATTAGACAAGCATATTAGTGCAAAGCCTAGCTGCTATGAAATGGCTATTAGAGATTACCTTTAAAAATATATTTTACAGCAGATATGCTCATCTTGTTGTTGAATAATCAATGGCTGCACCCCTGTGTTAAATTTATTAGCATATCTACAAGATGCAAGTGCATTTTCATTATAGAAAACTGTACCGGATGGCTATTTTCAAATTAAGAATAATCACATGGTGAGATATATTAAGAAACATGGAATTGATAGCAGCACTGATGTGTCACATACACTGCTATTGGGTTTTGCATTAGAAAGTATATTTCTTTGCTGTTGTTTTTTTAAAACACACTAAATTGGCTCACAAGCATATTCATTTCTATGAGTCCTGATAGAAGAAAATAATCTCCCCCAGTCAGAAGTAATTCTGACTTTGGGGTTTTTGTAAATAAACTATGCACAATTGAATGAGAAAATCAGGAATTTCATGCTATTCCTACCAGACAAACGTGTATTGTGACTAAGTCAATGTATTCTACCATAGGCACAAATGTGCAAGTTCACTTTAATAATTGAGGACTTAGATGAAATTGTTCAGATGAAATTGTTCATGTTAAAGTCTAAATGATAAAACAATCCTATCAATTGTTTGTTGTTAATAATGGTTAAAGTTTACCATGGAAATGTAATATACAGAATGAAGATGTGTTTCTCCTCAGATTCTGCTTCAAAACTCTGCCAGTCTCTGTCAGTAAAGCGGCTATGAAGAATGGCCACATCAGTGTGTCATGTGTCCTGGTCCAGTAACCCCCTAGGCTATGTACAGCATCTCTGTGAGATCTCCAAGCCTCTCACGTCCAGAAAATGGGTAGTGTGACTCACATGCCAGCACAGTCCTAAGATATGGTTCACAAAACCCATATCCAAAGACCAGTGTGAAAGTGGTCCTTCAGCTGGACATGTTGAGCCCACTGCACAGGCACATGGTTTATACTACCTCCTGGATCCCTCACAAAGCATGTCTCTGGACCTGGATCCTATGGATCCATGCATTTAACAGCCTGGCCTCTGTGTCTAAATTGCCTTGGAGGCCAGGCGAGAACATGTCCTATCTGGTCTCTTTGAGCAACTAGCCCAAGGAAGTATCCTAGAAGGACTCCTAGATACATTTTCAGATTACTAGACAGGAGGTTTCCCAATGGGCTTAGTAAGCAAGGTCTTTTTGATATGTGTCAGACCTGTGTCTAATATGAGGAGATGCCAATAACAGTTGATGGTCTATACATCAATGTTTTCTCTTTTTTCAGTTTTGTTGTGAGGCGGTAGTTCTTTGAGGAAGTATGGACTCGCCTTCAGGGTATGCTCCTTGACAGCAACCTCTCTCTCTTGCTGTTTGCATTTGACAACTGAAAAGCAGCAACAAAGTAGTGAGTTGTGATTAGGGGCTTTTCATAGGAGCTCTAAGACACCTAAGAACAGTCTCTTGGTATTACTGCGTCCCTTCCAGCACTCTCTGTACACGGTTCCTACTTGCTGTTCAGACTGAAGCAATCTTTCTTTGGTGTTTGTACAGCACCTAGCATAACGAGATCTCACCTCATGGACTATGACCCTAGGTCTATAGGCATGGAACTCAAGGCCACATTGATGCACAGCGATATCACTGGCACTGTTTTCATTACAGGAACCATGTCCAGACATGCTGAAGACCCTTCAGCCGGAAGGACTCTGCTTCTCAGCACCGTATGACAACTATCATGACATTTTCTACAGTAGCGTCAAGCTGATCTTCTAGGTGTCATGAAAAGTCCTTGAACCAACTGAGAGCATTCAAAGGATACTGTGAGCTGAGAATGCCACTAACTCCTTGGGGGCACTGTGGTTGCTGAGATAATGCTGGATACAGGATATCAGCAGGAGGCAAGCGCTACTGGCAAGGATATGTGTAGTTTGTCTGGTTCATGGATGTCCGTGTCACTGAGTGAGAGGAGGGTATCCACATATCTCAAGGAACAGAGATATTGCAGAAGACAGAAGCCTCATGCACACACATCTACCATGGCTGACATCACTGCCAAGATCATGGAGAGTGACAAGTGAGAGCAAGTAGTATGAACGGTGACCCATGCAATTATGCTGAAAACCAGGAAGCTCTTGTAGGGGAACATCATGTGAAGCTGTGCCCCATCAATGCTGTGGTACAGCAGGCATAACTGGGCACGATATTATTCTGAAATCTGAGATGACATTTGGGGTAATGTGAATGCTGTAGGAGAATGATGGTCTCCTCGATCTTTTTGGCCAATGCCAAATGGGCAGTGCGGATGGTCTTGCAAGAGGCAATCATTGGGGGTGATCTAACAGAGAAGTATGGCGACACCAGTAGCAGCTGAGTCCTCTGAACAGACTTGGTGTTGAGCCCTGACAGAGGAACTGGAGAACTGGTTCAGCACTCTATTGCAGAGGGCCAGAGAAAAAGTGCAGTGGTGGGAGAATAGATGCTTTCTGAGGTGTATGGCTGACCCTGTTAGATACAGGCATTCTTGAAACCATCTCAAGCTGTTCCAGGCAGGAGAGCTCTTGTACTTGGCTCTGCCTTGGGAAGACAGTTCAGTTCTCACACTATTTTTTTTTAGTCCGTTAATGAAAGTGCTTTCCTAGGGTGTAAAAAGTACAAGGCAACAGGACATAATAACATGTATTAGCAGTCTCTGATATTAATAGTACAGATTGTCACATGATATGACAGTGATTAAAGTGGGCATGGATGGAGGTCTCCCTTTCTTCTGGGAGGCACTGTTCCCCTTTGCAAACAGAAAATAAACACAGCCCTTCCAGAGCATAAATGCCAATAACTGTGAAATTTTGATTAAATAATAGATATGTGTTCAGAAGCACTTTTTATAGTATGTGATTAAGAAAGATAACTAGACATCCTTACAGCTATAATGATAATAATTACCACAACACATAAAGTGTAGAATATGACACTGGAAAGGCCACTATTAACCTTTCCAAGGGTTATTTTTTGGTGTGTTTTTGACACTATGGACAGCAGTGTTCAGAGAACTAAATAAAACTATAGCTGTGACAGTTCTTTCCAGCCGTTCTCTGGTATGTTAAAGAGGAGGTGCAGAGGGGAGTGAAATATCTTCTATTCAAAACAGATGTTTGTTTAATATCAAACATCTGGGTAGTCTTAGAAAGACTGTTTTGCTGAGATTTCTGCAACTCTTGGTAATTCAGAAAACTGACAACAGTGCTTCCCTGTTTAAAATTAGGCTATAAATAACAGCTCCATGCCCCGGACCAAAAGCTTTTTTACTCCTAGCAAGCAAATTTCATGTCTCAAAAGTGTGATGCCACGTTGTCCAGCAGATCACATACATTATCAGATAACGCTAATCTGTGAATTCCACGTTATGACATCTCTGTGCCTTGCAGCTCTAGTGGAGAATTACAGACCATACATGATAGATCCAAAAAAACTGAACCGCTATTTCAGATCTTACCAGAATTGCTTGGTGTGGAAGGGCTGGGTAAATAGGTTGGGGACCGTAGAAAAGATTGGCTGTGATGGCATCAGGTTTTCCAATAACAGAAGAAAGAATGGGTAAATTCCAGGAGTCTAAACATGAGACAAAGCAGAACATATGAATAGGTAATATTGGTACAAATCACCTTAAAGATTCCAGTGTACAAATCACCTTAAAGATTCCAGTGACTGAAAAAGGGAGAGCCAGCTCTGGAACTTTGTAACCCACCTGTAATAGAGGCTAGCCTCTGTAAATCAGTCAAGCTTGCAAACATGCCACCGATGTTCAATTCTGCTTTTCATATGATAAAAAAGTCCCTATTAGTCAGAGTCTTCGCAGCTGCAAAAATCATTTTGTACGACGGCGAGAGGATGCCATTATTTTAAATGATGGCATTGCAATGTGATAGATGGTGTGAAAGAGGACTGTAAATCCTGGGTCAGTCCTCTCTGCAGTGTCCTGCAAATAACACAAGCAATCCAGTAGTCCGAGCTGCTCAGGATAGTGTTTTTAAACACATTAATTAAATCAAATTGAAGTAAATTCAGCTAAGCCAAGATTTCTTCAACAATTTATTATTGAAAACACAATTAGCTGGAGGCATTTGGAGGAGTTTTGTGAAATCAAAGGCTGCACTGCAACTGAGAGTAAGTTTTCCAGCCGTCAACTCATTAATAGCAGAAAATGGATGTGCTGCTGCAAGGCACCAAATCAGAAGTAAAAATATGGAACTTGTTACTGTGACTCCAAGAAAAAATTCTAAATGTTAAAATATTTCCAAGCTGCTGTCACCAATGCCCTAACTTCATTTTTTAGGTTGAAACTCAGACCCCTTATACCCTAAACTGTCGGTTTTTGGAGCAGATTAAGCCGCTATTGGGTACAGCTATTGGGTTGAAATCTCTTTTGGCAACAGACTTATCCTGATTTTTCAGGATCGTTTTCCTCACTCTCGTTTCTCTCAATTTTGCTATCATTTCTCAAGTTACTCACTTTCTTCCTTGTGCTGGATGCATCAAAAATAACTGTTACTGGAATCAGGGCATGTTAGCCAAACTCGGGCAGTAAGAAAGAAACCTGCTGCTCTCATCCGTGCCACCCTGGGAACCATGTACTCTGGCATCACAACTTCCCTGTGAAAGGAGCTGAGGGTTCAGTCCACAATAGCTGCTGAAAAGAGCAAATAGCAGAGGCAGCAAAATGTTCTTTAACCAGCGGAGCAGGGCCTGACACTCTCTGCAGGAGAGAGTAGCTGCACAGGCACAAAGGAAAAGCAATTTTGCATTAAACGCCTGTGCGTAGCGAGGACTGAAACCACCATTCCCATGTTAAGTCTGTAAGAGTGCCCCAAATACGGTCCCAATGAAACTTTTGTCCTAATAGGAAGAAAATTTAAACCCAACTGACCCGTTAGTATCTGAACATCGCTGCGCAGAAACACGGCAGGATTCCATCCCCGTCCACCCCAGGACTCGTAGTAACGTAACTCATGCGTTTCACTGACTTGATGTCAAAAGCCATTTGAAGTGAATGCTGTCACAAGTTTGAAGTAGACTTCACCTGGATGTTCAAAACAGTCTTAGGAGTAAAGAATCGTCTTTCTCCCACTCATACGCAGTCCCTATCGAGGTGGGCTGTTTGTAAACTGAGAGTAAAAATTCACTTTGTGTTCTGGCTGCAGAAAAAGCTGGCTTTCCGTTAAATTTTTGTTCACGCACTTGAGTTTGTTCGAAAAGAGGACTTTAGGAGTCTCTGATTCAGCTAGAAGCATGTAGACAGACTAGACTTCATCCCGCCCAGTCCAAGCTGTCACATATAAGGCAAAGTCCACATAGTGTGTATGACACAGTCTCCAGACTGGTAAGTTCACCTGAGAGGAACAGCACATTTTTCCCTTGAGCACGCTGACTTAGCAAGAGAGCTATGTAATTTCTGAATCATGGGTTTTTTTGCATCCATACAGCTGGGAATGTAAACCAAAGCTCATCTGTGTAGACATGGATCCTGCTTCACTTAAGGTTATGAATTGTCATCTGTGCTGCTTCCTCTCCTGTATTACATTGAAAGCAGAAGTAACAGGATTAAGGAATTTTGCCTTCCCACCGTCAGATGCATTTAAATGAATCAACCGAAAAGAGAAAATGTTCAGTACTTTATTTTTAATTCCTACTGACTTTCACTGTTCTTTGCTTTCAGAATAGATTTAGAAATGCTAATGTAATTCAAGGAAATCATATCGCTGCCTCTGATGACTTTGAGTAGGAAGTACTAGAAATCTCAGGGAGGCCCTGGTAAGACTACATTTATTTAATGATTTTGTTGATGTACTAAGTTCTTTATTAAACCCCAGCTTAGCTTTGGTGCTGGGGTCATGGTGTTCCAGGTTTTATCTTAATCTGATTTGCCAAGGAAATTAGAGTTATGGTGTTCTCCAAATTTGTGTGTGTGTGTGTGTGTGTTCATTTCTCTTTGTAACATTGGAACTCAGTGGCCAGTTTCAAGCAAAATTACCTAAGAGATTCTATCAAATATACTAACTTTTGATGAGTTTTGTGGAAATAGTTGATCAGATGGAGGAGTGAAGCTCAAATTAGTGCCCTGTTATGGAAAAGGATGCAAACTGATCTCACCAGCATCATTAGACACAAGTAAATCCAAATCAGTTAAACACATTTCAAATGACATTGGTGGAGAAGCTTCAAAGCTCATATCTCATTAGCTTGGAACAAGCCAAGTGGAAGACATGGGGCCAGGACAGCCGCATTCAACTTCTGCTGCTCTCTGAACTGCTTGGTGTTTGTCAACCAGAAGTTTCTAGGCTTCTTGAGTTTAGAGGGAAATTTTCAAAATTATAAAGTCACCAGAGATGACTGGCGACTGGTGAGGTTCAACACTTAAAGTTGGCCACACTCTGCCTCTAAAGCTACACAGCCATACAAAGAAATTGCTTGAATGTTCTGGGTTTCCTCTTTTTTTCCAGATTTCAGTTGAAGATGCATATACCTTAGGTGACAGAAGGAAACCCAAGTAAAAACAGTGTCTTCATTTATCATGAGAAAAGGGCTATATCCTGCCTTTTAAAAAACTGAGACAAACTGAGGAAAGCACGGAGAAAACAAAAATGAAAAAATGGCACAAGATTTGGCAACAAACTTTTGTGATGAAAAGTTAAAGAATTTGACCTTGCTTAGGGACTAGGAGATGGAAGAGAGGCTTCTAGACATGGGAAGAGACAGTGAAAAGACCATTAATCCATGAAGTCACAACAAAAAATAACAAGTACAAGCAAATGATACCTTGCTTTGAACGCAGCGTAATCATACCCTGCACAAATCCCTTTGTGTCATGCTTCACCAGCAACTCTGAAAACACTAAAAAAAACCCCAAACCCAAAACAGATGAAACTTTTGTCCCAAGCTTGGTTATTATTAATACTTCTCTGGCCTAGTGCCTTGCTCACTCGCCCAATGGTCGCAGTCCAGCCCCATATATATCCCAATAGGATATAATAGGATACTCATCCTACCAAAGGAGAGAGAGTTTCTGCTCCCATGTATGTGTAGGTTCCCCTCGCTGGTTTGGGTTACTCTGTGGTGCCATGTGGGAGTTTCTAACACACTCAATCCTCGGGTTAGGTGAGCTGATCTCATTAAAGCAGCCCCCTGCTACTGCCCAGGGCCTTAGATACTTCCCTGTAATTTATACATGGAATGAGGATGAAGCAGGTAAAGATAGCATCATCTGAAAATACAGAGATGACTATAGATTGGAACAGTCATTTGGATGAGTGGATTAGTAAATCATTAAATTAATCCTATTACAATGCAGGGGAGAGGACTATATTAACCTTTAAAGGTCCCGCAGAAACAAGGGGTGCTATAGAATGCATCATGGCTGAGGGAAATAATGAATTACACAGTTTATCAAACATACATACATATAATTTATTTTTCAAATATATAATGATGGCGATGATTATATTATGTACTTATGAAATGCCCCTCACCAAATCATCAGTGCCTATTTGCAGAGGTGCTTCGCAGATAGCTTTCAGACGATACAAATTACATTCAGGAGCCAACTGAAGTAAGCTGAACAAACTGGATATATGGCAAGGATTAATTACGGAGCTTTTCTGAATTTCACTGCTCATGTACACGTGAGATGTCTGACAAAGCATTTTTTCATATTTGACAAAGAACACATCACTTTTCACTAATACCATAAGCACACAGAAGCTGCTCTGATCTCCAAGAGTGAAACATTCAATATGCAGTTAAGAAACTTCTAAAAGCACGTACACAAATTTTACGCAGCCCCATAAAAAGCGAAGTCTGAGGAACAAAGAGTAAAAATCAGCCTGGAATTATTTTTGTGTTCTCACTGGTCTCAATTCTGACCCCCTGGAAGCTGCTAGAAATACTGTCACTGCCGGTACTGAAACATGAGAAGACCTCAAGCTGCTCTTGAAATATTACCACTGATTTCCTGATGTGAACTCCCTGACTTCACAGACATGCATGGAATTTGGCCATGTGTGTTTAAGCTGCTTTTTGAGATTTCTAAATTCGAGACACGTCTGAAAAACAATACATAAACATAAACATAAACATAAACATAAACATAAACATATACATATACATATACATATACATATACATATACATATACATATACATATACATAGATATATATCTCAATTACAGTGGAAAAATTTGCTTTTTTGGCAAAAGTTCCACATGGTGAGACTTTTCTGTCTCCTTCATCAAATGCTAAAATGTCCACGTAAAATATACCAGTTTATGCCAGGACGTGGCATTTCCGAGAAATTGTACAGGTGTTTTCCCTGGGCAGGAAGTGGGATGGAACGGCAGCCTTGCCTGTTCTTCACTACCCCCTCAGGTCAAATTTCATATTGTTGGAAAGACAGCTGGAAGATAGGATTTCCATGCTTAGTGGAAAAGTTTTGTGTTGTCTAATCACAAAAGTTTAATAGCCGCAGATCCAAATAACCAGATGGGCCCTATTATGTCTGAAGCATGTACCTGACATGTAAAAGAATTTGGGCAATATTTTCGTGCTAGAAAAGCAAGCTTAATTTTCACAACTCCCTCTTGCGAACTCCAACAAAATTCGGAAAAAAATTGTACTGTTTAAAAAACAGTAAAATTGTTCATGACTGGTGAGCTTACCAATTTTAAGGCCAGAATTCATTGCTAAGACACCTGACCTCCTGCGCAGCAGAAGCCACAACACCCGGAGCTGCACAGCTGTTCCGATGCCCATAACTTGCTTTTGCGCCCAACGCGTCCTCAACAGAACACCTTGAGCACGTGTTCAGCAGTGAGATGTTGTGATATTAGACAGGATTTTGCTAATATATATAGGACGTACATTTGCTAATATATAGAGAAGAGTATAAACACGCTTATGTTAATGATTTGCATTTCTAATAACAGACTGAAAGTACTGCCTGGGTCAATTGAGGTAGCTTTCTTACAAAGCTAGAGCTGAAAGCCTTCTCACCTGAACCATGGTTTTGGAGAAACCTTGGGGTTAGTCTGGATACAGAGAGAACCCCAAGGGACTTGGGTATTTGCTAAGAACAGTCCTGGACACTTGACTGTATGAGATTCCAAAACTATCACGTAGCATCATACTGACTTAAAATTTCCATCGGGGACCTACCGCTCCCCTGTCTAAGATATTTGTAACAAAACAACAACATCAACAACAACAAAACCCTACCCGAAAAAAGTCCTGCAGGGATGACTAAGTTGCATCAGTTCTCCCAGAGGTATAATGTATACAAATCAAATCAAAATATAAATCATTCCACCCTGTTGTGGGGTTTATGCACAGTTTCTTTTAATAAAATATGCAAATATTTTGCAGTAAATTGATTTCCCAGTTTCAGTTCTCTTATCTCCATATTTATTATTCATGATTCTTCTACTCCCCCACTTGAGCAGATGAAAAAAAAAAAAAAAAAAGAGGGAAAAAAGCTGTGTAGAGTTCACTCGCTTTTAGGAACTAGCTTTATTATTGTTATTATTAGCACAATTTTATACTCCTAGGAGTGAAAGATAAATGTAGATATTACTTCTAATCTCAACCAAAGCTAAGAGGTAATACAATGACACTCTCTTTAATGCAAATCACTGCAATAAATGACTACATAGCCCAAGTGCTCTGCTGCATTACAAATTGTAATGAAAGTTTGAATTGCTGAGCAAAATGACTGTTGTTTAACCTGTGACCAAGCTGGATGGTATCAGTGCTGTTGTTAAAGGTGTACACACCATGACTGTACAGGAAATAAACCCAAATATTTCGGATATCTAAAATTTTTGCTAACTAGGGTTTCTGGTTAAAAAGAAAAAAATAAAAATGAAAAGAACGAAGATCTTTTTTTCTTACAGGAAAGCAAGTAGCTAAAATTGCTGGTCAGTTTTATATTGCATTTGCCAATGTAGGTAATTGCCGTTTTCCATCACTCCGTGGTTAACAAGTTCTGCAGCAGAGAATCAAGACTGGTCAAACCTGGGTGCGCTCTTCTGGTTGCTGTTGCTGGAGCTCTCTGTTGGAATAAAAGACGGACAGATGAGGGAGCCACTGAACATCCAGGCGGCAGAGCAGGCACAGCTCATCCCATGCCAGGAGAAGGCTAAAGACAAAGGAAAAAAAAGGGAGAATGAGACTCTGAAAAGAACCCAATGTTAGATTTCAGTCCTGTATACAGACAAGACCCTATCACACCACAGGTAGTTTAAATATAAATTATTACAAGCATATGCTCCAAGTAAGCTTCATTTTTGCCAGCTTTAAACAAATGGAGATACTTGCAATTTAATTAGGCATAATGATTTCTTCCCATTAAGAACCTCAGTGGATTACAGGTCTCATTTTTAAAAATGTGCCTGTGATTTAGCAATCCAATTGCCTTTTGAAGGATTTAAAAGTTTTATTCCTTTACTAATAAACAGCCAGGCCTGCAAATATTCCAATAGGAATTGCAGTTGAGTAACAAAACCTAGAGGAAAAGAAAGATTTTTACAGATATTCCAGGTTTATTGGACTGGCTCAAGGATCGGACTACATTTTTTCCTGATATTGCACCGCCTTATAGGAGTTTAGGTGACTGTAACCGTGAATTTTGATCTTTGCAGAAACAACATTTTCATCTAAAAATTCCTCAGAAGAAAAATTCCCAACAAGACCCTAAGGTGGGCTGTTTGTGAGAAGAGGGCTCTGCAAAGTTTGGCCCAAAGCACTGAAGATCAAATTCTCTCTCAAGTCAAAGAAATTGTGTCAGCACAGAATCTGGCCTTAGGTATCAGTGGTGAAAAGAGGCTGCGTTGCAAGTGCATTGGCATTGCAAATCAGATGGGGAAAGAAGGAAAACTTCACAAAAAGACCTGAGATTTCTTTCTAATCATTCCATTTCTTCTCTGCCGAGGAACTGATTGGGTTTGTCTCTGTGCTTCAGCTTTCACCTGGCATAAAGCCCCTGCTTTAAATGGAATGGCATTGTTAAACTAACATGATGACGTGGAAAGTCACACTCCTGTCTCCAGAAAAGACTTGCAGGTTTATTCAACGGTAGAATAATCCTCTTCGTAGCCTGACAAGAAGTTATTTACTGTAGGTAGGTTTTTTGATGTTTACTTTTTTGACAGGCAAATAAGATGGTTTTTCATCAGAGAACCTGACACATTATTAGAAATTATGACTGGCCATCTGCTTTTTCTTTACAGTCTCGCTCAAAGAGCTCCTAAGGTTTATCTTCCCTGCAGTGGTGCACACCAGGTCCTAAAGCAGAGGTCAAGCGTGGCAGTGGGTCAGGGAGGAATAGGCTCCGGAATGCTGGATTTCTTACTGCGGTCAGCTATTGCTCACTGCTGCTTGGCTATATCCAGTACAGAACTTTTTTTATTATTATTTTATTAAGATGTAAATTAAATTTAAAAAAAAAAACTCTGCAAAAGAAAAGTCTGCTCGAAAAAGTTTGTTCATGTTGTAGAGTATTATCTGTAAGTCCTCCAGCTAGGCTAAAAGCCTATCCCACTGCTCCTTGGGATTTCTAGTGAATTAATAATGTCACTGATGAATATTCAAAAGTAGGCAGCTATTGTGCCTCCAAGCACATAATTAATTATTCATTACACATTTTTATTCACGGAATTAAAAAACACAGGGTGCTCTGGGAAATGAAGTGTACTTCACTGCAGGGGCATGAAATTCTACACTGCCCCTTTAAGGATTATTACTCTGTATTTATAGTTGCCAGGGCAACATAAATGCTGGGCAATTAGATCATGGGTTGTCCCCGAAGACTGATGGGATAATAAGCAGTAGTCAAGTATTAAGTTGACCCAGTAAATGTCCCACATGAATAAACCTGGGCTAGGACCACAGCTGGCATCTTTCAAATAAAACTTTTACATTAATATAGTTTAAAAGGTGCATTTATCCGGGAATTGAGCATGCATCCACAGTGGGAAGGCTGCGGAAAGGACTAATACCACTTCCCGGTGGTGGTCCGCAGGCTTTGTTCCTCGGGCCGGGCTTTGTGCAAAGTTAGGAGCATATTGAGCCTCTCAAAAGCTCAGAAGAAGAGGGGGGAGCCCCACATTTACCTCCTAAGAGCCAGTGTTCTGTGTCGGGGGAAGTTTGGTTTTTTCCCTAATTATTCTGCAAAACTCACCAGTGGGGGAGAAAATCAGTTTTGTTCTGGGCTTTAAAAAAACGGGTATTAAAATTTGCAAAAAAATGTAACTATTTAACTGGGCATGCTTTTGCCTTAAAATCAGTTTAACAGAAAAATAGCACCAAAAGAACCCCTGTAAGTTATTGCCTGCAAGAGTCGTGTTACCGAGGGCATTTTTTCTCGACGGTAAGGAGTGATTTAAAAATATCAAATGAAAAGGATGAGAGAGATTCCCCTAAACTATTTTTTTTTTCAGTTTTGTTGCAAATATCAACTTCAAATTGTTGCTGGCTACTGGCCAGCCCTTTTTTCACTGAATTAATTTTCTGCAAATCTTTCCGCATAATTTCAGAAATTTATCTTTCTCTCAAAACTATTTTCAAGTTAAAAAAAACCCAACAAACAAACTGTGGAGAACACACACATTATTCCATTTTTTCCCCATTAATACTTGTTTTGTTTTGGTTTTTTTTAACTTAATGCTTTCCACTGTCCCCATTGGTGACACAAGGTGATGGTTTTATTGTGCTTTTAGATCACTAATTTTGTAGAGGAAAATGGGAAATCATAGCTTATCTCTGCCTGCAGACACTTGGCTATGCTAGAGCATGAAATAGTTCTCAGTTAGAGATACAGTAATGCTTTCTATAGTTTTGTAATACAGGGGAAAAAAATACAATTCCCAGGAAGTATTATACATCTCTCAGTGTAGGAGAAAAGACACATTTTATCAGTGAGTGTGTGTGCGCATAGATTTATCCAAACATATAGATACGCATCACATTGCCCCAGACAGTTGAAAGCATTTGCTCATTCATTAAAATTAGGTTTACATATAATGAAATGACTAGCTTTGTAGCAAAAATATTTTAAGGAAGAAAGCAAGTGCTTCCACACAATTTTTCTATGATAGTTTTATTTGCCAAAATGTCCCTAGCTTTCAAAAGACCCCACTTTTAATTATTTGGGACATAATTCTAACTGTAAATTGCCGAGGGGGCAAGGTTGCCCAGACCGCTTGGTCAGACACTGGGCGATGTGGCTTTGAGACATTAAGACTTATGCGCTTAAAGTTAAGCATATGCTTAATTATTTTTACATGATCAGATCCTGAGAGTTGAACAGCTTATCACACTGAAGTCTAAGCCTGGTTATCGGTACGGGTCACAGTTGTCATGTAGGATGGGAACAGCATCCTCACATGCTGAGGCAGGAATTTGTTCAGGAGATGGAGCAGGACCGCCCCTCAGCATAGCCAAAAAACCTGAGCTGCAATACTCAAGGACATTCACCCTGTCGGGGCTCTTCTCCACCACATAACGAAATCTGTGGGGAGAGTAAACTCTAGGATATCACCTCTGGTGCTTTTATTACTTAGTGTTGAATCCTGTGTGTATTTCCCAATGACAAGTCAAGAGGTACACGGGAATATTTCTCAGTACAAAATATATTCATTTTCATACTTATAAATATGGATGTGGTTATATTTTATATATGTGTATACAGACACTAAAATGGAAAATGTCTAGAGCAAATTAATTCGGTTGCATTTGTGGATTTGAAATATCAGCAAAATATCATTTCTAGCAATTATTTTTAGCTACAGGTAAATGATAGAAGACTGGCTGCTTCAGCAGCTTGTATCTGTTTATTAATTACAAGAATGCAAAAATTTGACAAAAACAATTGAGATTTCTTTCATGGCGCTGTGAATCTCAGGACAATCTCCTGCAGAATTGGCCATTAATTCTCCACTTGGACATAGTCCACAAGAAACCTGACAAAAATCAGCTGCAATGGATGCATCTTCAGCATTCTGGTCTGTTGTTGCAGAAAAGCACAAAATAACAAGCTGATGGGGATTCTCTGTCTTGCTTAATGGTTAGAAAAATTAGGAACTGTCCTAGTCTGCAAGACCTAGCAAGAAAAACAGCATGATCAAATAGAAATGTTGATTTTGCTGGAAGGAACACACTATCCAAAGTTCAAAGTGAAGATAATCAACCGCTATACTAATAGCAACACTGAAGAGATGGGATTTACAAGGCTATAGCTTCGGCCAGAGAAGTTATACCCAGGGATTTCCCAAAAGTTACATCTTAGTCTCATGACCTGGCAGCTCTGGCTCCAAAGTCCCAACAAGTTCAGCCCAAGACAAAGAGCCATTTTCACCAGTATTTCTAGGTCTCCTTGAAGAAAGGATGGGCTTTGGTGATAACATGGTACTCCTGGACTGCACGGATGGGCATTGAGTTCCCTTGATAACATTCTTCTCCAGACAAATAAGAGTCTACACAGCATATGAGAGGACTTCAAGTGAACTGGGAGTATCAGAATATTGATGTGTGGCAGACTAAATGCTAACTAAAGGGTCACCCAAACATGGCACCAGCAATTTCCCAGGCAAGATGAAAACAAAATCTCATGCTACTATCCAAGTTTTAAATGAAGAGAAAGACACACACAGCCCTTATGGTGACTTGAGCATGCATCTTACTAGGTCTGTGGCAGTCAGATTTTTGGCTTTGGGGCTTTTTTCTTGGTTTAACCATTATTGAACACCCAAAATAGAAGTCTGGCATTTGTAGGAACAGGATGAACTCCAGTCTTACATAGCAGCTGAAGTAGCTGCCTTTAGCAGGTAATTCCTAGACCTCAGACAAAAGAATTACCTTTTCTGGGAAAGTCACTGAAAGAAAACATGAGTGGTTTTGCTTTCATTAGAAAAAGGGAACTGATCCCCACAATAGGAAGCCATGCCACAAGGCTTAACAGGGCAGTGACAAAGACATTTGGACAACCACCTGTGTTGCTAAAAACCACTTTAAAATTCATTTTACAATTAATTACACTGCATTCATCCCTCTGTAGAAAAGGCAGAAGATGGAAGCTGGTGGGAGTGCAAAGTGCACAGACAGTATCTGAAGAAAATTTTCTGCTACAGGATGGCAAGTCATAGAATCATAGAATGGTTATTTGGAAGGGACCTTAAAGATCATCTAGTTCCAACCCCCTGCCATGGGCAGGGACACCTCCCACTAGATCAGGTTGCTCAAAGCCTCATCCAACCTGGCCTTGAACACCTACAGGGATGGGGCCTCCACAACTTCTCTGGGCATGGTATCATGGTATCAAGCATGATACATCATGCATCCATGATTTCACCTCTCTTTGGCAAGTAATGTTAAAGCCAGGCACCCTGCTTCCTGCATGACTGTCTGGCCAAAGAGTTGTTTAAATACATATCAAACTATTTTTCTAGGACCAATTTCAGTCTTTATTTTTAACTGCTTGGAACCAGCTAAGCCTGCACATCACAAGCTCTCACTGCCTGGGCATTACTGCAGTGGCTGTTAGTAACAGCTATGCAGAGGCACCGCTGCCACATTTACCCAGCCCAGCTCCGACAAATTCATTTCTTCCACTTCTCCTTCTGCCATTCATGCCCATTCCTTGACATTCACACTTTCTGCATCAGAAAGAAAATCCTCTTCTAAGGCTGATATGTCCTGTCTGCTGTCCTCCTCCCACAGCAGTGTGCCTGTATTTATGACAAAGTAAATGTCAGTAATCCTAAAAATGTGACAAACTCATTGAGGAAACAAGGAGCCTCCTTTGTTTTAAGTCCCTTGCTTGCCTGGTGTTTTGTTGCTAAGTGTTGTCAGCTGTATGACACCTAGAGGAAAAGCTCCTTAGGATAGTCGAGTTGTCTTTGGTCTCTCTAGGAAGTGCTGGGCACACATGGAGAGGTTTGTATCAGGACTAAAAGGACAGGAACAACACTCTCAAACACAGTATTCAAATTTCTTGCACTCACTTTTTTCCCTAGAAGAAGAAAATTAAGTGTGTGTGTATATATATGTACTGAAAGTCCAAAGTCCACACTAAGTGGAAGTGTCTGTGTACGAAGGCATCAGGTCCTAAAATCAACAGAAGTGACTGGCTTTTAGCCACAAACAGCGCACAGAAACCACGGGTACATTGACACTGGCAGTGGTAACACTGCAGACATGCCTACACCAGTTGTCGCCCTTGCTCACTCACTCGTGATCAGAAGCTCCACGTCAATGGTACCAGGACCTGAACTGATTAGGTGTCAGTGGCACAGTGCTAATAGAGCTAGAACTTTTGCAAGGTGCTGCACTTCTTAATGTGGATACAGGAGCATACCTGGGGATACCAGCACCATGTGCCGTTGCACAGCATTGATGTGACTCAGAGGATTAATCCAAGGTCATGGAGAAGGAAAGTGACAAAGCCAGGATGGGAGGCACAGATTTCCTAAATTCTCATCCTGTGTTTAATTCCTCTGTCCTTCCAAGGAGTTCAAGAATTTAACTGGACAGGTTAACGTGGGGTCATGTGCATGCAGATTTGCTCCATTGAAGGCATTCTTGATTTACAAAGGAGGAGCTAACGCTGGGAAGATCACATCCCACAGTCACTCTGTTATATGGATTAAAGGAAAAGAGTTTTTGGAGAGGTACATTTGCCTTCTAGGGCATCCACGGTGCAGCAGCAGGGAGGAAAGGCTGGAAAGAACAGGAGGAAAGACTGAGGTTAGAAAAGATGGGCAAATTGTGCTCTATTAAAACAGCATTGCAAATATTATCATGAAGGAGTATCTACATTCCAGGCAACCCAGGTCAGTCAACTTAATTCTTATAGTTGGTCAGGAGTACTCGATGAAATCTTCTATTGAAGGAATCCATTACATGACTTAACAGATCCAGTTATGTACAATCTTATGGCTAAACATATAGAGATATATGTGTGCATGTATCTCTATATGTATATTGGGAGAACAACAAAAGACACTTTTAATCACCTTCAAGCAATGCATCTATACTAGACACTAGCAAAATGAAGGGGAAAAGAGGAAAAGAAGAGGAAAAGGAGCTTGTCTCTCCCACAACTCCCAATCCTTAATTACAATACACAGATAAATAAGGAGACAGGCAGACAGGTAGGCAGAAGGGCACAGATAAAAGGGCATGTGTGTTCAAAGGAAACATAATTACCTGCTATTCCCTTGCTCTATGGAAAAAAGTTCAGAGTTTCAATACTGACAGAAGCTAAAAATTGATCCATAGAAAAATGTTCACTTCACTAGAGGCTGCAAAAGAGCCTCAGCAACTGACACAGAGGAAAGTTGTTCTGAATTCCTTCAGGCGGGTTGGAAGGCAGCTCTGACTTGAATAACGCAAGAGGCCTTTGAGGCATACAGATGCCCTCCTTTCTGAAAAGTTTTTCTTGGAAAGCAAACTTCCTCCTCTCAACTCACGCTTGGCAGAGAGGATTGCAGTCCAGGCTTGCTGTGCAAATTATTTCATTCCAATATCAGTGGACACAACTCAAGAAAAGTTAATAGCCTCTTTCCTGCTTACAGCTTTTTATATCAAATACAAGTAATCAGCCAATCTGTCCCTTCCTTCTTTCAGTTCCTTTTAGTCTCTCTTTCCTACCCATACTAGCTAAATTCTCCTTCTCTCCTCTGCCTTCGGACAAACCCAGCCTGGGAAAATGAAATATTTATTCCTTTCCAAGCCCTGTCCCCTTGTAACACAAAGGATTCAAGCACATCTGGAGGTGAACGGGTTGCAGACTTTCATGTCTGCAGCGTAACATGTGGTACTAATCCCCCTGCCTCCCTCCCCCCAGATCTATCTATGGGGCAGGGAATAGCTCTTTCTCCATGTTTCAACAACACCCAGCAAGATGAAATCCTGACTGAGCCTTTGGGCATACGCATACTTAGCAGTAATACTAAGATGATTTTGAAAACTCCGTTGGCTGGACTGGAGGATCCGAGGTTGGGAGGAAGCGTGCAACTGGCAGGGCTCTGCTGGCCCTGCACGTACTCCTGCTGCTCCTCCTCTGCTCCAGCTCAGCACCAAGCTTCTTCTACTAGTTTTCTATGAACAGGGACAACTTCTATAAGGCAGTATTAGAGGTTCTTCTCTGTCATCATCTTCAGCCATGTCCATATTTTCTTTAGAGCAATAATTAAAACAACATATTCACCAGCTGGGTTATTTTTTTCCCCTAGATTTAATCTGTTCAGGCTCTGATTTACATATTAAAAGCACTAATTAGCCCCTCAGAGTGTCTGAGCACGGATAGTGCAATAACTGGTCATGTAGTCACTAGAGACCACTCCCTAGTGCTTTCGGTAAGATCTCATGTATACAGCCTCAGTCTCTGGATGGCAGGAATGGCCATGTGTAGAGGGTTGTCTGCTTTGTTTCGTAGCATTGAGGGACTGTAGTGCCGGATTGCTTCATTCTTGCATTTTTTCTTCTCTTTGAAGTGTCGTGTTTGATCTGTCTGCTTGTCTGTCAAGTTTTCCCCCTCCCCCATTCCCCATTGCGTCACGTGCGAGAGCCGGCAAGAGGATGGACCGCCTTTGGCCAATGCTGGTGCAGAAAATTCCAATCCAATCAAAGGCACAATGGCCTTTTCTGTCAGCTTTGATGCAGCATTCAAATAAACAAGAACTGTGCACTCAAAAAGAAAAAAAAATTCAATAACCCTCTGAGCCGTTCTTCTGGCTAAGGATATTCAAAGGAATCATTTAATTTTCTTTGCATGTTTAGAAGTCACCTACAAAATGGCTCATTGGTCTGGAAGCAATGTTGCATAGCCCCAGGTGAGAGGCCTGAGTCTGAATCCTGATTGAGCTTGTTTCCAAAGGTGCCGGGAGCTGCGAAGCCTCCAGGTGGGAAGAACGGCTCTCTAAACCCAACTAACAGGGGTTTGGTACTCAGCTTCTTCCCGGAAATGTGCAAAAGCAAGACAAGCACCCCTTCCCCAGCAATCATTGTGATTACTCCCTGGTTTTAGAAGATGTAGAAAGTCCCATTACTCTGGAAAAGGCACAGGGCTTGTTTCCTTGCATGCAATGGTGCCACATGAACGTGATGCTTTTTGCTTGGGCGACGGGAGCTGATAACACCACATGGTATTGAGCTGCATTGCCTCGTGGCACCAGCCCCCTTGGAGGGATATTTGCACCATATTTCATCACTGTTTCTTTGGGAAACGCAATGGAGCAATTGGGCACCAGGCAGGGACACTTCCCCCTCTTCTGAAGAAGCTGTGACATGGGGCAAAGGAGTTTTCTAGTTTTTTGAGCCATGGCTAGGGAGGGAGCAAGAACAAGTCATCTAAATCCACGCTAAGGACCTCACGAGAGGAAAAGTTCTCCCCATCACTCCACTCATGCATCTTAAATAACCTTGAATTAATATCCTCCATCACCTGCCAGGCAAATGGTTTTCAGAGTGGGAACTTGTCTTGAACATCAGTTTAAGTAAGCCCTAACACTAGGAAAAGGATTACTGAACAATATTCTCCTTGTTCTGTTTGCTAGCTGGCCAAGGAAAACTGACCTTAATGTTGTGGTTAGCCGCTAAACCAGTTAAGTCTATGACTGGGAATCCTGGGCATTAGAGTAATACAAGTCCTCAGCACAGCAATATTACAAGCCAGGGAAAGGTGGCATTTAAGCAGATAGAAACAAGCCTGGGTAGAAGAGCGCAGGAAAATTGAGTATTTCTTGATGTTGTTGTCCTGAGTGAAACTTAGCGTTGTGATTCAAATAATGATTTTTGGTGCAATTATGTTTCTTTGCCTAAAGGAGTCCTAAAGCCTATGAGGAGTTGCAATACCATAGAGGAAAGAGGCAGATGGCATCTACCTAAGCACCAGAGGGTTTGGCCAAAAACCAAGGGGAAATTGTCTTGGCTGTGCCACCATCTTTGCTAGCTATTTTCTTCATAACAACACTATACTTTTCCAAGAGTCCCATTTCAGAATAGGTTTTTTTTAAAAAGCTTGGATTCCGGTGTAACCAGGAGCCAAAGCTGCAAGACAGCCTGAGAGACTGTAAAACCGTAGCTCCTAAAACTGTTGACTTCTCTTCAAGTTAAAGAGAAGAAATCATATAGTGGGATGTAGGTCTGGTGACACAACTGTGTAAACCACCCTGTGCTTCCAACAGAGGCAGATACCTCTGACATATTTAAAAACTTCATGCAAAGAAAGTAAGTCAACAAAATCCATTTGATTTAGACTATAAGCTCCCTGAGGCTATCAGAACAGATCCTCTGTCTACCGAGGGAGCTGTTTGACTAATGCCAGCTCTTGTGAGATGCCTCTCCAACCTTTAAGCGGGTTGGGAATGCTCAGCAGACATACTCTTCTGATTAGTATGTTTGAAATTACAACTGAGCCTTGACTATGCAAACGCCGTCATCCACAGTGTGTATCTCAGTGATTTCAGTAAGAAAGTCCCAGGTCCAGCTGGCCACATCCCACAAAAAGGAAGAGACTCTATTTAGGAACTCCTCCTTCAAGACAGGGCAAATCTTGTCTTCAATAGATGAGAGCTGATGAAGGTTTTTCAAGAAAAACCTACAGCTTTGTTGTCAAATCTTTGTAGAGCAGTATCTCAGAGACCTCCAAAGACGACCTTCAGTCCCCTAATAAAGGCCATAATTTCTTACACAAATTTCCTTTTAAAGAGTGTGTCTCAAGATCAGCTCCTGTGATAATCCAGGCAGCTAAATTTCCCCAAACTTCCCAATAACTGAAGCCATATGTTTTGCTTTGATACAGGTTCCATTGAATTAAATAATTTGGCAGAAAACATAATAGCTACCAATATTTACTGCTAACTAGAGAATAGCAAAAAGTTAGATTTTTTAGTATATGCATTCAGTTTGGAATGATCTAGAGAAGTAGGTTGGAGGGCTCCATATAGCCAATGTTATTAGCTGGCACAAAAACTCCAGGAAATAAAACACCTTTGTGCTTCTGTGATGCACCTGCCTTAGAAGCACGTGGTCTTATCCTTCCCCTCTTCCTCTTGTGCCTTTATAACCTTCAGCTGTCAAATGAGATATCTCCTCCATTCCTAGCCCACTCAAATAACTTCTCCACTTCTTTCCTGCTCTTTAAACCTTTCCGCTGTCACTCTACCAATGTCTTCTTTTCTTCCCTCCGATTTCCCAGATGGAATATATCTGGGCTTCCTGTTGTTCCTGTATTTCAAGTCTCTGCAACCTCTGTGCCATTTTCAGTGTCCAGTCACCTTAGTGAGACACAGCACTTTATGGCCAGCCTTTTTTTGCAGTCATCATAAAAGCTGAACTTCAGAAGATGACAGACTAACCGCTCAACAGAAACACACGTTCTGTTTCCCATTGCCAACACGTCACAGCAAGCTCTCCTTGCATGCTGGGGCAGCAAGTCATCATGCTCATCATGTTGTCTGTAAGCACATTAGGAGCGTGTAACTTTGAGAGGGGTAGGGGGCAGAGTCTCATTAAAAGTTTCTGTGATGTCCGGTACAGAAGTAGCAATCATCAAGTTTCGTTTTATAGCCATCCCTTCGGTCTCCCTAAAATGGCAAAGCAAAACTCAGCAAACTCAGTTGCCACCAACAAAGCCACACAAATTCTTGCCCTAAAGCCACACAGTAATGCAAATTCTCAGCTGACTCGTGAACTGCATCAATCGGACTGCAAAGTATCTACATCAGCCACCACTGTCTTGGCAGAGCTGGCCTGACTGTGAAGTTTGTGGTCAAATAAGACCAGCTGAGCAGCCTGCGATGTGAGCTGCGCTGGGAATGTTTTCCCCAACGAATCAGCTCTATGGTCTCACATCCTGCACTAGATCTCTACAACTGTTTCTCCCTGAAATTTTCTCTTTGCTGTATGGATGCAAGTCCATGTGCATTCGCAGTTGGGGTACCTGAGACCTTAACTCCCATCACCTGTTTGCATTCTCATCCTGGAGAATGCAAGATTTTCCTTCAACTGCACGCTGCACTGTTGCACACAGCATATGTGTAATTAGTTTAAAATAAAACTCAGGCTTAACCACTACCGCTGCTAATTGCTGGTTAAGACAAAGCCTCGTGCTGATGACCAGGGTATCCTTTTCTCCATGCTGTGCAGACTCGTTTCTAGATCTGCAGTCTGGGTTGTGCTCGTCAGTGAGCTAGCAGAGTAGCTCTTACCAAGCAGGCCAAAGTCCACAGTGCCACATTTTGGTAACAGAAAGATGTTGCTGAAAATAATTGGGCCTGGCAGCACTCGACTGGTTTCCAAAACCAGTCCACTAGATCCAAGGCTCACTGAGTGTTTGGTTGCTCTGTAAACCAGCCACATGCCTAGATATTGTGCCCAATTAATCTGGAATGGGTTTGATTTAACAATGTGTATTTGCAACAAGCTGCTTCTGTTAAAAAAAAAAATAAAAAATTAAATCCTTTGTTTTATTCCAGTTACACCTTTTCCCTCTCTCTCATCAGCTGTGTGGCTGCCAGTGCCCACAGGTATTCCTCAGGGATGTGGCAGGAGACAACAGTACAACTGGCTTCTTGACAAGGGAGAGGTGGCCTGCCAACTGCTACCCATTGACTGGAGTGTGTGCTTGGCTCCGGGAGGCAAACGCTGCTGCAATATGCTCTCCCTGGAGAAATCCATCCTCAGAAATCATGACTAGTGCTGAAATGTTCCCAGATCTCACTGCACTTTTAAAGTATGGAACTTGAACATCAGGGGAACCAGTTGAAAAATATGCATTTAAGTCGTTGGAAATAGTAATACTGTGCTTCCTCTCAACACCATTTCTGCAGTTACTTGAAGTGTTTTTCCTGCGTTGAACTTCCATCACCAGTAACCACACAGGCAAGGCAGATCCAGGCTCCAGATGAATGCTGTCTTCTGCCTGGGTTTAAGACATACTCTCTTTGGAGGAATGAAGATGCTCCACGCAAACAAGCTCGCAGACATGCAGCAATGCAACCATTTTACTGTTGCTTCGCTGGGCACTTCCTTCCCGTAAGTTCAGTCACCTGTGAACCAGTTCTGTTAGCATTACACATTAACACAGACTGATGATGTGCAAAAAGGCACATCCTCTCTAACTTGGAAAACAGGATTTATATTGTTAGAGGTGTCAGATTTAGTTTAGTGACCACAGTCACTAGACTGTGGGTAACACAGTTATCCTGATGTAACTCCAGGCTTACTCCATGGACAGCAGAGAAATCAAGCTGGTTACTAGCTTCCTCTAAGAGCAGCTTGTGGTTACAGTGATTCCTAACAGCCTCCGACATTGGAAGAGACAGAATTTACCCACACGAATGGGTTGGGGAACACCTGAACACAAATACTGGGAAGCATTCTTGCACCTCAAGTATACCACGTTTCAGCAGCAGGGATGCTCAGGTGTCACTGATGGCCTCTTTGACCTTGAGAACAACATAGAAGAAACTAGATTTAGTTTCTCACTCAAGAGGACCCGAAATTCAGTCTCTATTTTTCCCCAGCCTACTTCACCTTGCGCTGTTAGGTACAAGTATTGGTCAGAAAATGCAAAAATATCACATTAGTGGTAGAACTTAAAAGAATTGAATGACATAATGTGTTATGCCTCATGGGATCTCAGCAACTTCTAATCAGTATGCGAAATATATCTTCGCACTAGCTAACTAGCTTGGGAGGAAGGAAGCTGGATTTAAATACAACTGTCAAAGTTCAGCCAGTCCAACCTCAACTTCTGAGCAGTTTTATCAGCCCCTCCCATTCCATACTCGAAGAGTTTCACTAGATTGTCTGCTTCCAAATCCTACATCCTCTGAAGAGCCCCCCACTTTCCTTCCAGCAGACAAAGTCTGGAGTGGGGAGTTTGCTTCCATCTTTTGGCTTAGACCATAGCCAAAAGAGACAGTACGGAGCACATAGCACCTCCGGGCACCAAAAGTCCCCGTCTCTGTGCAACATGGGGCTGGAGCAGGAAGGGTCTGGCTTTTGCATGATTTCCAGACCGAATTTTCCTTGTGAGGGAGGGGGATGACAGTGCTGGCACAGAGTTATCCTCTTGGAGCATTTTACCCTTTCGCAAAGCCCTCCCCAAGCTGTGCACGATCCAGCCCTCCAGGACAGCTCACATTTCTGACCAGATTGTGCACAAGGTTCCAGCAGCCGCCTGGAAAGTCACTCCAGCAATTAAGTGTTGGTAGATTTTTTTAAATTTTTTATTTTTTTTTAAATCCGAAGGATATGGCCCACTGTGCGGGGTATTGCAGCCACCCTCCCTGTCAGGCCGTTTCACAGTAGTATTGTGGCGCCATGGAGAGGAGCTAATTGGATTTGTTGTCACCTCCCGAAGCTGCCAGGAGCTCACGTCTGCTCTGGTTACAGATGAAGACATCACGGTGACAGGCTTAGAGATGGCTCAGCTGGCATCCTAGGGCCACTAATAGAGCCATGTTGATTTAATGTCCGAGTGGAGAGGTGCAGACAAGCTGTTCAAGTTTTCTATTCCAAACAAAGCAGAGATCTGTTATCAGTTGTCTGCGGATCAGTAAATAAACTTCCATGTGGCTCTCACAGCACCTAACCATCGCTACAGAAGAATGACAAAGTATTTTAACATTGAGATGGTACTTTTAAATGAGAGCACTGTCTCTATGGTTTATATTGCCCTCAGGGAAATCAGTTAATTCCTTCATACATAAATTTTACTTAACTATGTAATTATGGATGAATCCTATTAGTCTTTAAATTGCTCACTAGTTAAAAGGTGTGTGTGTGTTTCCTACATCTCTTTTTTGTGGAATGTACAGATCATCTGCACTTATGAAGATTAAAAGCCTATTTGGGGATTTTTGTTTGTTTGTTTGTTTGTTTTTTCCGCTTCTCTTTTAAGTGAAAACATAGAAATTATTCGAACACTAAAACATGATTTTTTCTTTTTGTTTTTTCTGTATATTCCTATCTCCTCAGAGCACAAAACTGGGCTTAGGCTGCGCTTCCTTTATCCTCAGCGCTCTCGACATCTCTGTCAGCACTCACCCTGGCCCCTGGCTGCGTTCACGTGGTATCACCCACCTCTCCCTTGTGCTCCATGTTAAGTGATCACACATGCCAGCGTGATGAGCCTGTGAAAGACAGCTCAGACAAGACAGTGTCCTTTGATACCCATTTTCACAGCTCTGAGCCAAGGCTGAAGCACAGCTCTGAGTCACATTTTCGAGGTCTCGGCACCCAATGCCACATCAGACTTTCTTTCAGCAACACTCAGGTCCCACTTACACACTTCAGGCTTATGTTTCTGAGAGCACCAGGAGTCCTGCTCTTCCCACAGCCACGTTTGCAGCCAGAGTTTCAAAGGAGCTCAGCACCTCCCATCTTAGTGCCAAAATGAGACCTTTTCCTTGATGACTCAAGGCATGTGGAGCACTTTGAATGATCCGATCATGCCTAAATCTATAGGCATTTATGAAACAGGCCTGTGGTTGTTAACATCTCTGATACTTCCACCAGTCCTGTTCTTTAGGAAACCCCAAATTCAGTCACTTCCTGAACTTCTGAAAGGCAAGAGCACAGCCTGGAGAGCAAGGTGCTTCCACAGTGCCACCAAGGACATGCACTGGGGCCCTGCCAGCTGCCACCACCATCATCTCCAGCCAAGGAAAGCAGTGAGTCACTGTTTTGTCTGGCACCTTTGGATCAGAGAGTAATTCAGGCTGACAGGGACCTCAGGAGGGCTCTAACCCAAGCCCATGCTCAAAGCAAGGTCAGCCTTGAGCCCAGACCAGGTTGCTCAGGGCTTTCTCCAATTGTGTCTTGAAAACTTCCAAGGTAGTGCTGTGGCTGTCCATTGCCAGCACTGAGGTGAGCATGGTGGGAGAGCAGCCTAACCCCTGAAGAGCTCGGGAAGGACAGTCACAGGGACGTGGCCTGGGTTGCACTAGCTGCGGGAGGGAGCTGCCCCTCCATCCCCCCAGGGTAGGGGGTTGCTCCCTTTTCCGTCATGCCCTACATCCTTGGTGACCTGGTCAGCCCCATGGCAAAAGGGTGAAGGGAGGAAAGATGGCACCTATGGAGGAAAGATGCTTCAGATACCAAAATGGCCTTGCTCCAGTCCATCACTTATTGCCACAGGTACCCAATGTCATGCGGGGCCTGAACAGAATGACAGCAGTATTTAGGAGCCTGGACACAGGGCAACAGTATCGTCTCTGCTCTGCCAATACTTGGTGTAAGCCAGGAGGAAAGCTGAAGACCCCACCACACAACTAACAGGCAGCAAACTTGTGAACAGAAACAAATCAGGAGAGAAACAAGGACCCTTCCATTAATAATTGACTACCGCATTTCTCATCCATAGACTGAGGGATTTTGTAAATGACACTGTTGTTATCCCAGTTCTCCAGGCAGAGTAGAAATGCGGTGTGACTTGCTCCAAGTCCTTCATCAGCCCAGGAGCAAAGTCAGGAACCCAGGTATTGGCGCACCAGCCCTGTGCCCAAACTGCTGAAATATACTTCTTCCTCCTCAAACAGTTATTTCCTGGCTGTCCCTGTCTGAAGAGCGGGCACGGCCTCTGTACTTCACACAGCACCACAAAAACGCCTCAAACAAGCAAACAAAGCCAGAAGAATGGGACAGACTGCATATGCCCTCTCTCCTCTCCCTTGGAGGACTCTGCTGTGCCTTTGCTGTGTCTGGGGCAGCTGACCTTAATGGGAGGCACAACTGCCAGTCCTTCCTCACTCATCGCTTTCAACAGAAGTCATGCCCAGCCATGCACGGCCATATAGAGGGACATCAAGGTGTCTCTCAGCTAGCTCCGTGTCAACCTTGACTGGTCCCACTGCCCAGCGGCACAGCAGGGGTGTAGTGCCTGCGATGCTCCACACCACCAAGGAGGACATCCCAGTCCCTGCCCAAGTGCTGGCTGCCCTAAGAGCAGGGACCGCACTCCTGCAGGCAAGGATGGGAGGTAGGAATGCCCAGTTACCCTCAACGGCGATGAAAATGCAGCTGTTTAATTTGGTGCTGCTCAGGCCACGCTCCACAGACCCCAGGCAGATTGCAGAGCCAGCGGGTGGTGGAGGGACTGGAGCAGCTCTGCGAAGCAAACGCTGGGGAGCTAAATGGTCACCAGAGGAGGGCGAGCACCTCCTGGCAGCAAGGATCTGCCTCTTTGAGGAGACAGCTGGGCAATTACTTCTCTGATAGACACGTGGAGATAATGGAGGAAGAGGCCCACCAGAAGGCCATTCTGAAAATTTACAGCTGACCTTAAAACATGGTTGTTTCCTGCATGTTGCCCTCTGACATGTGGATGGAGCCTCCACATAGTACAGTGAAAACAACCAAAAGCCTTTGACAAACTGCCTGCAGGTCCAAGCCAGAAGCCATTTTAAGGCTGGTCCAAGGACACAAGCAACAGAGGATTTTGGTGGCTTCCAAAACTCAGCTGTTGTCCCTTTCTCAGGAATGCAGATTGGGATTTTCTGTGATACTGCACAGAGGGACACTAAACAGTTGGGCGACAAGGATAGGACAAGCTCAGACTGAATCCTCCTCACGCAGTGGTACAACTGCTCTCTGAAAGCCTGTGGAAAGTCACCTCCTCCTACAAGCTTACCTGTCACACCTCCCAACTGCCTTTTTGAAGTGGCATTATGGGCATCTTTGTCTTGCCAGGCAATAGATTCTCATCTTTAACACATCTTCATTTTTCTGGCACAGCAGGAACTGGACTTGGACGAATGGTCAAAAGAAGGGACACCACTTCTCAACCCTTTTTTCCTAAAGGGAAACCTCTTATCTGGTTACCATTGTCAGTAATCTTCACTGACAGTTACAGTCTGGAGAACTTGGACAGATTTCCCCTCTCTTCTCTCTAGGCTCCAGATCTAGCTCCTTTTGATAATCTTCCCCAAAGCTGTTAGGACAAATGATTCCAGCTTCATCTACATTCCCTCATATTAAATGAGTTAATTTGTGTGTTGTAGAGTCACTGAGTAGATTAAACAAAGCTACCCGGCTGGAGATACGGTGCAGTACTCCAGATTTTTCAGGCTAACCATTTCTTCTGAAAAATAATTCAAAAGGATTTGGACTGAGATCTGGATTAACTGAATTAAGATAATTCTGGCTCCCAAGGGCTGGCTGGGACATTTCCTTTTGTCTTCAGGTATAAGAAAAAGAGAGTGTTAGAAAGAAAAATGTAAGAAAATTATGACTCTAGATATAGTACACAGAGGGAAGGACAACAGATAGGGCAGGTAAAATGACTATTTTAGCTTCTGCCTGCTGGTCTCTACAGCAGCTTTAGACTTAGCTGAGAACAGTTAGCAGCATAAACCTTGGCTAAGAGGGCAAAAACGCTCCACAATGCTCAGTAAGTAGCAGACTTCAAATTCCCACATTTCTAATGGCCAGGAGCAGTGTGAAAAAACACAAGCAATCTCCGGAGCAGCAGGTCTCCTATTACACCTGTGTGCTAGCTGCAACAACCTTTTCCAGGGCTGCAGTACGCGTGCCAGGTCCATACCTCTGTTTGCTGTAGCTCTTTCCTGGGGCTGACGCCATACTTCCAGTGTCACCTTACTAATTCACCTGGTTGCGTCCAACCAGTCTCTGTCTTGGCCAGACGACCAGCACAGTCCCTCACTGTAGAGCACACTTTGCTCTCCTTTCGCTTGGGTACACAGAGGCCCTCAAACCTTAACAGGGAGGAATTAATATCTAGACAGTAGCTGTTTGTATGTGTGTCGGCACAGACTGCTCTGGTTGTGTCTGGAATTTGGTTTAAAGTTGGGTAGCCAGAAGTCAGCTTCATCAGTGAGAAGGCAGGACATGAGGAAGAGTAGCTGAACAAACAAAATTATCTAGTATCATTCCTTGCGCTACAGGATAGCACTTCTAGATAATGCTAAGGAAGTTGAACCCAGGTCATTTTCAGTTTCCCACCTTTCATTCTGTTAATAAAGTAGTGAAACAAAAGACCATGTGGCCTTCTTTCTCAGCTACGCTCAATATTTCATGCTTTTCTAGAGGAATTTGTTTTAAAGTAATCTGGTTTGATTTTATTTCCGCTGATGGCTGTTTCCAGAGCTCTGCTGCATAATGCTGCACTCCTGGCTCTCCTTCTCACCTGGGGCTTTATTCCTCAGGGCTCCCCAGCCTAGATTCCTCTTTCCTACTACCACAAAGGGCAGGCATTCTTCGCCAAGACAAGGACAAGTCTAAAAAGAGACCACTTCTTATCTACACAGGTAGTTCAAATAAGTGGGTTAAGATTTAATCACAGCAATAGCCAAGTATATTTTATGTATTTACTCCTGCAAGTTTACTCTAAAGCCAGAAGCAACAAAGCTGCTGCTTCTCATCAATAAAAATGACTTCACTTTCACCTCCTTCAAATGCTTTTTTCTCTCATTTAGCAATTAATCCAGCATTCACTTGGATAAGGTCCCAGCTGATCCAGTAGCCACTGGCTGATCGCTGTCAAGCTGCCTCTCCAGACAAGTCATACCTATCTGCAAATAGACATAAATGTAATAACCAAAAGGTTGCTATAGCGGTCAGCATTCACAGTGTGCAAGAAGCAGGCTAGGGCAGCTGATCAAAGTACGTCACTAAGCATAAGCGATCATCTCCTAACGTCTTGAATGACAACAACTAGTAACAGGAGAATCATGGGAAAGGAATCCAAGCAGGGTCTAAAAGCAGGGGCAGAACGCAGCGTTGCGTTACGTGCCCCATTACGTTGTTCAAGTGTAGGTTGGTGGGGTTTTTTTACAATAACAGATGACATAAAAATTGCGCTTTAGTCAAGGATCCCAAACTATGTTCAGTAAACTGAAGTTTAATTTTAAATACATATGATTCACTCATCACTGAAATGAAGTCATTAATGTCATTGAAGATCTGCAACATTCAAACAAGGCAAATGAACGCGATATAGCAACATAGCACAGAAGATAAGGAACACTACATACAGTTAGGAAAACAGAAGAAAGTTTTAGATATGCTGAACAGAATTACCTAAACTGGTGGCTAGTGGGAGGACACAGCAAATGCCCCTGTTCTTACAATACCGTAAGATGTCAGTGCTAAAGACACTGGCTGTGCCTTACACAGTTCTTTCTGTGATGGGGGAGAATTAGCAGCTTCTGGATGGGAAGAAGCACCAAAACCAATGTGTTTTTCCCTGGGAGCCTCCTTCTGCCTGGCTACAGGGATGTGACCAGGTCACAGCCTGAGGCAGTGTCACAGCACCAGCCAATTCCAGCTCAGATTTCCTGTGCTACAAATGCTCTGCCCTGCCATTGTTGATTATAACCTTTATATCATGGAGGAAATATGCATACATTCTTCATATTTGGAGGCATTAATTCTAAAATGAGCCATCAAATAGCTTACGGGCAAAATTCAAACATTCAGAGCCAGCAACCCAGAAGGTGTAAAGGAAAACCCTATGCTGCTCTTGCTGTTATTTATTTTTAAAGACCACTTTTGAGCAAAGTTCCTTCATGACATTTCATAGTCAGGACCTCTGTGCCAGCATCCACACTCTCGCCTCCAAGCCAGAAGGTCCGAGGTTCGTCTTGCATCAGATGTCGGCTCGCACACCAGCACTGACACTGCAATGAAATATTAGAGAAGTGCCGTACTCACCTTCACAGGGACAACCTGAGGGCACACTAAACCTCCTCCAAACATCAGAAATACTGACTTTTTCTCTGCAGAAAATGACACCTCACTCCAAGTCCTGCTGCTCTGAGGGCACCGCGATAGCTTTGGGTAGGGAGGCACAACAAGGTTCTCTGTGGCTAGGACAGACCCAGGTTTAGCAACTCCACCTGAGTTAAATTTTTTTCCTTCCTCACTGCTAACTTAGTGGAAGAGAATGAAGCTGGGAAAGGGCGAGGATAAGCCTGGCTTTCCCTCCCTGCTGCCCATCTGCTCACATGGGGACCAGTGCTTGAAGCCCAGCTGGTTCCCTTCGCTTGAAGCCCAGCTCCCCGTGAGGCCAAGCAGCACCTAGGGCCTTTTGTCTCTCAAGCTTCACGGTGGTCAGCACAGACCCCCCCTGGGCCCTGGTGCTTCCCACCCAGCCTGTGCACTGCTGGGAGTAGCAGGACAGGTACCCGCATGCCTTTGGCTGCACCAAGGACACGGATGTGTCTGCACAGACCTCAGCGGCACCTCCTTCCCACCCCACTCTGGTGAAGCTTGCAAAGGCTTGAAGGATAGTGCAATTAAACTTTGTTTCCCCGTCAAAAAGGTGAATTTCAGCTCCCTGCCTCACAGCCTCTCCCCCTTCACCCAACTATCCTGCACCTCCAGAATGGGTAACTACCATCCCCTAAGACAAGCAAAGTGAAGTTGGTAGGGGGACCCTAAAGAACTGCTCAAATCAGTCCTGGCCAGTCTGAGAGGCTGTTCTTGACATGCAGGCTTTAACTCAAAATCCTTTTAGCCGATACGTGCCCTAAGTCTCCGCTTAAATGTGACTATGACAGTGTTTTTTCAGCAATATCAGTGCCCTGAGCCTTCTGGTAGTTATTTTGCAGAAAGTGTTGTATTATACTTTTACAAATATATATACATGTGTATATATCTGATACATCCGCTTTGTCCCAGTGTTAAACAGAGAAACTTTTGAAATGCAGCTTTAATGCCATGGCTACGCGAGGCACAAAAAATCATACCCTGAATTCAAATGCTGAAATTTGTATCTATAACTACAGCCGTTTAGAAGTAACAACCCACCCCTCAGTACCATGCGGTTTTTTTCATGCGAGTAAAGACTCCCAGTAACCTTGTTTACCTTGAATTTTCTTTTACTATCTCTCTCAACCCTCCTTGGTATCCACACGTGACCTCGCATCGGGCTGTTCAAGACACACTCATTACCCCTCTGTAACGTTGCGGTGTCTAGAGCAATCGCTAGAAACCTTTAAGTTGCCGTGCGAACACAAAGAAGTCCGCTGCAAAAGGCTTTCTTGTGCCTTTACTCTTCAGCGGTTTTCCCTTAGCTCAAGAAAGTGAGTTTGCTTTCAGTGGTACATCTATTCCTGGCAAGGCCCTGTTTTCTGTGCCGTGCTGAACTCCTGAACACAGATGTCCCATTTGTGTTTCATTAGTACATCAGCCTCTCTGAGGCTTTCGACCTCTGCACTAGGCAATAATTACCTGGCGCAGACCCATTCCCTCGCCAGCTGGCCTGGGAGCTGCTCTGCTCAGGCCAGGGCTCTCTCTGCTGTCAGCCCTTTCCAGTCAACCGGACAGCTCAATCAGCAGAAAATATCAAATATGGTTGTTGTTTAAGCTCAGCCAGCTTTATTTCTGCTTGATCTGACAACTCCTCTCCAAAGAAAGATTACGCTTCCCGAGCTCCAGACAGGAGACAGAAGAGTTAAGATGTCTGACAGGGTTTGTTGAGTTCAGAAGCTCTTTTGCAAGCAGTTTGGGCTGATCACGTTCTTCCCTTACTGCACGCAGTGTTGTAGGCACCTCCCTCTCTCAGGCCCGATGACTATTTAATTATTTGTACGAAGTGGAACAGCCCCGAGGAGCGTGAGAGAGGGCGGCCGAGGCTGACTGTAGTCCTGGGCCGAGGGCGCTTGCCTGGGATGTAAATAGGCAGTTTGCCTCTGGCTGTTCCAAATTTGTGTCCCCTCCCGCACGTGCGCTCAGGGTGGTGGGAATGATTCCGCTTTTACAGATTTCAAGAGAGATGCAGATTTGCCTCAACGCAGAAATTAAAGTCTTGGAGCTGCTCCCGAGCAATCCTTGCCTGCTGCCCCAGCAGCCCCACAGCGCAGCGAAGGGAAACCCTCTGCCCAAAGCAGAGCCACCTCTGGCCTCCCTGCCACGTTTTCAGCACGGCACCTGTAAACCCTCGCTTTCGGTGTTCTGCCTGTGCCGAGGGAACTTGCAGGAGTTAAGGTTGAGGATCATTTTTTAGGCAACACTCATCATGCTTTCTGAAACAGGTTAGTGTGGATCAAGTAGAGACAGGAACGGATGAAAATGTGGACTAGGTGACACAGAGTCCCAGGCAAATCTACATTCCCAAGGTATCTTCAGTGCATTTTAGAGAATATGCGACTGAGCAGCATCCAAAGACAGAATATGAGCCACGGGTGAAAGGGGAAAAGATAAACAAGAAAAAAAGCAGGGGTGCTGACTGATGACTCAGCTCAAAGAGTACAGACGGGCACATTTCCAGTTCCATTGAAGGAAATACCGAGGCACGGTACTTCCCAACTTCCATGATAGCAGTACCGCAAGAAGAGTTTCTGGATGAGTTGAGCTCTGGGGAATTCCTACTCCTTGTTTCACTCAGCAGATCCACTGTAATCCACAGGAGCAAAGGAAGGTTCCGCCAACGCAAAGGTAACTGCTAAAAGAAGGCAAAAATCATAGCTCACGGTGATGATCCAACAGAAGAGGGGTATTGGAGACTGGTTGGTTATGTGACTTCCTACAGACCTTCTGCTGAGGGTACTGTTTTCAGTAGGTAGTACAAGAGACTTTAAGGGAGATTTTACTTCAGATAAAGGAGCAGGAACGATCACCTTGCTCAGAGTCTGCTGTGGGCTCTAATTTTTAATATTAAAAAAAAGATGGGAGCATTCTGAAACAAAAGGTGCATCCCTTATTTACAGTAACATATGGTCATTATGTGTCTGTTCTCAAAAGCAGAAAGGTAGAAATAAGCCAGAGGAACAAGAAGGTAGAGTGAGTGATGGATAACGTGATCTAGTGGGCCTAATTGAAAAATGGTAGGGTGAGATTTATAATTGAAATACTGATATTGATGGGTTCAATCTATACAGGATAAGAACAACAATAATATTTAGCAATGATGCAGCACTTTTCATCTTTGGAGCTCATTAACTAATTAATCTTCACAACACCCCTGAGAGGCAGGTAAGTATTATTATTATTAGCCCATAAGAAAGATAAATCCACAATAGAAGCAGAGGAAGGTGGAATTAAGAGCCAGAAGTGGCTTTGTAATGGGGAGGAGGGTGGAAAATAACTCCCTTGTTCAGTCACAGCAAGGGACAATTCCATTCCGAGAGGAAAATGGCCTGGCACGGGAAATATTCATATAGAAGATCCATCCTTTCTTCCATACCAGAGTAAAAGGCACAAAAGATGAGACAGGAACTCCATCAGTGGAGTAAAATTCATAAAAGGAAAGGAAGGTGAGTCAAAAGGCAGAAGAATGAGTTAATGCAAGCCAAGAATGGCAAAGGACAACAAGATGCTGAAACTTTGAAACCTAATGCCAAAGCAGTGCTTTTTCATGCTAGAACTGAACTATTGGACTGCATTTGAGGAGGAAAAATAATAATAAGGACTGTGTTTGTAGACGGTGGAGAATTAGCAAAGGCCTTGTTGATAAAGCTAGTGATAAAACACAGGAACTTGGCTATGCTGAATGGTAGGCTGGCAGCAGGCTCAGATCGCAGAAATCTCACGTATTAAAATGAGATAATTCTTGACATTTATTGCTCTTATTCTCTCCTCTTATGTGCGAGAGAAAACAGAAATATTGATGGGAAAAAAATAGGAAGCAGGCATAACAGTAATCTTCCAAAGAAGGTAGGAGCTCATGTGGGCAAGACTGGGAGGAAGAGCCATGGATCAAACTATTGGAGAGTTGTCTTGACTTTTGTGTCTTGCACCGAGGGCCTTCTGTTTTAGAAGTCAGGGCATGCACAGATTCAGTTGGCAATAACAAAACTGTGCAATGCACAGGAATTTTGCCTGAGACCTGTCTAACTTTGGCAGTTAAAAAAAAAAAAAGGCAAAATTGTTTGGCCAGTTTGAAGAAGTTACCCATATTATTCTCTGCACTTCCCGGTCAGTAAACTGGGGAGAGTTCCAAGTTTAGCATGAAATTTAACTTTTTGTGTAACTACAATGTTACTCTATGCCTGCAAATTACCAGTCATACTTTTTAAAATGCAGAGATTCTCAAACTTACAAATAAGTATTTGTTCAGGCGAGGATCTCTGTTATGAATAACAAACCAGAAGGCTTAAAGATTGACAGATGACCATAAGGATAAGAGGAAATCTAAAGAGGTAATAACGGCTCTCTACAAAACTTGGCAGTGTTTAGTCTGTAAGTCAAAATAATCTATGTTGTTCCCAAAGTTTTTCTACCAAATCAGGAAAAAAGTCTGGCCATGGTGAGGAAGGCCAGTGGCACAGTTAACTAACAGAGGTAGTTGGGGGAGGAGAGACCTGGGAGGCTGCAGGTTCTCCTTCACAGAGACATCAGAACTTGAATTTTCCACATCCTTTTGATACATGTTCCCCATTTTAAACCTAGCTACAGCCTTATTTTTGCATTTTTTGAGAATGTGGTTAAAAAAAAAGAAAACAACTTTCTGCCTTTTTTTTTCCCCCCAGAGAAAATCTCCTGCATATTTAATTGGCATGCAAAACTTATTTCTTGCCACCCTTCTTCTGGCCCACAGGGCTGACCTAGGAATTTGGGAGAAAACAAGCCTTTCCCTGGGACTCATCTCAAAGCAAAAGGCCTGTTTTGGACCAAAGGCACATGCAGCCTTCCAGCAGCCTGCTGGTAAAGGGAAGCCCAGCGATTTTTTTCCTTTCGATCTTAGAATTTAGCTCTTGCACTCCTTTAGCTTTTCCTAATTTTTGGAAGGAAAAAGCAAGAGATACTGTTTTGTTTTGAAGCAGCAGGTGAGGAACTTTCTTCCCTGCATCCCTGTACTTGAGAAGAACCACAGCTAGGGCCTACAGTTAGAAGTTTGCATGAAGGCTGGAGCTTTTTTGCACCTTAAAGATGTGCCACCAAGATGCACACGGTGTTTTTTCCATGGCTGTATCAGAGACGCTACAGAGCTTGACACATGCCTTATGCGGCGACACCGCAACTTCGCACTGAGTCTGGTCATCCAGGGTGAGAAGCGGCACTCCTGCCCTAGAAATTGTGCTGGTTTCAAGGTTCGTGAAGCACTCACCGCTGGCTGCTTCCCCTGGCGTGGGTCACAGTTCTGCCCTTGTTTCTTTGGAAACAGAAAAAAGTTTAAAAGAACTTCTGTATTGTTCCTTCTAAGAGGTGAATTCAGGAAATGAACCGATCGCGAGGAGCGCTTTGGCACCCTCGCTAGCGGGCTGGTCCCAGGAGCGGGCACACTTGCCTCTTCGGTCGCGTGCTGTACCATGACACCTGCATTAGCATCTGGAATGGGTTACCGGTGTAGAAAGTAGTCATACAGTAGTAGCACATGCAAAATATGTAATTTCCACAAAGCACATTTTTAAAGGGGGAGAAAAAAGGCAAAATCACTATCCTATGTGTACCAGGTATGGCCCTCAGTTGGGCATGGTTTGTTCATTCCTGTTCCAAGGATGGGAAAGAAATATTTCTGCCTTATTCTAGAATTTCCATGCTTCTTACTCATTATGAGAAAGACTTGATTTAATAAGCTGTTTCCCCTCTGCAAAAGAAATCACTCTTTCTCCTAAAGAAGGAGGAGCGGGGGGAGGCATTTTCTGTGCTTTTTCTTGAGTGAGCCACGTGTAGGAAGATCTGAATAATCTTTGGGGAAAAAAAAAGAAAAAAAAACAGGACATGAATTTCAGAGCATTTCCTTTTGTGTTATTCAATATGACTGATAGGGAAGGATAAGGTTGAAGTTCAAGGCAAGTATGGAAGTGTAATTTCTCTCTGCACAGTCACAAATAAAATGAATCTCAGCTCTACAGGATTAAATTAATTAAAGATGGATCTTGTGCTTGATGTTGGTTTGATAGAACTAGAGTTTGTAGTGGTTGTATCATGAACATAAGTGGATATCTCTAGTGGCTAGCTACTATTTTCTTTATGCTCATGAGTGTTTACTATGGCACACAAATGCTAACCAGTTTTATCACACAGTCATTATCATATCTTCTTCCCTTTCTCTCTGCTATTCAGGTGTTGCTGCTACAAAGTGATTTCATATCAATTAGGAATTCCATTTCCTTCAAGGGGCTACTGAAGGAACAGCCACCTGTAATGCATGCTGTTAAACTTCAGCTGCTGCGTATCTTCACAACAAGAAGATTGGGTTTCTTTAAACCCCACGTCCAAAATTGCAAGCGTTACCTAGATATTTTGTCCTATTAAAAAAAAAAAAAGAAGAAGAAAAAAGAAATATACACTGTACCTGGTTATGTCTCTGGAAAATTTAGTTCTTATGACACAAAATATATGTTGCAAGAAAAATCTTCTAAAGGTGACTTTAAAGATAAAAAGAAAAGTTGAAAATATATCAGATTTTTCATCTAGCGTAAAAGTCAAACAATAGCAAACAAGTACGACGAAGTTTCTGTGTTGCTGTTGAAAGCAAAGGCATTTCATTAAGCACACTCTAAAGATGACAGCTTCTTATCTAAGGGACAGCGATAAGAAACTCAACCAAAACAAAGAACTTTCAGTCTTTTTTTAGGGGAGGGAGCTCTAGTTTCTATATAATTTTATGGAAGAAAAGATTTTTTTTTCCCTCAGGTACGTGAAGTAATCCATTTGAGAACAAGAGTTCCAGTTATGCCTTCACTCTAGTTCCTACGTAACATTAAGGGGATCTGGCATTTGGAAGGTTAATTTTCTTATCAAAACTATACAAAATCCTAATTTTGCAGAGTAGCAATTTGGAAAAAAAAATCAGCAATGGGAAAATGTTGGTTATGCAGCACTAGACATTCAGTACTCAGGGGATCAATTATAAAAACACTCATTCAGCTATTTCTATTCAAATGAACACCTGAAGAGGAGGTCTCAATGGTTTTAAAAGTGTGTGGATATTACTGGATAAATGTTAGTCCAATAAAAGAGATCATCATCTGCTATTTGTGTGCATTTAAGTTGACACTAAAAAGATCTTTGTGGAATATTGCTGCTTCTTTCTCTTTTTGTGTGTGTGCATCTTTTATCTCATATTCCCTTAACACTTTGTGAACTGAAGAAAATAGACCAAATGAGCTGTTCTTTAAGATTAAAGGGGCAGCATTTAGTTGAACACACCTGAATGTGGAAGGAGTCTATTTTCCTCACACTTATGAATATGTAATGATGTGCTTGGAGGCACAGTCACGAACCCCTAATAAGAATTCACGAGTCTGTGTTTGAAAACAGACATTTGCATTTGCCCTCCGGTCACAGTACATGGGTCATTCTTATTCAAAAATTTATTTGCTTTATTTTCCTATTCCCCCTCCCTTTCCTTCCCACCTCAAAATATTTTCTCATTTCTTGGTTTTGTTTTGAGGAAAATTAAAAAGGGAGGGCTAAATCCCTCCAGAACGTTCACGATTCAATTAGAGTGAGCTTATTCAGGGATATATACATTTATTTGTGCAAGTGAGAAACTCCATTGTCTGATTCAAGGAAAGAGTATTTTTCAGTCTCACAAACACATTTGCTTTACCAAAAGCATTTGGCAGGATTTGAGAAGAAACAAAAAATATCCTACATGGGTGCGCAACACAACATTTTAAAAAGTGAAAATAGGAAATAAAGTAATAGAAATAAAGTGATCTAGATTAGGGATATACTTCATAAAATTGCATAAATACTTAGGAAAAGCTACCATCGAGAAAAAAACAACAAAGCATCGTAAACGTTAATATAGTGAGCTAATCAGTGTCACGTACCAAACTACCAGCTTTGAAGGCAAGGTGTCCAGGTGGGGAAGAACAGGCTGTGGAGGTTGGTCCTTAATGAGACTATTGCATTTCTCTTAAAATTCCTTGTTTGAAAAGCTGTTGGGGAGCTCCTCCAAAATGCACTCGGAATCACAGTTTTTGTTCACTTTCTAAACAGTTGTAGTTTCAAATTAGGCACGGGGAAGATTTTGCTAAGATATTTTAAATCCCCTTTTTTCGGTTCTTTCTCATTCCCTCTCTTTTCTTCAAAAGAGAGAAAAGGGAAAAAAAAAAGAAAGAGAAAAGAAAAAAGTAAAAAAGAGAGAGAGTAAACTTGCAGCACCCTGTTCATTATCTGAATAACAATCATGGAAGAATCAGGCCTGTTCACCCCCCCCCCAAAAAAAAAGCCAGAGACTATTTAAAACACACAAACAAACAAAAAACCCACAAGTAAACCCAAGCAAATTCATTTTCAGAGAATGGAATTACTGGGCTACTGCAAATCACCGTAAACAATTTCAGATGCTCGCTATCAAATCCCCATGGTCACGCTTATACATTCTACAGCTGTATTAAAGATTTCACCATCACTTTGCTAAGGGCCAGTGGCAGTTAAAGACCCATCCCATAAAGCATGGGAGGATTTCAAAACGTTCAGACTAAAAAGTTCTAAGTCTAATTTGCAGAGACGTTTGAGCTTATCGTAAAGATGCTGAGCTAGCTCTTGGTGGGGCGTACGCACGCAGGGACATACACCTGCAGTGTCGGTGCACCCTCAGCACGTATACAAGCACACGTGCGCACACAGACACGCTCACGCGGAGCTTGAATTGGTTGGAGTTTACTACGTGTTTTCTAGATTTTACATTACTATCACAAGTGTGACTTCGGTAGGAAAAAAAAGAGTCTATCGTGACAGCAGCAGTCAAAGAGCAAAACCCTTATTTTAGATCTAACAGTGACACCTGCAGTTGAGCCCCGCACACTAACAGGCAAACATCGCATTTATGAAAATATATCCGTATTTTTGAATCGTGCATATCTCCCGCGTGATTATCCTCGCGTACCTCAAATTTGCCTCTCCCATTGGCAGCACAATCAGCTTCCACACCAGCATGAATCAGCTTTTCCTCTTATAAAGCAAACAGCCTGCCATAAAGTATATAAATAGCCCAGAAAAGCTTCCTTGAGCTGCTTGGTGGGAGTGGAGCTGCCCATGCATATACATAGGCACAGATCTCTCCTCCACCAGCAGGCATTTCAGAAGAACCACCTGCATGTCTGAAAGGCTCATCTCCACGTTTCAAAGATTTAATCACTTTTCTGTTAATTGCACTATAAAGCGTTCCATTTGGGATGAATGAGGACTAGATAACCCGACGATTTTGATGAATCCCCTTCGTTTTCACTGCTCCCTCCTTGGTTTTGGTTACCAGCTGGTGGGTGTCAGTAACGTGGCCATTCTGGTCCCCTTCTCTCCCAGACAGTCCAGGAGTGTTCATTCTTTCCCCATTATTTAAAGCACTTAGTTTTTTGGGTTTGGTTTTGGGTTTGTTTAAGAAAAATAATGTTGTGCTTTGATTACTGCTCTGGAGGCTACTTTTAGAGGCCCCACTCTGCAGGTAAAGCAAATAATACACGGAAGTCCATATTTCATTTTTCTTTTCACTGTTCTCACAACTTACTGTTTATTCAGCTTCCTCCCACATGCTAAAAAACAAGCTCCTCTTTCTCTCTTAAAAGCAGAAACTGCAACTAAAGCGTAAATCTTTGCTGTAAGATGATTTTTTTTTTTTATCACCAATTCTTTTGACCCACATCAACTCCAACAGTTTCTAACCAAGATCAGTACTCGCATTTCACCCAAGCGCAGTATGAATTTGGATTTAATTTACAGTTCTTGGAGCTACTTCTTTCATCACGTAAGCATCTAGAACCTCGCATATCAATGTGCGTTCACATGAACAAAAAGATTTCTTTATAACTTTTGTCAATATTCTGCTGATTGCTAGTTCAGTAGCAGATGTGCTATGCTTAATGGTGCATATACAAGAAGCATTCCCTAATCCCTAAATGAACTTCTTATCTCTAAATATATACAGGATAAGCTATCTAAACTCAATTTAGCAACTATGCTATTAAATCTACCAGAACCAAACAGTGAAAGAATATTGTTAAAGCCAAGCACCTGTTAGCACAAACCAAAGACTCCTGCTAAACCAAAACACTGGTAACCCTAGATCAAAATAAATCAGATCTAGTTCTACGTAGATTAATGCCTCTTATCAGTGCATCTTGAACCCCCACGTCTTCACTTCACAAGCGCACAGACGCAGTCTTAAACTCCTCTGGTTTTGTTAGCGCCACACTCCGTCAGTCACAATTCACTGCCGAGAAATGAGTTGTCGTCACATCAGACTTTTTAACCGCGTATGAATGCAGATGGACCCATTATGGGATTTGAGAAGCGCACAAAAAACATAAAGGTGGTGGTGTCATCTGCTGGTTGGATTACAGAACCTGGAAGCATAGCTTGTGGTGCAGAGAGGTTCCTGCCGCGTCACCAATTCCCTCTGTGACCCCGGCACGCAGTTTGATACAGCACCTGAATATCCTCATTTACGCAATGACACCGTTTCCACCTTCGTTCACAGCCAGACTCTCCGGCCTGGCCCGTCAGCTCCTCAGCAATGATCCCTCCTGTCCCCGGAGCGTGCAGAGGAGAAGGCAGGGCACGCTCGGGGGCACACGGGAAGAACGCCTGGTTATCCCTCAGCTCTCCCTGCCGCGGGTCCCCGCCAGAGGCTCCGCCGTCGCCTTCCCCTTCCCCCGGGGACTGGAGCAGCCCTTCAGGTGAGTCCTTGGAGCCACTTGCAAGTTACTGCAGTCCTGAAAGTGTGGTTCCCACAGCAGGGGCTGGGCAGCAGAGACCCAAATTTGCTGTACAAGTGACCTCTTCCACCTTAATCTATGGCTTTAATCTACGGGTAAACTCCCCCAGCCTAACAGGTGATGGGTGAAAATTTGCTTCCCTGTATTCCTCCTTTATTTGCATTGGAACAGGGTATCGCAGGACCACAGCAACGAGAAGCCAAGTTTCTTTTTTCTTTGGAAAAAGTGCTGAAACTCGGTGGAAGGGAAAGCTTGTAACATCTCACAGCCACACATCACCGACAGCTACCGGAAAATAAACATTGCCTTCACCGCAGCCACCAAATGCATCTTGCATTTAATAATTACCTGACAAAAAAAAAAAACAAACCCTGGACACATCTTTTTTATTTCCGCACAAGTGTTTCTTAAAATAGTTGACTATCTGAGAAGATGATAAAAGCAAGTAAGTATAGAGGGATCAAGAAGGGGCAAGTTACATTCAGGCCCACAGAACAGAGGACTCCTGATGTTACCTGCCTGGCGGGCGTTAACTGCTGCGGTGGGGAACTCCACCATCGTCCGGAGGGTTCTCTTCTACTTTCCCTGCACTCTCTTGCCCCTCTTATTTTTCCTCCCTTCAGCATGAAAATCACCCAGTACCAGTTGTGTACCAGGGACCCTAAAAATCCACTTTTTTCAACCTCTGAGATCAAAAAGTAGCATTAAAGAATTTTTAGGTTTACAGAGTTTGGTCTAAAGTATAACAAAATCCCAAGCAAAATTGCTGGCCGCCTTCTCAGAAGCAGTTGCACGTGGAAGAAGAGAATCCCAGCTCAACACAAGAGGAGGGCTCCAGTTTGGGATCAAGAAGAGGATGGGAAGTTACTGCAGAGGTGCATTTTCAAGATGCATTTTGTGGCAATCTGTGTCTGTTTTCCTCAGCTTGCGCTCGTGCTATTGTCTTACTACCTTGGGAGATGTGTTACAAAATCACCACATTTTTAAAAAAAAAAAAAA
>VFFE01007008.1:1566208-1622761 GCA_008921705.1 Burhinus oedicnemus
TGAGGTTGGTTTTTTTTTTTTTTTTTTTTTTTAAAAAAAAAAAGTATCATATCTCAGCAGTTTAGAAGGCAGGCTATTGAAACAACTCCTCATCCTAAGAAGGTGTTTTGCCTGCCATCCAAATCTGACAGGATCTGTGTGCATTGAACTTCAGACCATGATGCAAAACTCATCTCTCTCTCTCACGATTTTCCCCCCAAAAAATCAGAACAACATACACAAGACAGCTCGATAAAGGTTTTTCTTTAATGTAGAGTTGATTAAACACGTACCTAAGAAAAAAAAATGTTTCTAAACAAGATGGACAACAAACATTAGATGTATTTATAGACATTTGTGCAGATACTTAGAACTTCAAATGGGAATTTTTAAAATTACTTATATGTACTCATTATGTGGGCATGTTAAAAAAAAATTAGAAATTCAGCTCTACCCTATGAACTGGAGTTGATCAAAAACTCTGCAAGATTGTTTCTGCAATGTGCTTTCTGGTTGCGATTTGGCTTAATTCTTTTTCCTGCCTAAACAAGGGCACCACCATCATCTCGGTGTGCACTTCTGAGGTAAGCAAGGTACCGTAAGGTCAAATCAGCCGGAGTTTGATTGGGATGTTATTGAGCTGATAGCTTTCCATCATTAGTGCATCGCGTTCCATGTGCCATTTGATTGCCAGACTAGAAATGGCTGTATTTCACTGGGTATCAACCTACGTATTTTGCCAAAAAGTAAAAAGAAACTGAAAAGTAATGGACATGACATAGATACAATCTAGGTACAACAAGCAGGCGTAGAGTATTACATTAAATCCCCTAACCAAAGCTTCAAGAAAATTAAACTATATTAAGATAGAACTGTGTTTATGAACAGTTCTTCAAAAAGTAATAATCCTCCTTCCATTTCCCAACTCCAGACTTAAGCTATGTCCTTATTCCTGCATCAGGAATAGGCAGAACCAAAAAGCAAGAGAATCAGCAACTGGAAAACAAACCAGCTGTTAAACCGAGCTGTGTTCACCCATTTACCTTTGACTCCCAACTCCCTGCAGCAGCCTACAAAACGCTTACCACAAAAGGCTTCGCCACCCCCACCAAGCATCAGAACGATGAGAGGTGTTGATTCCTGGACCAGTACACCGCACATAAAGTGCAAGTCCTCCCGCAGAAGTTAACTAGCATCTTCGTGGAGATCTCCCTCTGAGAGACGCAGTTTGCGCTGCAAGGTGGGAGTTTCGCAGCACAGCGTCTGCAGCAGCCTGCCCGGGAACACGGCAGGCAGGAGGAGATTGTTAACTAGCTCTTAGTCTAATACAGATACTTGGTGCAGAAAGCAAAAACGTATCCATCAATTATCATCGAACTAACTAGCAGCATCAACTGTTCCACTAGTGGCAAGAAAAATCAACACCAGAGGCAACGAATTTGACACTGTCACATCCTAAAAGGACTCCAAAACATTTCAGGCACTAAAAGAACTATGAGAAATAAAGTCACTTTTCTCAAGGCAAAACCAATGTCCTGCGTGAAGGTAATTGCCTCACATGACGTACCATTTTATACATACACATTTTTCACATACTGTGAACGGCAAACCAGACTTCTCCATTTGTCAACCTAGCCGCAAAAGTACGTATGGGCCTTCTGTATTCAGGTGACAAGGTAGGTCCAATAAAGTTCTGATGAGAAAAAAATCGTATCACAAATACTAAGCTTAAGGTCCTGTGAGATCTGTCTCCATTTGTCTTTATTTCCTCATCCCTACTCCATATTCCTGGTAATCCCATTCCCGATACAGAATATTTTTGAAGTGTTGGATAGCCTCTTCTTAGATGCAGATAAGTAAACCACGAAGAGAAATTAGGTAAAACCAGAAGATATTAAACAAACAGAACTACAGTTTTGAGTTGTGACTTTTTTTTTTTTTTTTTAATGAATTCTTTCACTGGGCTGGTTGCATGAAGCAGATAATTATTTTTGCAAAGACTAGTAATGATTCCGAATTGTAGAAAAGCTCTGGTCATTGTCAGAATACAAACTGCCGTTATTCGCTGTATCTGTCTTTGCCAGTGCCAAAGTTTGGTTGTCATTTGCAGTTACCTGGGAGAATCCGATTTAAACCCAGCGATTAGAAAGGGGAGTCAGGCAGCTAGTTTCCTACCTCGTAGCTCCGCTGCCGGATTACAAGGCGACCTTGGGCGAGACGACTACTCTGTATCTTCATTTACCCATCTGAACCGCACCTATTGTATTTATTTAGCTCACGGGGCATCAAGAGGCTTAATTAATGTTTGCAAAAAGCTTTGAGATCATCAGATGAAAGGTGCTTATGTAAGTCCAAAATATTATAAAGTCAATGAGAAAAAAATGGATAGGTGCCAAGAGAGTCAGTTGGACAAACGGCTTCTCCTATCAGTATTGTCCATATTTCAGTTTCCAGTTTATCAGTGGAAATATACACGGCTGTTTAAATAAAGTGTCATGCGTGTTCCACCGTGTACAGAACCAGTCACCACACTTTGTAGACCTGAAAACAGTTAGAAAGCCGTAAAAGAACTCTTGGGAAAATGTATATTATCTTTTGAATCCAACACAAAAGAAGTCCTTTCTCCAGAGTGGTTCTATACTCTATAGAAAAATTCCCAGTGGCAGTTAGCAGCATGTACATGGAGTTTGATTTAACATTTTTATATACTGTAATTTTTTGATCAATGGACACTGGGAAGCATCTTCCCTTGACTGTTTTATGAGGAAGAGCTTGAATTTAATATCTGCAAGCACATAACCAGTGCCTAAATAAATAAGAAACTCCCCTCTCCCCAAGGATCCTAATGCTATAGCATCTAGGCCACTGCTATTAACCTCTTCCCTAAGGAATTAGTAATAACTCCAAGATCCCAAGTAAACTCCATTCCTTGGCTGACTGGATCCCCATCAGAAGACACTGTGTTCATAATTTTCTTTCTAACCCAGTGATAAGTAGTCTTGGCTTAGAATCGCTCGCAGAAGTGATCGAAGACACTGCAGCACTGTCCTACTTCAGGCAGGACCAGGCCAGCTGGATTTGCTCCATACCACCACGTATCCCCTCCCACCCACCCCACAGCCTAGCACACCTCTTGGAATCATGGACTTCAACTGCAACCTGTTTCCCAGAAACAAAGGTTTTACACGTGCTTGTGTGGGAAGGGAAAGCGCTGTGTTGACCTGTCCAACAAAAACAGACCTAAAGCAGAAGACATCAGGCCAAGCTTCAGATACTTGGAGGGGCTTTTGACAGAGATGGGCTCAGATAATGAGATAAAAGATGCGGATAGCAATCAAAACATTATTGGCAAGTGTTCAGCGTAGCAGACATTAACATAACTCCCAATTAGGTTTAGCTTTTGCTGCCTCAGTTCAGTCCTCCCGGTAGAATAAAGTAGGAGGAGTTATTTCAAAATACCAGGACTCCTGAGAAGAGTGCTGGAAGTAAACAACAAAGAATTGGGAAGTGTTGAGAAGATCTGAAGGAAAATGGGATCACATCCTATTCACCAGTATAGGAGTACAGACACTTGGTTTTGGATGAAGTCAGCCAGCCTAGAACTACTCGTCAAAATGACAGTTACGGGAGTCCATGTTACTTCCAGTTTTAATTCTGCAATTTTGCACAGGCTGACCCTGAACAGGTGGGAAACACGGACTTCCACTGCTAGCTTAGACTAACTTCCGTATAAACCAAGGTCCCGATCCTGTGCAATGCTATGCACTGCCTTCTGCTGCTTCGCAAAACTAACATGCTTTTCTTTCATCTAGAGCTGTCAGACATACTACATTATAAAGGACTTTTTTTCCTCTAATCAACAGGAAAAGTTATTTTTGCATTTACTATGTAAATTGCACTTCAAAATTAAGTTTTCCTTAAAAAAATTAAAACCCTTTACACTTACCACTGTGAAGAACCTAAATGAAAACCAGGAACAGACTCATATAATAGTGTCTTCCCCAATTTTCAGACAAGCTTCCATATGAAAGCAACTGGAGCTTGGAGAACTAGAAAAATTCCTAAGTTGTAAACAAAATAGAAGCCAGACTTCCGAAGACGTCCTCTCCACCTTCACCGTTTCCGTTTACAGGGTGAGACAGACCACAGATCTACATCATTAGTTTGTACCATCAGAAGCTGAGAAGTGGTTTAAGCCAAAATGTATTCTCAGATAATGTTATACTTAATACGCGTTGTACCAATGTATCATGAGCTACAAAGCTTGCAGACCATACATCAGCAAACGGAAAGACGACGACAGGATCAAATAGCTGATAATCAGAACAGCAAACAGGTACGTGGCTCTTAGGATCTAAACCTCTCTATATTTTTCCTGGGGAAAACCCACCATATGCAGGTCTGTGTATTTCTATAAAAATATTTTTGTAAAAAAAGGCAAAATAGGACACAGTGGGTGTTCAAATAAAAACAGCACCAAGTCGCCCAATTTTGTTGTTTTCCGCTACTGGAAGACTGCTCTAATAGCACGTACAGGAACCCTTCCTCTTTCATGTGATGCCCTTAGAACTAATTTACAGCAGGATATAAAGATGATATACCTGATACAAAACAGAGACTGGAAAACTAGCCTATGAGTTTCAAGTGCTGTGTGATTCATGCTTACAGTAGAATCCAGTGGAATAATTTTAAAGCATCTTCTATGTGAAAATTCCAAGACATTCTCAAATGTTAACAGCCAGTATTTGTGAAATGTCTGATAATCACTAATCTCATTTCATATACAAGAAGGTTGAAGTAAAGAGTCAACAGCCCCGTCAAGGTCATGTATACACGAGTAATGATTAGAATTCAGGTTTGGCTCTGCTGTGGGCCAGTCTTTCTAACAAACTGCTTCATACCGTCGTTACAGTTGGGGTTTGTTTGTTTGCTTAGACGTTATACATTACTTCTCCTCATATAGCCACATTAAAGCATCTTTGAAATAACAAGACTATGACTCCTTTCATTTTGAAGAAACTAAACCACTAGGACTATTTTATAAAAGGAAACATCCTATAGCACCAAAATGAGCTATAAGAAGGCACTGATGACGATGACGTTGGTGGAATGCACAGGAAAAGGACAATTCATTACCACAATTCTTTGAAAACTTTTGTCTGTTGTCAGGTAAGGCACGCTGCCTTCAGTTTGACACTTAAGAGTGGGTGCTGAAAGTCAAAATGAGTAATTTGAGGGAATCTAAAAATTTAACGTACTAGAACATTAAATAGTAATAAATGGTAAAGATATCTATTTTAAACAAAACTAGAAGACTACTTTCATAACGAATGTTCAGATTACTTTTGAAAAACTAATGGGCCAGAAATGAAAATCAACTGCAACAATTCAAAGTGTTACTTCCATGCATTTTTAAAAATACAGCCTATAGTAAATCAAACGTAAAAGTATTCTTTAAGTTAAAAAAAAAAAGAGAAGTCCTAATGGTACTATATCAAACTTGCCATTTTGACTTTATCTGCAAAGACAGAACATCTGGTGTGCTTCTGGCTAGACAGGTCCTATTCAGAGCAACAATACTGAGACTGTCAACCAATCCCTACACCTTCAAAACAAACATAAATGCAAGAGTGAGTTAGCCTATATCCCTACGTTAAAAAAAAATAATAAAATCTTCTTATGTTGCTATAATCACAATCAGTTAATTGGCAGATTTGAGATTCTCCAGAATTAAACCTGTATGAAATAAAAGAAACTGAATAATTTATTCATTTTTTTTTTAAGTAGCCTCAGTCAAGACGCAAAATTTGAGCAGAAATTCCTTGTGCCAGTATCAACTACTGGAAAAGTGTTACTACACCAATTCAGCATGTTTTTATTCAAAGCAGCTACTACAAAACAAGACTTCATCCCTATCTAGGTCAAAGGCTCATAGACTAGAAGCCCTTTTCTTAGTGTTTTGTTGTTTTTTTTAAAGAATGAGAAAGAACACAAAGAATAAATTTATGAATTCACTGATAAACTCCTACACATTTCAGTCCAGTTAAAAAAAATTAGGAAACAATGTCCTGTGGGAAATAACCCCAGAAAAAGTCTGTATTAGTACTTGTACAATTTGTCCACAGAAAATGATCTACCACCATTTAAAATGCAGTCTGGCCAAAAGGACTGATCTTCCTCCTGTAAATACATTAGAAATCAAAACATTGAAGTGTGGGCTATTCAAACTGCTTTTTAAGTCACTGTTCTTGACTAGGGTTGCAAGGATCTTTTTTATCTCACTACCTACAAGAACAATATTCTACAAGGGGGAAAAAAAAAAAAAGTACTCCTAGATGAGATATTGCATCATTAGTGTATTGAAAAATCCACACGCTACTACTCTGGATGAAGATAAGAAACAGTAGGCATAATCACTAATAATTCCAATATACTGCATGAGCAGATGGCCTAAACCATCAAATGTTTTATCAGTCTTACTGTTTTTTACATTGTGATGGATAAAAATCATCCATGATAAACTGTGGCTGAGACAATGAATGCTTCCATCCATCATTCCGGGCTTTCTCTTATTCCAACCATGTGACTGACTTGAATCAAGTTTATGACATCTTGGCAGGGAGATTCCTACAGAAGCTAATATCTAGATTGAATACATGAATAATGCATTTATTCCCCATAAAAGCAAAAAATGTTAATTTTAAGAACAAGGGATCTCTATTTCACTTCATTGAACCAGACCACAACGAGATATTTTAAAAGTCCTAGAAAATCATTGACAAAAATTTCTAAACTTCTCTACACTGGTCTTTGTATCACCACTGAAAATGCATTTATCAAGAGGCCATAAAGTTTTAAAAAAAATAAAATAAAATAAAAATGGTGTGACAATCCTAAATAAAGGAAATCTCACTTTAAGAACGCAAGCTAAAAATCTAATAGAAATCCTTCATATAAGCTGCAGACTCCTCTCCCCACGCACTGAACAGGCTTGGCACAGCGTCCAGGCATGGCCAGCTCTCTGCTGGGGGCAACGTTCTTGGCTGCGAAGGCAGAGCATGCCCTCTGTCACTCATGGCGAGCAGTCCTGTCCAACTGTCTCTTCTCGACAACTTTATCATCAATCTCTTTATTAACAGCTCCACTGCAGACCGAGAACGCAAACAAGGACAGTGCGCATGCCAGATTTCTGGAAGGCACGCAGCATCAGACACCACACAGGGCAAGGTTTCAGTAAAGCTGAAGCAGAAGCTGTAGCGCAAAACTCTTACATGGCATTTTAAGAAGTATCATGTTTATTGTCTTTACTTAGCATCAAACTTCTAATCGGGGAGAGGCGGGGAGGAAAAAAGTTATTCCTCAGGTGTCAAGGATTTCCTCCCCCCCCCGCCTCCAGTTTTAATTTAACACCATTCGGAATGCCCGATCAATGCAGGGTAGGTGACCTCACATTCCATTCAACTTTCAGAATGTTTTCTGCTTTAGGTATTGCCCCGATTGAAGCAAACATCACAGAAATAATCGTAGATGAACTGAAAAGTTTGCATTGATGTGTAGATTTTAAGCACGTAAAACATTTACTTAAGTAGCCTTATTGAGGGAATTTACTTCTGAAAATACAAACATAAAATGCATTCATAAAGTAGGGGTGCTAGCTCCCAAATAAGACAGACAAAAAGACATCTGCGCTTGTCAACTGTTCAGTATCTGTGTGGGCCGCAGTTACTATCGGACAGTTTAAATGTATTGGCTATTGTCTTAAGTTAAATAAATAAATGCAACTTTCCTTACCCAACAGAAGTTGGAGTTTTTAATCACTTTACATCAATAGTAATTTTTCTCTTTATCCTATTACTTGCCTGGATTCTGGCTTCTATTTAAAGACAGTAATTTACTGCAAAAACCAAGCTTGCTGTTAAATTTGACTTTTTCTAAATTCAGTATCTTTAGAGTTTATAAGGTAGTGTATAAGTAGTTTATAAGTGTGCAGGACATTGTCAGTCTTAGTTGCTTTTAAACATTCCACTAGAATATAGAGGTCATAAAATACCGCGATGATTAAAAAAAACCCAGACATGCTGAATAAGAACTGTGATCTGGTTAACTCATTAAGTGTGGGAAGAAGAAAAAAGTTACCTAAAGACAGGATTCCAGAATTTAGTCAGAACAATACAAATATGCCTAAACTTTACTAAAAAACCATTAGAGTTTAAATACCCAAAAAGCAGACAGGACATCCAGCAGTGGTTCACTGTATTATCTTTCTTATAACAAAACATGCCCTCTGAAGTTTGATATCAAAGTTTGCATTCTTTTGGTGATGATAGCAGCAGATGTTTGATGTTTGTAGATATTTCAAATTATTAGTTTGAACTTTAGAGACGTATCAAACTGCATCTGCCTCTATCAACAAATCCAAGATGGTTTATTTCTATTGAACAGATCCTTAATTCTACTAAGAGTATTAAACTAAAAATGGTTCATTATTGACATTTTTCTAATATGAATCCTTAAAAAAAGTGAACTTACCAAGTACTCAACTAATATATGCATATACAGACATTCGTGAGCGTACTATCAAGATCTGCACATTTTTAAGTGACAAAAGTTTTTAAGTATTGTTCAGCCACAATAATGCTGAAAAGAGATTAAGCATAGCAAAGCTACTTGACTACTGTGTTTATAAAGTTACATAAATGATGCCAGGATCACTTCAACATGCAAAATGCCTTTTGTACAAATGCACACAACTTCCAAAAAAAAAAAAGTATTGTGAGAAAATAAACATACTCTGCTTCCTCAGTAACTACCCACAGTAGTTTTTCTTGCATTTAAGTATAGATTCTGGGTCAGCAATATCTAGTGTGTTCTCACTATACCGAATTATTTTTGGTTATTCTAGAAGCTGAGAAACTCATTTTTAACTTTTATTATTGTTTGAAATTGGTTCTCTCCTTAAGGTACACTACTATCACTTGATATTCATTATTAAAAAAACCGCACTAAATGGCATGCACACATACTACCTACAGCAAGGAAGTGCAACTTCAGCTAGAGCTCATCAACTCAAATGTCTGATTCAAATCAGTATGTCTAAAGCCATCTGTTGGAACCATGACTTATTAATGTTAATTATTTTGGCTACAACAGTAATTTTCAGCTTCTTGTTTGCAGATCCTTCTGAGGCTGTGAACTTACTTCTGGAGGTTCATGACAGGTAACTCAGAAAAACAAGCCTATTGAAGCTTATTGCCAGTAGATTGAGAAACACTGAACAGAAATTTGTATATCTACTAGCAGATTTTTATTGGTCAGAGAAAATAAAAGAGGAATTAAAGCCATAAATAACATCAGCTGTGATGAAAGGAAGATGGGGTGGGCAAGATATAAAGATGATGAATCTGTTCTAAACAAGACAAGCAATTGCATGCTGTGAAAAATATATACAACACAAAGGTTTATTGTTTTAGACAGGGTAATTATAACATGAAGACCATAATCATCAGTGGTTTTAGCAGTTAAAGAAATTTTAGTCAAAAGGAGGCTACTTATTAAAGTTACTCACATCAAGCATTTGGAGTACTGGGCTCACGCTGATACAAAGATCAATCAAGTGATGCACAGCTACGTGTAATTTCTAGTTTTATTTCAGGGCAAGCTTAAACTATTTGACAAGAAGAGAAATAGTGCCATCTGCTGACGTAAGAAATAGTCACAGGAAAAGCAAGTGTTAAGATGCTAAAACTGTTACAACTGATGTTTTTAAAACATGGAGTTCAGAGTTTTCAAGCAAATAGTATAGCTTCAAATTGTTTATGCACACATTTCTTCTAGTTTTTTTCAGCTTCTAAGAATTTAAAAAGAAAGCCTTTTAAGAATTCTTAAAGCTTTAAATAAAGCTTTTATGAATTTTAAAAATTTAAGATGGCCTCCTAATCAGGAGACAAGGAATAGATGCTCTTAAATTTTTTGTTTGTTTTGGGGTTTTTTTGGCAATAAACTACCCCTGCCAATCCACAACCTTTCCCTTTAACAGATTAGAACTCAACATCCTGCTGAGTGCGACTTCCACTTCCTGTATCTAACATCATGCTATTTAGAGAACATTCATTTACGTACTATTTCTTTTAGGCCACACCGTATTTTGTCTTAGCAGAAAATTTAAGAGCCAAGCATGAATTAAGAGAGTAAAATCCATTTTGTACATTCAGAAAAATCAGACAACTATGGGATTGTGCTGTTTTTTATTGTGTTTTCAATGGAGAAATACATCATCTGTTTACAAAATAGCTCTTGAAAAATACAAGGAGTACAGATACTATAAAACAAAGCAAACTCCAGTCATGAGACACTACGTACATCATGCGAAAGCAACAGTCTGATCTCCAGGTTATGAAAACTAGAATTAAAAAGTCACTATACAGAAAGGTTCCAAGTTTCCAGCTTGGCAAAACTTGGGTGCAGTTACATGAAACGTTTAATAAAATGAAAAAGATTTTCCGATGTGTAAACAAAATGACAAGACTAAATTTGTGCCTGGCAATTTCGATCTAAACTCCATAGCTACACAAAATACACAGACACCTTGTACACTTCAACTGTTAATATAACCTTCTTTGGGGGGTGGACGACAGCAGGCTGCACAGGGCAAGGAAAAGAGAAATATTGTATACTAGACATCTTAGACAAATGGCAAAAAAAACCCCTTCAGTTACTGCACAGCCTAAGTAAAAGAGAAGCTACACTCTGACTTTGGAGAATTAATTTAGAAGGATAAGGGGAAGAGTGTAAGTAATTTAATTTTAACATGAAAGATGCACGTGTAATAGGATGGAGCACAATGGGAGAAGGGAGTTCATAAAACATGCTAATCAAAGTATGGGAAGTATGATTTGACATCCCACATATTTCAGACTTAAGTAATAGTAACATGAAGTTTGTTATCTACATCTGGTATTACTGTTGGTATCCCTCATGTTCCTCAAATACTGCTGATCTTTGCCACAAGAGATTCAGTTCTTTCAAAAGAAAGATTTGTTACTGTTTTGATAGGACTAGAAGAACAAAAAATAGGAGTAAGAGAGCTTACTAGATGTCAAGTCCTTACTAGAAATATGATTTTTAAAAATTCAGCGTTGTTCCGTACGTAAAACAATTTCTGATGAGCCATCTAAAAATAAAAAAGTTAAAATTCTTAGGGAAAAAATCTTTTCGCCTTTATTTAAAATTTGAAGCTTTTTAATGCATACAGGACTTATGGAGTGTACAAAATTCATCTTATATTTAGTGATTCAAAGGCCATCAAGACAGGTGTTATTTCACAGGCACGCAATATTTACTTAAACACTTTAGTCATGGGACAGAATTTTCAATTTGTGCCTAAAGGCCACAAGGTACTATGTTTAGGTAAGGGGCAGGGGGAACCCAAAAGAATACATGGCTTGTTTTTATTTTGTATAAATAACTATTGTCCTATATGGTGCATACAAGCTGCAAAAAAACCCCAACATTAAACGCAAAAGCTTTTCCCAAGAAATAAAGGTATCAAAAAGGGAGTAAGGAGTTTGATTAGCTCAAAGGAAAGTTTATTTGCTGTTTGATTGCTAATGTGTATGCACCTTAAAACAATCCTATAAATAAAAGTAGACCACATCTTAATCATGTCCCACCAATACCAAAACTTCCCAATTACTTCCTCAACTCACATCTTATAACCTCAAGGTTTGACATTTCATTTTAAAGGCTTACTGCTGCTTGATGGCAGTTGAACTAGATGTACTATACACTTTGTTTTCAATGTATAGTGTATCATAGAACGTCATCCAATTTGCAGATTACTACTATTGAAGAGATCCTTCAATAAAACGAAAGTGTATCAGCTGAAGATCTAAAATTAGTCATACTCCAATAAAAAAAGTACATAAAAGTGCATTTAAGGGATTCTTATGCCAGTTTTATCTCAATTTTGTAACAATGCATCAAACAAATTCAATCAGAATGTCAAATATGGCTACAAAGTGTTCATGTTTTTAAAGGCAGTAATCCTTTGAAATATTTAATGCAACTGTTGCTAACACATTAATTGTACTCCTGGCTTCACATACTAACCTGGACTTCCAATCAAGTGGTGATTTCAGCCCAGAAAGGGAAGTGCACAAAATATACCTAAATCCATTTGCGATTATGTTCTAGTCTTGCACCCTCTGTTCTCCTTTTTTTCTAGCATTAGAAGACAACAGGTTGAGTTGGCAGATACTGTTTATGGACCCCTGAGGTTGTTTTTACCGGTTCAATCTCAATTTTATTGAATTCTTGATAACAGGAATAGGATTTGCAGGGAGAGCAGGGATATCTGAAAGGTCTGTACTGGGCGTTTTCTGAAAAGAAAAGAAGAAGTTTGGTTGTATTTTAACTTTGTAAATATCAAAAGAAAAATATTGTAGTAATTGACACTAACTTTCAAAAACAAGATCTTTAGAAGAGTTTTTAGGAATATACCAAGATAAGAATAATTACAAATTATAAATACAGAAGCAGATATTCCCTTTGCCTACACAGTCATTATTAAGGAAAATTTGTACAAGAGTCTCACAGTGTGCATTTCCTTTTTTGACAACTGCGGTAAATCAGGGAGTCCTGCAGATAAAGCTGAGCCTACTAATAACCTGTGTTATAACAAAACATAATACCCACATAATAAGGGTGCTTGATCGGTGACATCTGCTATCTGATCTACATGTTTAGTATTTAAAAGTTCCTTTGAACAATTCAGTGTTAAGCCTCAGCCCCTTACAGATGAATGATAACAACTGTCCCCAATGCAAAGTATGTGTCTTCATACATTCACAGTTCAGATTGTTTAAAAACTCCTGACAGCCAAATTTCCAACTTTTCATATTGGTTTAGATTTACATGGAAACGGTATGATGAATTCTAAAGCACTGCTATATGACTGGGTTAAGAATTTCACCTTGAAGATAACGTGAATGCTTTTTTCTCACTTAAAAGACTTAAATCCTATACAACAAAATTATATCTAAAGGAAAATAAAGGAAAACAGGACAGGAACACTCTCAGGATTCAGTGTGATTCATTAATTTCTCACATGCTTAACGAGCCTCTATTGTTGGGTTGTGTTTTCTTTGTTTTGTTGGGCTTCTTTTTGGTTTTGTATTTTTTTTTTTTTAATTTTGAAATATTTCTCTTCCACTGCGACAGATTATTTGCCATCCCAATAACCCAGTTATTATGCAGTACTTCCCATGATTTATCATAAAATGTTCTTTTATGTTATAAACATTCAAAATTAATTTAAGGTACATTTAATACATGGGAAAACCTGCATTAAAATGACTGCTCTTCATTGTTGTTTTATTAAAAAGAAATCAATTGAGTTAACACTGACTGATAGGGTAGCAAAGCACAATGCAACAAGAACTCAGGGCAAAATAGCTTTGACCTCCCACCTCCCCGCAGCCCCCAGGAGCCCACTCTGGTTGGTGCTGACCTGCAGTTTAACGTGTTTCTGTTTTCTGCAACATGAGCAGTGTTTTAAACAAAGCCAACAAGAATACTGAAAAATGACAGAAGAGGCCTACCATTCTTTTGCAGTTTCCAGATTACTTTTGCTAAAGTAACAACTACACAATTTGTAAAAGCCAAAGCTTTACATAATCATCCCTCAACAACAGATGAAATAAACTTGCTGTATAAATGAAGCAGTTTAGAGCGCCCTTGTAACATCTAGAGTTCTTGCCAAGTGATTTTGGAACATTTATTCAGTACTGCTCATATAGTTCAAAAAGTCCAGTAACAAATACCATTAGTACTATTGCAATACATCTCCATTTTCAATGAATACATCTGCTACACATCATTTAATGAGTGAAGTGGACACAATGTTTTGCGATAGTGAAACTTTCATCAGTAGAGCACTAAGAGAAGCTTAAAAATGCTAGTAAAGACAAAGATGTGCAATATTAGGAACAAAAATTTAAGTGAATGCCACAGAACTCTTAACTTCATGTCCGATTTTCCAATGCTCCTTACACTTGTAATACCTGCAGTGAAGCAACACAGCTGGCTAATGAATTATAATATTACAACTTCTCTCTCTCATACTGAATACCAGAATCTGAAGTTACATTTCAGACATTCTCAACCTCTACTGGGGTATCTCTGAGCAACACCTATTTAAAGCATTTGTTTCCTTATTAGAAAGGATTATTCTGTGATGTGCAAAGCACAAAGGAATAAACTGAGCCCCTTACTTTGAAGGCACAATTCAGAAGAGCGAATCCAGCTTCGGTCAGTTTGTATGGCAAGCCATACATGTTTAGCTACAATGCACATTCAATAACATCAATGACCATCTAAAACACAAAAATTGTGACAGTAACAGCAAGCTTTCCATACAATGGATTTATATTAAAAATTATACATTTATTTTTAACATCTGGACTAATTCTAATTTCAATGTTTTCACCACAGATTAGCACACACACACAGAAGTGTTTTTAAAAACAGTACCTGAGGAGCTTGGAGAGAAGTTGTCTGAAGAGTTTCTGTTTGAGAATTAACATTCACTTCTGTCTCAAGTTGCTCCTGAAAAACCGAAAGCATCAACACAGTTACACCACTTCCAATTATAAAAGGCAGTTTATACAGAACTCCATTAACCAGAATGCCTTAAGTTGTGCACGTACAGCAAAATAAAAAGGCCAAGTATTGGTACTTGCTGCATTGATACCCATCCTTTTACCATACAGAATCACCACACTAGAGAATATTTTGCTGATTAGGAATTTGACATCAACACAAGCTACATCACTTCTCAGTTGTCACTTGTTTAACCACTTAATGCCTTTTATACAGAATCCTATAGGAAAACATTACATGTCATTCAACTCACTAAAGACAAAAAATGCAGCATCAAGGAAGACCATGTGAAAAGCTACTGAATTTGTTGCAAATTCAACTGCTTTTCCACTCCTTTTGCCATTCTGCCAGAAGAGTTTTCCTGCTGCTTTCATGGGTTGAATCAGCTTTCTGGATGAACGGATGAATGTCAGAGCCAGTTTTTCAGGTAAAACAGTGGGACTGCACAGGTAAAGCAGGACAGTGGCACGTTCTGATTTTAATGAAAACAGCCTCTTAATTAAAATTGTACTATTTAGGAAACCATACCTTAACAAAAAGGCATGCGTTCCAATGGAGAAAAAACCATGTTTATGTTAAAGAAGTTCATTCCTCCGTTTCCTTCCAAGCATATTAAGGACATAAGATTTAAAGGAGACTGACAACAAAAGCTAACAGGATTACCTATGTCTTTTATAATGATCTGTATCCAGAGGATCTATTTTCAATGTTAGGATTAAATGCTTACATGTATTTCTGCCTTCACCTGTCTTGAGTTCAAAGAGATTTCAAGGTGACTACATAACAAGATAAAATTCCTCACTTAAGGGTGCGGAAACTATAAACCAAAGCACTTCAACATTTTAATCGATACTTTAGTTTCTCAGCATATCTTCCAGAGTATTCCAAAGACAACAGAACGTGCCCTATAAAAACTGTATATGCTCAAGTGGAGAGCTGCTATCATAAGGCTAAAGACAGACTGTCACCCTTTCTGTTCACCAATAAGCAGAAAGATTGTCTACTAAATTACAATATACTGAAGGGGTATGCTTGAATCTCTGGAAGTCCCCAGAAAGTATGCTGTAATGTCATATAACAATTTCACTATCAGAAAATATTTATTTACCGTCATTTAAAATTTTTTTTTTAAATCCAAAAAGCGAACTAGATAGCACCTGACTTTGGGATTCTAAGCCCAACATGCAAAAATCCCAATGGAACATATAGGACAACTGTTCTTTAACTAAGTATCATACATTGATTTCGGGATGCAAGCAAAGCATATAGACACACCCCTGATCTAACGAATTTAAATACAACTATCGTCATTGATTTTTTTGCTATGCATAATACTGTGTGAATGACCAGCAAAGAAATCGCTGTCCTGTGTGACCATGGACTCAGGCTCAGCTTAGCCTGGCAGCAGGTAATCTTCTGTAATTCATTAATATTGACATATACATTGAAAAAAAACATATCATTTTGATGTCTTTACTGGAGAGTCTATACTATACCTACAAACACTCTTAGTCATTCCTAGAGGGAAACACGGTAATTTTCACAAGGAAGAGTCCCAATTAACATATACAAAATTGTATGGTCTAGGCACAGATACCTTAGTTTCCATTTTTTCATCCTCATTCAAATCTATACAGCTAGTATCTTCACTTATTTCATCCTGCTGAAAGGCAAACAAACCCAGAAACTATTAAAAATCATAAAACCATATTTTAAAAATCAACAAGAAAATAAGTTCATGTTTTTGAAGACAGAATTAGTTGTGAGACTTAACATGTTATACTCTAACAAGAAAATTGCTTTTAAGACAAGAATTTAGAATCTAAACATTTATCCTAACGCAGTACGTGTCACTTGATGAATATTGGCATAATGAAAAAAAACACTATCACCTAAGCAAGCTGAACACATAAAGCAGAGATATCAAAATCTCAAATACCTCTTCAATTTTCATTTTCTTGGGAGACTCTTCTTTATGGGGAGAAGACGTCCTTTTCACTGCTGTGACAGGGCTAGGCATTTTTGTTGCAACATTTCCTGAAGTTCTTGGTGATGGATTTAATAGATACGCTGAGGAAACAATTCTAGAGATGGTAGGCTTTGGTGGTGGAGAAATGGCTGGTTGTGTGGCAGTTTGAGGAATGCTTTCATTTGAAGTACCTATGGATAAATAATTTAAAAAGCTTCAACATGATGAGCTGGCACAACCATTTCAGTTACTGGTATTTTTGGTCTCTATTCACTGGTATCAAGTAGACATCAATGAAGTGGTACAGTTAGTGGTACAAGCATCACGTTTGGAACATCAGGTGTGCATACACAGCACAGTTTAGCTTCAAGCTCTTTCTACAAGATAATTCTCGTACCAGATATGGAGTAGCCATGTCAGTGACGCTCTGCTTGGTTTATTTAACCCTGCTTAGCAGCAAGGTATACTAGCTCAGAGAGAGCTCTGTGCTAATATAGCTATATTATTCTTGCTACTCAAAGAAATTTGACTGTTTCTGTACTCTGCCGTATATATGGATTGCCAAAGACTGCCTTAAATCAAGTCCAAGAGCAATCTGATACTCCCTTTGTCACTCAAACATGAAGTTTGTAATTTCTCAGGCTCAGAGGATACGAAGTCATCACAGAGCACCAGATAAAGATCTGACATTCCATACCTTTTGAAAAATGCTTCATATGACAAAGCTCTACCTCATCAATTGCATACCTTAAACCAATAAGCGCACATAGGAAGATGCTCCAGGATGAGAAGAGTTACATTAAAGAAATTTTTCATTAATAACTATCAGGTGACTGCTTTTGATTAATCAAAATACAAGAATGAACAATCGATATGCTTCCAAATCCAAAAAAACAGTCATGTCATTTAAGCTCCATTTAGTGCTCATGGACAAACTCACTCACGTTGATGCACCTGTGACTTAACGATAAAAATCAGAGAACAGTAAGACTCTACCGTCCCACATGTCAGAGTGAAATAAGAGATCTCATCTTGAAAGGCTAACCAGTTGGTCCCCTTTTCCATCTACTTCTGACTCGTTCCTTGTATACAACTAAAGTTCCATCAAAAAAGAGGATTAGCTGACTCTGCTAAGTGAACATTTTCAGATGCCTTTGTTCTTTCACCAAAAAGTTTTTTTTATTTTTTTTTTTTTTACTGAAGTGTACTTTTTCTTGTAGAAAACAGAGGATGAAGTCAGCACACACAGTAGTCTTCGAAAAGACATCAGTAAGGAGTCTGTGTTCTGCTTACATCTGAGTCTTTTTTATTCCTAGAATCAAATTCATGAAGCACAAGGAGCAGGAATACGGGAGCACAGATTACAGACAGTACAGAACCACCTCTTGGGTTTAACTACAAAATGAATTAAAAATAAACTGGTGTTCCAGCTTTAGATAGTTTTTCCTCATTTGACCAACTGAACTACAGACCTGCATCAGGTCATTGGAAAACTACTGCTATTGTGAATGGCAAACATAAATCCCTAAGAATAAACAAACATTGTGGCACAAAATATTCACCATGATTTCCCAAGTCCTAAAAAAGTTAGTTAAGGAGAACGTGTTACAGTATCCATTAAGTAAAGACGTCAGACTGGAAGAAAAACTGCTTTGTAAGTGTTACAAAAAAATCAATAGAAACAATATACTATCCCATTTTCCTTACCCCCTGAGCTTTCACTGGAATTTATTTGTGGCACAGTGACTTCAGAAGCCTGTATGTTGGTCACAGATGCTGCTGTTACAGCTGGCGCAGGACTGCTTCTGCTAAAAAGAGAAAAATGACAAAATGCTGAACATGCATGGCCAGTAACTATAGCTGATAGGGTTTTCCCTACATTACAGAGCAGAACTTGTAACACTATGTCACAGTAGGAAGACAGAAGTGAGCATTGGCAATGTACTATCAAACTTGAGCAATGGAAGCTATTTCACATTCTTAATCTGAATCATTTCAGAGACATTTTTTCAGACCAGTAAGAAGCTGCATTAAAAAAGGCAAAAATTAAGGCAATGTCTGCCCAAATAAAGTGCATGGGGAAAACATAGCAACTATTTTTCTGAAGGATGGAACCTTGTAGAAGGACTAGAATAGAAACTTTGTTTTCAATCTACACACACCATTATAACTATGATTTCAGTCTGGACTTCCCAAGCAAAGGCCTGGAATTTCTCATGACAAAAAAAATTTGTTTTTCATTTTCAAGAAACAGGGAAGCAGCATGTGTCTAGGATCAACACAGGGCAATTTCCACTTCAAGCGTGACATCCTGGATACCATAGACTTGTTTTAATAGCATGGTTGGTGGCATCAACTATTGGAAATCATTTACTAAGGGAGACTAACTAAAAGAGCACTTGTCAAAAGGAGTAAGTTTAGAGTGAACTTAAGTATTTTAACCTACACAACATTCTATAATATACATCTCATACTGCACAATTGTAGAAGACTGATGTTAACTGCTCTGTATATCAAATAGACAAACATGAGACTCTTGAAAGAAGGAAGAATGGAATCCCATTTACTTGGGCAAACTGAAGTTTAGACAGGAAAAGACTTAATACAGAAAATTAGTATTAAGATAAACATTAATACGTACACTTTGAAAATACAATGGAAAATTACATTCCTAAGCTTAATTTGCATAGATATCATCAATAATAGCAGTAGCACTACTGATTTCCCAGACAGAAAGCTTAAACTTCTGTACTGTCTCACATTTTGATCCATAACGCGCATAACTCTTCCTCGCTCTCACACCTCAGTTTCCTGCTCACTACCTCTCACAGCCTCCTACTGCAGTGCCCCCAAGTTTCTACATCGCCTTGTTCTTCTAAGCACCTTTACCCAACTTTATAATTCCTCATCTGAAGTCCAATGCCATGCTCCCTATCCTCCAAGTTTAGCCCTGCTCTAGTGCTCAAACTGGAAACAAGGATGTCTGCAAGCTCCAATTTGGAACATTCACACCTTGATAACTGTAGTATCTCACACATGCAGTATTCTCTATGCTTTTAACACAAGTAATTCAGGAACAGAGAGCAGCAACGAGACCAAAAGTCTTCATTACCCCTGAGAACTTCCAGAACTGTTCAATGGACTCGTCTTCATAGCACTAGTAGGCGAAGGCACAGACGTGCTGTTATCACTGTCCATAGACAAGTCTAGGCTGCTGTCATTCAGAGCTGTCAACCTGATCCCTTCTGTCGAATGCTGTAATCCAAAACACAAAAGAAAATTATGTTAGACTTAAGGGCTTAAAAATCAACGAAGATTCAAATGATGTAATATTTCAGTTATGCAAAGGATTAGCTGTTACATTTGTGAAGAAAAAAGAAGTGAGATGTGATTTAACAGTGATGAGCTTCCACCATGAACTAAGCATGTATGTGTGCCTTAAATGCAGTTTAAGTACATTTTTAGATAAAAAATTCTGAAAGTAGGAGCATTTAAAAATGTAAAACATAAATGGGCAGTTTTCAAATCCTTTCACAAGTAAATAATCCATTATCCTGTCACTAAAAGCATTTACATTTTTATGTTCACAATTCAGGTACAGATTTGTCTGAACCAACGATGTTCAAAAACATAAGATAAACTGTTACTATGTCTATTTATTATATCGCCAGCTTTATTTCAAGTTTCTTTGCTTTTGCGGGCTTATAGGTACTGCTCTCTAACTTCAAAGTAACAGTCAGGTACACCAAAACCACAATTAATACAAAGAATTTAGAGACTGATTTGAACTTAGACAGTTAGTGGAGAAGAAAAACCCTCCTCTGACACAGTACTAAAGAGATGCATTACTTAATATTTACATTGTCCTCTGAAATGTATTACAAACAGATTTACACTTGGTTTCAATACAAGATTTCCTATTCTTTAAAAAAGCAGTTAATATACAACAGCTAAAGTAATACAGCATGTTATTCAGATATACCTAAACAGACTACAGAACAGTAGTTTAGCTATTCACAAAAACAAGCAAACCTGTATTGCTCTTAGATTAAGCTAACACAAAGAAGCAGGGATTTTGAAATACAGACTAAATTGTTAAATTTAGTGTTCCAACCCCTTCTTCCTGCCTCCATGGAAAGTAAATCACATCCAACACAACAGCTTAATTAAAAATTTTGCTACCATTCTCATATATGGCCACACAGGTAAATTATATATTGAGGGAGAAAATAACCCTGGCTAGGCAATGGGCAACTTTCTGATGTCAAAACTGTCATTTAAATCTTTTACTCTTAATTAAAAGAGCATACAATACCAAAAGCTGCCAAGTTGCAGGTTGAAGAATACTTTCCTTCAAATTATTCTCAAAGTATTCAACGTCAGGTACAGCAACAGACTACCATCTTAGACACAAAAAAGCAGCAACAAGTTCAACATTCTACTCTGCTTCTATTTGGCAACTTGCAATTTTACACTTAGAGTTAACAGGAAAATCTAAATAATAACAACTTAAGAGGAAAAAGCTGGAGATAGCAAGAATTGCTTGACTGATTGTTATATTGGTATTGTTACAGATACTTCCTCCTTTAGGTGACCTGCATGTTAAAATAGCAAGAGAGCTTTAAAACCTTATTACTACACTTTTATAAACCTGTTTAGTTTAGGAAGGCCAACAAAATACAGTATTTCAGCCAGATCTGAAGATACTACCCACACTGTTGATTTTCTGGGAAATCTAGTATTCTATTCAGTGCATATCAGTAATACTGCTACAGTCAAATGAGATCACATTGCTTATACAGGTAAAACTAAGCTTTCAAAATCTAATTTTAGTTCTTCGATGAGTAAATCTAGAAAGCTGAGGAATCACTTCTCAATGGCATTTTTATTGCTGTCAAATATCAGTCAAGTTTACCTTTTTCTTTTTCTGAAGCACGTGATTAGGTAGCAGTTGGTGAAGTTGCTTACGTTTCACATGCCTTGCAGCAATCTTCATATCCATCTCAAACATCTTGCTGTTTATTGCTTGCCTATAAACTACACAATTAGAATAACATTAAGACTTACTGAAGCATTTTGCGAAGTCCACTACTTGCCCAGGCAGAAACAATTTGCATTTCAGAACATTCATTACCCTCAAGAACAAACATAGCGTTTCCTTGCTCTGGAGGAAGAAAGTCAACTGCCTACTATGCCAGCACTGATAGTACACACACTAAAACGTTACTTTGGAAACAGGTGACCTGTTTTCCAAGAAAAGTATCTTGCAAGCACGCAGTTCTCTGAACTACTGTTAATAAGTTTTAACAGTAACAGCTTTGAAGTGAATTCTTCATTTCATCTCAAAGGTACTAAAGATAGAAATAAGATTTCCTCATAAGAATTACAGTATTTACAGAAAACTATTTTCTTCACAGTTGATTCAGCTTTTATTTATGTAGTTCCTACAACAAATGGGTTCTAATTCAGGAGCTGAACGCTTGTGTGCCAACTAATATATTACAAATCATTCTGGCAACTCAGATACCACTACCTTTTTATATAAAAGTGCTTTATGTTTGGTTTTTTCTGCTGTGGGTTTTTTTTGGTTGGTTTGCTTGGGTGGTTTTTTGGGGTTTTTTTTGGTTTTTTTTTTGTTTTTTTGGTTTTTTTTAAATTACATCTACTATTACAAGCTATTTCTCTTCACCTCATAACTTTTACTTCCAGTGAGTCAACATGGTTAGCACTAGTAAAGGAACTACACTGCAACCCAGTATCTTGGGTTCAAGTAAAGCCAGGTAAAAATGAAGAATTTGTTGCTCTTTCACACCGACTTTCTATACAATGTTGAACAAAGCTGTGGCAGACATATGAATATAAAGAACTGTTCTGTAGATCTGAAATACAAAAACTTTAAGAGTTATCTCCCTTATTCACTGTCTATTCCACAAACATTACGGAATCTCATTGAATAGGCTGTGAGCATCTAATCAAAAAGCTGTTAAGAGACAGGCACACAAAGAGCTCAATGAATACTGCATATTAAAGAGCCTACTACACTAATTCTTGGTATTGAAGAAGCTCATAAAGCCTCTGTGTAAAGATTATACAAGTTACAGTTAAGGTAGGGGCACGCTCAGGAAAGCCAGATGTGGATAAAGCATTCCATATTCCTGACGTTAGGTCTTACCAAAGTTTCAATACAAGGAAAACCTTGCCCACTCTTCATGGCTCTCTTCCTCCCCCTGCTCCCACTAAAAAGCAAGCTATTCCCTAATTTCATTCTTGAAAGTGCTTTTGTAGTTTTGATAAAGTCTTAGGATCTATTCTAAAAGACAGATGGATTAAAAATGCTGAAGACAGACCCACATTCATTTGAGATGACAAAGAAACCCATAATGCACAAACAGAAATTGTTTGCTAGTTGGTTACCTTTGCAAATTGAACAGGAAACTACACACAGTCTACAATGATTTTGATTAAATTATACTTTGTTTAAAATTGCATATATTTAGACAAATTTCAGATTTGAATGTAGTGCAAGTAAATCAGATTCAAGATCTTAAGTCCAAGTTTTAGCATTTTCATACCAAAAATCTGACAAGTACGTTATTGAAATATCTGATTATAAACCACAAAAGACCTGAAAACTGTAATTCAGATTCCTTCACTCCTTCAAAGCAGCAGCCAAGCTATTATGCCTTTTCTACATTCTAAAAAACTAAGATGATGTGTCTATAGTTTCATGGTCACCACTTATAACAAAAAAAGAATATTCCACCTCTGTCAAGAAAATAAAAATCCCTTTGACTGAAAAAGGCAGATATATACATATAAACATACATACACACACAGACCCCCCACAGCAGCTATATATGACAATAAAGAACTTTCAAACCTTGGCACGATTAACTTTGTTTTTTATATATATATATATATATATGTTTATAGTAATCACTCATACACCCACGGGAGGGGGTGGGGGTGTGTGTGTGCACGTACACAATTTCATCAATTCCAGTCTTACTAAGTCTTAGAAATCCAGAGACCAGGGTTGCACTAGGTAGCACTTGAACCTATTCCTTTAAGTCTGTAAACATGTAATACCTGAGGCTTAACTGTCATTTGTTTAAAAAAAAGATACTGCAAATTTATTAGAGAAGTCTGTCAAAGGTACTGTTCCTTTCTTAGTCTTAAGACTCCAGAGCGTCACACTCTCCAGCTGTTACCAATTCTTTGCTTACAAATTTCTTATGCACATTCTAAGTTATTTTCATGAATCAAACAGTAAACATTGGAAAAAGTCAAAAAGGTTTACTTTGATGTCCAATACTCAGTGCAAGAAAAGTTACTGAATCAACTAGCTAGCATGAAACACCATGGAATAAAAGGCTTTTTGTTCTACAGTCTACTAGATACTCAGCTTCAATCCACTGATTACATATTTTTATTATTTGGTGAAACTGAATTTAACTACACACATACTGTCAAACTGAGAATAGACTAGGTAGTGTTATATATATATAGCATATAACACGTAAGTAGTATATAGCAACCAATTTGTCTGTTTAATAAAGATCACATTGTAACATACCATTTTTAGTGAGATCTGAAAGATTTGTATGCATCATTTTGAAGTTTGATGAGAACAAACTGATTAGTCTGAAGTGTCTAGAAGCATTAAAACTCATTAAAACTGTATTTCATTAAATAACACCTTAACTCCTTAGCTGAACCCTTCTACTCTGTGTCTAGATACAATTCCGCTACTGAAACAGACTATGTTATCAAAAACGACAATAACTTAAACAAGTTTGTTAATACCGGAACATCTAGAAAGCAAGACTCACCTGTGTCTGTAAAAGACTGAATGTCATAGGTAAGATCAACACTTAAATTTTCTGAATTTTCGGTTTTCTTAAACACCAACCCAATCACCCACATTGTGCGGTATTCTTCCCTGGAAAATTTTATACGAAACAGTCATGTAATACCAACAAAGAACTGAATAATAAGTTATTTGCTGCAATATACAACAGTTGTACATTTTAGCTCCACTAGCAATGGGGAGCTAGCCATAGAAAGGCAAAACCCAAAGCTGACTTAATGACATTCTTTTCATTTGCAATACAAAAAAAAAGTCATGAAACACTGACACATCCATCTTCAGCAAACTTAATGAATTAATATCATCAGTAGATTGCTTCATTCAACTGTGCTTCTGTATAGATTCTCTCATTTTTAGGAGTTACAACTAGCCATTGCAACTGTAAAGGAAACGGACTTGGAAAGAAAGAACAGGTTTTCAGCACCTCATCCTGAAAGTAGTTAGAACCTACCCCCCCGACCAAACAACTTCCAATCTGCCACCTAAACTTGTCTTCAACTCTCAGATTTCTTAGTTGTAACTGACCATAAGGCGCAGTTTTCATGTAGGAAGAGCCTCCCTTTGACAGCTCACCTTCATATAATATACACAGAAGATAAACTTATATTCTATTACAGAATACAGTGTAACACTTCTACAGTGGCTCAAGACATTTAATGTTTTCATTCAAATGTCTTCCTCTTGTAAGACTATTTCAGAAGAACGCTGTTTTCCAGTCAGTCAATGAGCAAATTTAGGCAGGCAGGTGAAAGAACGTACATTGTTTACGTTGGGAAAATGACCTTTCCCAAAAGCACTGCCCGCATCAAGTCCTCCGAAATAAGAGCTAATCAGAGCCTGTGATTATGCAGGCAGTTGTACCTGTATTTACCCACTAAAATGGTGCTGAAGAGGTACTGCCTGTTTTTGTCCTATTTGACTTGGAACATGCATGTAATTCATGTATATAAGTTTAAAAAAAAAAAAAAAGTAGCACCACACTGTCACTTGAAGCAATTGATGTCTGGAAAAGGCTGTGTGGAAGGTAAACAAGGCTTTTCACATGTTCCCAGTGAAGACAAAAATTTCTTCCCCATTCTCACACTTCACACAAAAATATGATTCCTTACAAATTAATTGCAACACTACCTAGAAATAAAATAAAGTCTTAAAAGGAGTTTTTAGCCCACACACCTGCAAGCATTGTTTTGAGTGGGGGAGTAGAGGGTGGTAGAAGGGGGAAGGAGTTGAAAAACATATAATCCCAAACAACTTTAAGTGCCTGGTATTCTCTCCACTCTTCCCACAACCCAAGGAATTCTAACCAAGCCATTAACAAGTTTAAATGATACGCATCTCAACTGCTAAATTTAATAACAATAAGTGTTATTTATAACATTAAAATCAAGATTTCAGTTCTACTGTGCCTGATGCTCTACCCGATTCTCAGTGCTGCCTCAAAATTGTTTACCAACTGATGCTAGGTGCTCAAACAGCAGCTAAGTAGCAGTAGCTAACACGGATTATTGGAAAGAAATTACGCAATTAATACACTTATTAAGGAAAGAATGTATTTTTCCTAAAGTTATTTTCTGGCTTACAAGCATTCTTAGACAGAATAAAGATTATCTAATTTTACAAATAGTACTTGAAAAGAGCTTACAACCGTTCGCCTTTAGATGCTGTCATTAAAAATTAATTTAAGATTCTGTAAAAATGCTACTGTATTTATTAATGAATTGGTATTTTAGCTAAGTTAGTTCCTCACCATTACATGAAAAATCAGTTTTGCTTACTTGTCAGGATTCTCCTTGGGTGCTGGGAACGACTGTGGATTCACATGAGCCAGTGTTATGAATTCGTTCTTCTCCAGGTTTCCAACTAGAATACGGATTTTTGATTCCACCAAGCCCACCCTGCATAAATGTCATTTATTAGCAAGTTTTCATTCATAAGAAATAACAGAAGTATCTAACATCATATACCAGGATAAAAATCCTCAATATTCTCCTTATACTAATATTTGAGACCACAGATGAACTAGCTATACATGACAGATTAACTCAGATCAATAAACCAAATGAATGCATTACAAAAACTAACGCAAGGGAAGCCTCAGAATGCCCTGAAGCTCTCATTACGGCCTGATTTTACAAATGGAATTAAATAGCAATACATTACACATCAAGTAAAAGGCAGTCAGCAAGAAACTCTTACATATTTCTCCAATATTCTTTTAGCTTCAGATGATGAATTTTACAGTTGAAGAAATTTCCCAATACCTGACAATCTGAAATCTTTTCTAACAAAAGAGAGCAGAAATAAGGGAAAGAGGCATTTTTGTTTTGTGAAACAGTATTTCAAGAGATTGAAAACATGCCTCCTCACACTGCTTATTAAAAAATGTGCATAAGGCTTAAGAAAATCAGATTTGCAAAGTAAACCTCACAGTGCTGTAAAGAAGCAAAATTCAAGCAACAGCCCTCTCTCCCTGGTTCTTCATTTTTACTGTTTTTCGGAAGTGTACCATCTTCATCCATTTAATTTTGAAACACAGAAGGTTCCACTTTTTGTCATTAAAAACATATTAGGGATACTAGATATTCCTCTGCATCCAAGGCTGACAGGGTTTTGTTTTTGTTGTTTGTTGGTTTTTTTGTTTTTCTTTTAAATAGCAACCATTATACTCACCATTCTAGTCGCTGTTTTTCTGTCGGTGCGCTTGCTAGAAGTACAATATAATGCCTTTGGAGATAAAGACAATATGCTATTCTATTTATACTACTAAAACTAGACATTCAAACCTTAATATTAAAACTTTGCCATATGTAAGTTCTACATTGCAAACTACAGATTATTAGCTTAAGTATATACCCTATAATAAAATTAAGCAGACAAAGGGGCTATGTCCCCCAAGCACGTGACTGATTGACTTCACAGAACATTTCAGATTTTAGGGACATCTGCGACTACACTTTAATACCAGTAACCTTAATAAAAGGCTAGTTGAAAAACAGTACAGAGGTTTCAATACCTAATGAGATCAGGGATTTAACCAACTACTAGAGATTTCTTGCAAGCAAAAACAATTGTTCACAACCATCTATACATATGTCAGTTGTCTTAGTTGCAATATTCTTTCTGAAGTTAGAAGAGTGGTTAGCACATACGCATTCGTTCAAACTCAAAAGTAACACTATCAAATGTGGTTTAAAAAAGAGTTTATATCTGCATTTTAGAATTGTCTGAAGACACTTATCTGAAACTTCACAAGGAATGTTTCCTCTGATGAAAATTCGTTAGCTCTCAATTATATTCCAGGATAATCAGTGTATACCCACTGTAAGTAAATTTCAAAGAAACAGTATACAAAGCAAGAATGGTATTTTAAACAAAGAAGCCCAAGGATGGTGGAATGGGAGATGATTACTTTTAACTTCACAATGAGGGAGATGGGGGAACCTTACATGTCTACAGTCGAGTTTTTCAGAAGTTTAGCTGGGAAGTCTATTTTAACATCTTAAGTCATCCAACTTGGCATTACTCTATACTGATACGGTATATTTAGGTATCTTTAGAGCAAATTTAAAGAACAGTAGTAACATGAGGGATTAGACCCTGGTACATATACCTCATAGAAAGAAATGCAAGCTGAAAAACTATGGTGCAAGAAGAGTGCTCTGATGCTACAGGCCTTCAAATCATAACGGTAAATCAAAATCAACAGATCAAATCAGTAACTACATATTTCTGTACTTATCTTTAGGTGGCAACACAAAAAAACCCAAACTGCTAAATGCTACAGTCCTTTGAATTCAGAGAATGTCAATGAAATAAGAGGATTGGAAAACAGATTTGGAGAACCTTCTTCCCCCTAGGGCATTTTATCTACTTAATTTTTGCATTCTAGCAGTATTAACTGCTTCATACAAAAACGTTCAGGAATTTTTCCCGTTATCTTACTGAAATCCTCATTTTAGTTACTTGGAGAGTATCATGACTCAATCATTTATATTCCTTAAAAAAAAAAAGAGAAAGAAAAAAAAAGGAAAAAGAGTAAGGGTCCTTTACTCAAATTCTGTATGAGAGGTTACAAATTTCTAATATAAATTTCTAAGGAGCACGAGATACGCAACTATCGTCCGTAAGATTCCTATATCATACATACTACACACATTTGCAGAATGTTTCATTTAGTAGGAAAGACAAGTTAAGCTTTTTGTTGTTTTTAACTATGCATGAACTGAAAGAGACAAGTCTCAAATCTGCAAGTATTTGAAGAAACTCATTTTCCAGATACTTACTAAAAGCAGCTCTTTGAAACAAACTTCTGAAGAATTTTAAAAAAACCCCTGAATTTGGCTACAGCTTTGCCTCAACTAGCTGGTGAGCACCTCGGAAAAAACCCTAAGCCTTATTTATGAAGAATAAAAATAATGATTATCTATTGTTGCTCAGGTCATGCTAGCTACCACTCAACTGTTAAACAGTGCTGAAAGGGAATTAATCACTGGAAATCTGCTATTGCCATTTTCAGTAAAACTTAAATAACCCAAGCAATTAAAAAATAAGACGTACTTAGAGTCCACAGTCTCACTGCTAAACTTTACAAAGATAAAATTTGTTATCAGTTCTTCATTCATAATTTTATCACAAAGAACACACCTAGTTCAGAAGTATCCATTACTTCATGATAAAGAAAAAAATTCTGAAGTTAAGCTTCTACCTCTCAATGGCGATTTTTAGATGCGGGGTACTACCGTGAAGTATATGGGTTTGGTCTTTTCTTTTTTTGCTTGGGTTTTTTTTGTTTGTTTGGGGTTGTTTTTTTGGTTTGTGGGTTTTGGTTTTTTTCCTTTGTTTTTGTTTTTTAAAGAAACTGGTACTGTTTCTTTCCCACTGTTTCCCTATCAGGATTATGTTTTCATAAAAATAACCTTATGTACATATGGAATTCTCTTACACTATGAACACCTGTACCTACAAAAAACTAAGATATTTTTAAGAGTCACATTGAAACTGAGAACATCCGAACACTCTCATTTCATTATTTTTTTTTTTAAGCTGTCCAGGATTTACACTATACATTACCCAGTGCTTTAGATAAAGTTCTATCAAGGCAAGTGTTTAAAAGTACCTTTTAAGAGGTATGTTTATATTCTAGTTATTTAGCAGGATATCTGTCTTTGTAACAGAGAAATAATATGCTAGAGCTCATTAAATGAGCGATTCCTCACATCAGCATACTTCCCTCTTGGTTTTAAGCTCTAATAATTTCCATTCTCATGTAACACTTCATACTCATGTTATATCCATTTGAAATTATTCTTGTCATTTCCCTGTAAAACACCATATCCAGCAAGTGTATGTTCTTTGTTGTTGTTCCCCCCCCCACCCCGTCTGAAAAATTTAAACCTACATGAAGGGTAGGTAACACACTGAAACTCCCTAACTCCCAAGTAATTGTTGATGTTTTACAAACAAGAAAAAAATTTAAAAAGTAAACCCAGATTTTCCTATTTTCCCAATTTCTAATCTGCTCCTGCCACACAGGTATGCAGTACCCTCCAGGTTTCCTTAGTCACACATGATTGAAGTTTGTTTATTTTAAACACAGCTAACAGGTTAAAGGTGTTTATGATCAACATAGATGTTTAGCTACTAATTACCATTGAGAGTGATACAGATTACTAAAGCTATGATTTCAGAGAAGAAAAGAAATGGTTTTAGAAGTACGTCTCAGAGCAAGGATCAGATCTTCTCTTATCTGGCAGAGCACTACAGACTGCTTTGAATTCAGCAGGAACAAGTCAAGGCATCTACAATTTAAGCAGGAGGAGAGCGCGAAGAGGGGAAAAAACACAACCTTGAAACGGCTAGCTTTCAGATGGAGATTTGACCAACAGCCACATTTATTGCATCCTAATGACTGCATATAATGGTTTTATTTTGTAAAGGCTACTAACCAAAGCTTTAAATTAACTTACTAAGGTAAAACCGAGAAAATCTTCGGTAATTTAAATTAAAGCAGGCTCCATAATACCATTCCACAGTTACAAAAAAAAAATTTAAGTAGAGACATTTTGTGCAAAACCTACAAAACCTGGATATTTAATGTTGGCAAGAAAAGCTTTTATTGCTAAAAGTGATAAAATGGCTAAAGCTGGTACACAAAAAACTATATTAAAATGGAAATTATTTCAAATGACATTTTATGTTTCCTATTTTTTCCTAGTTTTGAAAGAAACAAAGGAAAGGTTCTAGGGAACTTTTTAGCGACTGAGCAGAAACTGATTTGTCTGCAGCCCATCTTTACTTCAAAAAATAATATAACTTTACATTGCTCTTTAAGTGTTTTCAAACTTAATCTCCAAGGTACAACATAAAAGCCATCCAAATGTTTTAAAGTTTTTATCATGCAAAAGGTATAGAAACAAAACACAGACACATTATGAAGGTCATCAGTCTCTTTTAATGGGGGAACTGTATATTTCAATCTTGTTTAGATTAGTACATAACCAACCACCCAACACAGAAACAAGTGTAAAATATATTTGATCTTGATTCAAGAAAAATGGGTCTCCAATTTCAACTGAGGGCAAAGAAGATGTAGTCCGTATTTTAATAATCCATATTTATTATAAAAATACAACTTTCAGCAAGTCCATATACATTTAACAAGCTTCTGCCCCACAAGCATATTACTAGAAACCCTAAAAATGTGAAGTGTGAACTTCAGCGTTTCCCTTACAGACATTACAAAATTAGAGAAGCTAGGCGTGAAAGAGTATTAATAAAGAGCCAAAAGCCTTAAGCTTTAATGAAAAAAATCTAGTAATAACTAGTACATCTGGCAGTTAGTCAAAACAATTGCAAAAATATCTTTTATTATCCGAGTGAACTGTTGACTATATTGACAGAATAAGACACAATTTCAAGTACGTCTTCATCTTAAATATTGACCTTCAGAATTAGTTCTTTTCTATCTTGTTTCCTGGGAGGCAAGACCCATTTTTAGAATGCTTACTGACACCACTAAAGAACATTTCTATTAGTCAAACCAGCTGATATGTCTTCAATTTTATTGGTAGCATACCAGTTGTATAGTTAACTGGTGACATTCTAAATATCTGGTCAGGGACTAACATGTTTCTGAAACACATGCTAAAGAAAAAAAATTATCTGAGAAAATTATTCATTTTCTATGAAAAAGGACAATAGTGCATTCACTCCCCCTCTGTATAGGAACGTCCTACCACCACATTTTTTGGAATTCTAATGTATGTATATTTAAAATCCTGTGCTAGAGAGCATCATTAGATATTTTAACTGATAAAACTTAAAATATTCTGCCATGCCATAGAATACATACTTGTACTTTTGAAAGAAGTTTGGAGCTTCAAAAAGTTTGGACCACTCTGCCTTACTCAGCAAAATTTCATCTGTGATAGCAAGACCTAAATTATAAAAAAACATTTAAACTTTTTTTTTTAAATACAGTTTAGTACCCAGAGTAAAAACAGCTTATTAACTTAGCAAAGGTTACTACTAATTACTTCCCCACTTTAAAATCAAAGGAATTTATCAACAAGCTTTACATTCCAGTTATACCTTAAGTGGTCATTAGTTATACAAATGCTATGAAAAAGAACCACAACAAAGTGTTTAGAAATGTATGTTAATTGTTCAGACTGAGGATTTCACGTATTTTTGCTTTGCAGTGTAACCCAGCTCAATTTATTCTTTTGTGTATGCCACAGTAACTACCCAGTCCAGAGGAGACAGAGATCTTTTTCCTTACAGTACTTGGATCATCTCTTGAGCAAGGCATTGTACAAGGCAAACAAACAGCGAGACAGTAAGCTACTGCGCTGCCTGAGAGAGCTACTGGTAGTTGCTCTCCGCACGAAGTCTACTCCTTGCTTTGATAACATCTACTTTAGTTATCCAAATAGATTACTAGGATAAATCTAGGGGACTCATCTCTGAGCAAGTATATTGTCTTATATTAGGCCTAGAAATGGCCACCAAGGGGGATTACTACACTAACCTTCCACGTGGCACGACATAGTCTAAAGCCACTAAAATAAACAAAATTCAGAGCACACGGCATTCTAAGTAATTACCCTCAGCTTCTAAGAGTGAAGGACAGATCTGCAGAAGTCTCTACTGAATTTGGAACTTTAAGCCATGTAGGCGTAACAGGCCAAGTTCTACCTCCCTTGGAAGAGAGTCTCATGTCAAGAAGCCATTTAACATCCTCCCACTTCCCCCCTCGCAAAGCATACCCACAATGGAACTATTTTAAATTCGTTTGAAAACATTTATATAGAGAGCGTAAGATAATACTTACCTTGTTTAAATTCCTCAACCATGACCATCCGTGTGGAAACGGACACATTGTAGGTAGAGTTCTGCTGTGGGTATGCTGGTGTAATTATAGGCATAAGATGGTACCTATCACTGGGGTTTACCTATATATAACAACAGCCAATCAGTTTTCTTCAAGCATACACATGAGTTAACAAATTTGGATTGCTCCCTTTACTACAACCGAGTCTTAAGTTTTAAGAGACCTTAGTTTGCAGACCAAGCAAATTTACCAACAGTTCAGAGAAAGTTTAAAAAACAAGGATAATGCTTTCACAAAGGACATCATTCTGAACCACAGTGATGTGGGAAGGCTGTAACCTGTCAGCACATTAAGATCAAGTTGCAGGCATTTCTAAGTCCAGAAATACCAACTGAATAGAAAAATGTCTTTTTAATAGAAATTAGCTTGTGATCACATCAAAACAAGGATACCTTATCACCACATGAGCACCTTCAGAAGAATGACTGTCTTCAGACCTTGCGAAAAATATTTTATACTTTATTTCTGTAACACTACTGAAAATAAAGAGCCACTTCAAGACAAGAGGCTCTAGGCAACCTGACAGAAGCATCACTTGCGTTAACATATCTTTTATTAAACAGAACACAGAGAAACAAAAAAGAAGGGACAAAACACAACACACGCAAAATACATTTAAAATAGCATTAGGGCAGCAATTTTGTAGATGGTAGATCAGATAAAACCCTGTGATTAACTTACCCCACTTTGTTTCACTGCTACAACACATGCAGTTCCCATCACACACTGACCTCAAACCCCCTATATCCCAGGAATAACAGCAAGACTCAAGAACACTTTTTCAGCTGTCTCACAGTATTTAAACGTGGACTTTCGTCAATGAGAAAAACAGATGTGCAGTACAAAAGGGCATACAACTAAACATCTGGTGCTCACACTATTCACCAAAAAAAATTAGTTGAACACCAACTATTCTAAAATTGACAAAACAGCATTGAACACATTCACGCTATGCCTTACTGAAACCTCAGAATATGAGCTCTGCATCTGCTGCAAGCTGTTTTATTGACTGCCTGAAGGACATTAATGTCCAATGTCCTTAATGTGAGTGCTACAAAGATGGAGATAAAGTATTATAAATAATATATAAAACAACTTAAAGACTTCGAGTTACAATCTTCTTTGGTCCAAGATGAGAAAGACACATTACTACAACTATATGGAACCGAACCCATCCAGTTGTGACTGTTGCACTGAAGTGAATTAGATATACTTGCAAAGTAACAGGTTTTAAGTCAGAAGCAAACTGTTTTAAGATAAGCAATTTTTAAAAAAATTCATTGCTTTAAGGCGTATATCTAATTACGTTAAATATTTATTAAGATCACTTATTGCAAAAGTTGGAAGTAAAAAGTACATTGTTCAGCAAGTGTGCTTCAAGCGGTCAGTTTAGAAAATTAAGCTTTGTTCCATACTCAGGAGAACTAGCAGTTACTTATAAAGACATAATACCAAAATATTAAGTTTAATAAACCCAAAATGAAGTTCACCTAGGATTCTTCAAGCAATTGAATTTATTGTACAGTGTGACTTATAGGGGAAAAAATAATACACTAACCCTTGGGTCCCATACAGGCAAATTAAGATTGCATTCTTCTGGCTGTTTCAATAGCACTGGATTTGGCCATTCCCTGTTCAAAAAGATTGTAGCACTGAATAAGACTATTGGATACAACCATGTATGTTCAACAAACAATAATTTTGAATGTGACCCTTCTTAAATCCGCTCTCAAGGTAAAGCATCATTTCCTCAAGACTAAGCTGGTTTAACTGGGGTTAAATAAACTTATTGTTGAACTACAATACAGCTGTAATTAGCTGCTCCAGGGCATCAGAACAATGAATTTTCTGTGGTCTTGGAGCTTTATAACCACTGGTTTAGGTAACTGAAGTAAACTCCTCTAAAGTCTTCTTGAAATATACCTATCAAAGAGAAATTCCTCTAAGAAGATTGAGATTGAGTCTATCTTCAAGCTAGCTGTTTCACGGACAAACTACACAAGAAACAGCCAGCGTGATTACAGCATTATAGTACCATTACAAAATACATGTATTAAAAAAATTCCAATCAAGACAAAAAGAAACCATACTGAATGAAACACTACAAAAAAAAGTAACATTTCTGTTCTTCAAGTCGTCTTTACTTGCAGGAGTAAAGTTATCTTCCTATAACGAGTAGAAGTCAATGTACAAATACTAAGAGAGTAACTAATACTCCTGTGCTATGCACATATAAAATAGCAGTATATAAGGAACACATTAAACAGAGCTTGCAACCAATTTTCCTCTATTAGCTTAGAGTGGCAAGGTATTACTAAACACTAGGTACCTCAAAGAGGCTGTAAAGCCTATGTATTCAAGACAGTGATCCTGTGGAAATTATCTTCATGTTAAGAAGGAAATATACTGTACTTGAAGTAAAGCAACAACTTGGTACAGTGATTCCTAAAATGTGTCAACGTCTCATGATGAATATAGGTATCCAGACACGCTCTTTCAAGAAAGACGGTATTCATTTGTAATCTGCAAACTACACTTTTGTCCCATTCATTCTAAATTTGCTTGGAACGTTCCCGTTGCTCCCAGAGTTATTCAAACCATCTTTCTGAGGTAACTAGCTCAGGAGTATGAAACCATATGCAACTCCAAAACACCTACCTCTCCACACTGACAAAATTAAAAACCACACTTTTGCCACCAGTTCTCCTAAACTGCATTTAAGCTATGTGCCTAAACCAGATACTGACATACGTCCTTTTCCCTTTATCCCAGTATCCGAATGTTAAGAAACTTCAAATTTGGGTGTGTCTGCTCTTAATTTGCACTAAGCATTTTATCTGAAGAGTAATGTTGAGTTACAACAAATACTTAAGAAAATTTTAATTAAAACCTGGGTGGTTTTGTTTTGGATACTTTAAGCACAAGACACGTTGGATGACTTATTCAAAAACTCAAGCTAACAACTTTCTGGCAGCAAGAACAATGCTTATAACTACCATCTTAATCTGGTAACAGCTGAAAATGATACCATAAAAACAGGACTAAAATTTAGTGTCTACAAACAATTTTATTTTAGTGTAATCTAAATTTTAAAAAAAACATACCATTTAGAAAATACCAAGAAAAATTTATGTACAAGAGTTGATGCTATTGCATTTGGATAAAGCTGGCAAGTTCTTGCTACTAGCATAGCCCAGGAAACACCGCCAAGGAAACCTAGTATATTGGAATAGATGTTGTGGCCTGTGGATTGAAAAGGAAAGAGACAAAAGGAGAGAGTTATCAGTAACCATAGGAGTTAATGAAAACTTCACAATTTTTGGAATAAAACTGCTTACGTTTTGCCCACAGTTTGATAGCTCTCAGTGTTAACCTGAAGTTGTCAATGTTTGGTACTAGATGCAGAATTTCATCGGTTACCCGGCAACCTGCCAAAAGAAAGCATCCATTACAATTGTTGCCTCCAAATTTTTTTTTGCCTGCTTACCATCCCTAACCTTCAAAGCTATCAAACTTTTTAGATCAGCATGCTGGAAACTCATTTTGTATTTTGATCACTTCTGTTTCGAATTAGAAAGCTTAAAATATTTTCATTGGGTTTTTTTGTTTGTTTGCTTTTTTACTGTTTTACAGCAGCGCTCAGGAAGACAATTTATGCACGCATAGTTACAGTTTTAGACTGCTACTTGTTTTTCTGTTATTAACGAACTGTACAAGCTGTTTAACAAACAAACAAGTTTTAAAAAAACCTCTGCTTTATGGGATTGCATGAAGTATATCATAGAATGTGCCGACAAATTAAAAAAAGGCGTGAGTCTTCATGGCCCTAGAGAAAACCTGGAACTCATAGATCAAAGCTTTGTTTGAATTTATGAGAACAGAATAGAAAGAATACTTTTTAAACATATGAGTTGTATCATTACTTTGATGGGCTATTTTCAGGCTTAAGAGTAACGTTACAGATGACAATATTAGCTGCTTGGTTTTTTAGTTTTTTTGTTTGAGTTAGTTTTTGTTGTTTGGTTTTTTTTGGTTTTTTTGTTTGTTTTTTTTTTTTTTAAATCAGTAGTTGTTCATTGTTACCAAGTAGTTTCAGAGAACTGGTTGCAAGAAAATGGTATTATCTAACAGTAGGAGCTCCTTTTGAAGCAAGTAAGAAGCAAATACAAATTCTAGAGATTGCACAAATGTGAATTTCACAAAACAGTGCAAATTGCTGTGGTAATCCCAAATTATCAAGTTTCCAGCACATAACAGAAATCAGTGAGATGTCCCATGCTCCTCTTCCCCACCAAGCTGTATTCAGGCTGAAGTCCCTACTGTCCTGTACATAAATAGTAATTTTTTTTAAGCCTGTGGAATCATAGAGAAGTTAAGGGTTACACAAGCTGGTAAATTACTACAGACCTGACATCAAACTGACAGTATTTTGATATCCCCAAATTATCACTGAAGCAATTTCATGTATGTTTATGCATATTAAAATATAAACAAATTAAAAAACATGCACACATCTTTATTTATAGAAATAGATAGTGCCCCACACAAAAGTGCTACAAGTCCCATTAATTTCTGGACAGCACCATTTACTACCCAAATAAATAAATAAATTATAAAAATCTAGCCAAAAAGAAACAACCCTTCTCTCCAAAAAGATATATCAAACTGGCTATGACTTCATTTCCACATAGGAAGTTGCTATATTTTCATTCAAGTCCACAATTAAACTACTCTATCAAACAATCTAGGGTACTTATTAAAAGATGAGACAACAAGTTTTAACTGTATATACATACCATTAAGACTTCGTATGCACCTAATGTCTAAATTTTTAAGTAGGCTATCGTCTCGTAGGTCTAAGTCCTCAGGAATAGTTTGCAGTGCTAATCTTGCAAACAAAATATCAATCTTAAAAAAAGAAGAGAGATGACATTAGAAAACAGATTTTTCTTCTGTAGAATTAATTCTGTAACCTGTTTTCATCAAGTTTACTACTAGTAATAGTAGTCATCCTAGTACAAAGAATCACTTTAAACAATACATACTAATGCCCTTCACAGACATTACAAGAAACATTTCCAGATGCTTCATCTATCTTATGCCTCCTTTTCCAAGAGGATAAAATACACATTAAGATCAATACGGAACCAGCGCACACCTAGAAACTATGTCAACTGTCAATGTAAATAAAAATCATCTGGGGACAAGCACCACTTCCAGGTCCAGAATACAAAATTCTACTATGCCAGAGCAAGTTGTGAAAACATAATTTTGAAACTATTTAGGTTAAAACTAGGTTATCATGGAATTACAGAAGAAGTAGGAGACCCTTCCCATCTGGCACTGTAAAGCAACTAGTTGCCTCTGTACAGGACCAGTATCTGTGAAAAGCCTAGATGTGTGATGACAGAAAAAAGGACGTTTTGGAAATCTAGCAAGCTACTGAGCAAGTGTATAAACGTGTATAAGTTTGTATAAATTTTGAAATTATGCCAAATTTCTTTGGTATTACTTCTGCAATAATTTGTCATCACAGCTCTTCTAGGTCAAGAACACCTAAGATACTATTTAGCACCAACTAGAGTTTTACATTGTCCCATACACAGCAAGGACACAGAGAGAGCAGAGAAGTCATTTTGCCTTTTCAGTCTTAGATTAGGTATCAGTCAGCGTGATGGGAATATAAAGTGCACATCAGCAGCTGGTATGCTATGCAACAAGCCCCCGTCATCAGATGAGGCTTTTAATCATCCTAACTGAAACCACTTCACCTACAAGATGAAGAAACACCTAGTGCTACTGCACCAATAACAAAACTGGTTTAGTTACATTAAAACTATTTCACATAAAACGAAGCTGAAGATACCTTAAAATGAAGAACTTTTTATAGGTCCTTAAAACTTTGCATCCATCTGTTTGAAACCATGGAGCACTTCTCCAAGGAAAAGTCATTTCTAAAGTATTCAGTGCGCATTTCATTTTAAAGTCTTTAATAGCTGGTCTTAACAACACTCTGTACTACAAGCAGAAGTTTCTACTGAAGTTGGAAGTACTACTTTTCAATGCAAAAGTTGTTCAAAATTAACTTCAGCTTGAAGTTCTATTCCAATCTCTAGAAGGTCTAGCACCTCTCAAGATTCAAAGTTCATTGACAATAAAAGGATTTTTCAAATCAAGAAATGAACAGCCTCTCCTATATAATTTTTCTCTTTTTTTGGCGGAGGGGGCACGAAATCAGAAGAAAAAAAAAATCAAGAAGGTTGTTGTTTATTTTAAGCAAGAACATAAAATGCATACATAAAAATTGGTATTTGCCGAAACTTCTTAAGTTTAACTGACAGGATCACCACAAAACTAAAGTCCTTTTCCTCGGTTCTAAGGTTTTCTTTACAGAGAGAATAACTTCTGACACCTTTTGCCTGGACTAGGAGAAGGAAACTTAAATGAAAATCTTCTGATACTGCCATACTGGGCACAAACACAACCATCAGAAATTGTGTCCTAACAACACTTGTATATGTAAAAAGAGTGCTTATGGTTAAGTTAGTGTTCAAGACTAGAGAACTCTCATGCACTGTCAGCAACATGGTTTAAGTCTCAGTCATAAACCTCAGCCATCAGAGCCCATCATAAATTACTACATATTGCAGCAAGACACTACTACTCTTATAGCAGAATATCCTTTTATTTCCCTGTTTAGGCTTATATTTTGAATTTCATTTTTAAAAAAAGGAGAGAAAACACTGGCTTTAGTGTAAATAATTGAAAAAAAACCACACAAATAACAGACTAACCATAGGATGCCGATGGCAAGTTTCAGTATTTAGAATGAATACCTAAGCTATGTAAACAGAAAACAGATTCTCCAGGAAAATGTTCGTAATACCCAACTGTATATGGACAGTAATAAAATAGCTGACACAGACGAAAAGTTACAGACTAGCTTACTGCGTGGCATTACATTTCTCTACAGATCTGTCTTTTGGAGAAAATACATCTTTTTAAGTGTCAACTGACACAAATGTCAGTGAAAATTATATATAAGCAGAGGTGGATGGATGAGGGCAAAGAGGGATGGTTCATCTTCTTCCTGAGACTCAAAAATTGCCAGTACCCTAACTAACGACCATTATAATTGCAATGCAGATACTTAACTGTCCAGAGAAGGAACTGTCCAGTCTTGCATACAATACTACAGCTCTCCAAATTATGTCAAGTGTCAGAAGATTAGCATGGGAATTCTTTCCCCATTGTGAAGTATCCTTTTTACATTCACCAGTTACTGGTTGCCATAATCCAGGTACAAGTTTGATGAGCTGTGTATATGAATAGTTTGTATGTTTTTGTCTTGTCACCAAGAAAAGGTGACAGGTTGACTATAAAGCAGTCCGAGAAAGATTAACAGAGTATATTTTGAAAGCAGTGTTCCTGTTTTCTCAGCAACTTCTCCCAAAATAGTAAAAATTAAGTTAGGCAAGTGCATCACTCAGAGAGCTGATCCATCAAGCTACAGGCAAACTGGACAGAAACTGGCAGACCAAATCCATTGTTTTGGTCATGTGTTTACAGATGTCCAAAGAGATCAGGACAAAGGGGATACCCAGTTTGCCTTCAACAGTACATTTTTTGAGAACTGATCAAAGATCACACAGCTTCCTACATTATACAGTATTGAAGCAAATATGAATTTAAGGTTTGAACAGTTAATCATTAGCAGCTAAAAAATTACTGAAGCCACATTATTTACGAATATCATTTCTATTAAATGTTAAATCTTAATAATGCCAATACTGGTACTCTACAGGTCAGTAAACTAATCAGTACAAGGGGGCAGCAGTGCTGAAAAAAGAGCAGGGAGATATTCTACACACAGCTTTAAGCACATGAAGAAAGACTTGTTTCAGTCTTAAAGCTCCACTTCAAATTACGTAACTGAGGACTGTTGTCAAGGACTTCGGTACGCGCTTAGGGGAGTCAGTCTAATCACATTCATATTAATGATGCACGCGAGTTATGGAGATCTTGAAAACCATTTTAACCATGTTCTACCAAAGCAAAATAAAAGAAGATCTTTACCTCTATTCCATCAAAACAAAGTTTAATAACTGGGACAAAAGCTTCTTCAACAGCCTGGGGGGAAAAAAGTTGTATTTTATTTTCAGAATAGAGAAGAACATTTACAAGCAATAGCTAGCAGGTCTAAACAATCACAATGAAATGCTATATATATAAATGCTTTTCCATTTTCAGGTCAATTTTTGTCAGCAACGTCTTTCTTCACCATTGAGGATTTACGCAGCAAGCACTGACCTACTACATGCTACAGCTGTCTAGCTGTTAATTATAACCCACACTCATACCAACCAGCTCTGGTGATGTTACCTCAAGGTCCAACTCTCCTTCTCACTACACGTAGTACATGATCAAGCATCTTTTACTCTACACAGCATCTTTAAGTATTCTAAGGCCAACCTATGGGGATTCTTACTCTAAGAGGCATCTTCTATTGTTTCTGCAGTCAGTATTTTATAAGAAATGACAAGGGGACAACTGTGTAACTATGCAGTCTGACTTCACCTAAACCAGTTACAAGTCCCCAGAGCTCAAGCATCTTTTCTAAATGTGGTCATTAATAAGGTACTTTGACAAACAGTATCCATGATGAAACTATGGAACTTCATGTCTACTCTGCAATCAACTAGGAATATCACCTTCCTGAACTGAGCATCGGAACTAAACGCAGATCTGCAGAGTGCTGCTTTCGTAAAAGCAAAGAACACTGCATACTTCCGAATAAGAAGTGCTAGGTACTGCCAGAGTCTAAACACAGTTCTAAGAGTGTTCTAGTTCTTAACGAGAGGAGGAGACAACACTATTCTATGCACTTAAGGTTACCTTAATGTTACTGGCTGGCAGGATGTATCCTACGCAAAATATGAAGTTCACAAGTCTCTCAGACTCACTCACTAGAGTAACCATTAAGAAAGACTAGGTTCCTTCAAGATGGAGATGTACATTCTTAGACCTAGCTGCAATAATTTAAAAGTGTTATGACACTCTGACCTAAAAGTTATTTGCATCATTGCTGAGCTACACTGAATAGCATACATTGATCTACCTTGCTGCTAAATCAACTATGTTAGCTTGAGTTAGATTGAGTTTATAGCAAAATTAATTGGAAACCTGAAAATCAGAATCCTCTTAATTATAGCATGTGGATTTAAAGATTACTAACGGTGTTCCAATAATAAAGCATTCAAAACAGTAGTTTCAGTGCATATAGTATTACCAACAGATGTCTGCACTACCCTGGTAGTTACCAACTACAGGATGCACAGGGTGAAAGAATACTGCAGAGACAGTCCCATTTATTTTATGGGAGCAGGACTAAATCAAAGAAAGTTTAATTCTTGCCAGCAACTACCTTCATCTAAAAAGAAAGAACTGCAGCAGAGAAAATATACTCTGAGCCAACACTGAGAAGAATAAAGCTCCCACCAGTTGACCTAGGGAGGCTTGTGATTTAGGTAGAGTAGAAACAAAATACTATATACCAGTGTGTCTTCCATTCCTACAAGGGAAATCTTCATCTTTACATGCTAAAAATCTTGCACAAGCATCTAATAACGAGACACACTAAAAATGTAACCTCCATTTTCAAATGCAATGTTGACAGCCGTTATAGAAGGTTTAGTTAATATCAACCACTATAACTGTTTATACAAGCATGAAATTATAAAAACAGCAGCATAACAATATACTCCAAAACCTTCATTAAAAAAAATGCAAGTTAGCTTGAAAAGGATCAGGACCAAACACTTAGGTTTGCATCTGCTTGTTGCTAGAGACCAAGCAGAAATTTTGCAATACTAACACACACGTTAGGAGATCATTATGCCATCCAGACTTTTAAATAAGTGTCTCTAGTAAATGGCAAAACAGAAAATACGGAAGAATCTCTCTTTATTTCAACTATGGTGATAGGTTTTGCTGCGGGTTAACTAAAAACCCATTGCAAGCCTTAATAGTAAAGTTATATTTACTTATTTAATGCATTATATTTCATTATTAACTTTTCAGCATCATGGCTTCAACTAGCTGTATCAGGCAGTTCACATACCCTCAGATCTTTTACTTCTTCTTGTTGTTTCAGTTTTTCATAAAACGATGTGAAAAAATCACTTCTTTCAACATGTCTTGGTGCAACACACAGGGCATCAATATCAGCACCTAAAATTGTTTATTAGCACAAGTTACACACACTTCACACACATGAAATGCCAGTAACAGCCAGAAATCTTTTTGAAACCATACAGGGAAATTTAGTTCACCCACACACAACCAAAACACGTTCATGGCCATTAAGTATACTCAATATATACACACATTCTCCTTTCAATTGTGGAACATTTGCAGTAATTTTTAAAGAACAAACCATGAGAGGCCAAGTATACAACCTTCTCTATTTTTAAATAATTTTCAACTTTTTTTGTTCATTTCCAACCCATGACAAGAACCTAATATAGGAACATATTTCTTTTACTTAGAATGAAGGTTGGAGATGGCAGACAAAAAAAAAAAAAAAAAGAAAATCTAACACCACCTCAAAAGACAGCAAGTTTTTGTTACTTAAGTGTGACATTTACAGATACATCATTAGCTCAAACATATGAGGTTTTTATTATAAAAGTAAATGTTACCTTTTGTGTGAACCCCTAATCTATAGGATCCAAATGTAAAAATTTTTCCTCCAACGTTTTCTATTACAGACTGTGGAAGATTCTAAATGGAGCAAATAAAATTGGTTATTTTACCTTAACAAGTTATAACAACACACATGATTTATTTTAAAATAAAAGGAAAAATATTCCATGATATTTGCATGGTTTAAGATGTAGTTACTACTGAAACAATAATCTTAGTATTTACAGAAAAGACAGAGGTATGTTTGCCACTTGGGAACTATTTGTAACATTTCAACTACATTATACATTACTGCTTCAAACTTGGTAATTGTTCCAGCAGTTCTACACTTCAGGTGCAACATCTTTAAAATATTACGGACATTAATCACATTTTGCTTTATACACAGGCATTTTAGACTGACTTAGAAATTTACGATGGATTCCAATTTAGAGCAACAGAAAAATACTATTTACAGTATCAGTGTTCATTAAATTATTTTCAGAGACACCCACACCACATTCTTTAATTAAAAGTCTGGGTTAGGGAGAGGTATTTATTTTATGTTAAAGTTGTTCAGGTACATATAGTAAAGTTCCTAGATTTGTATCTTCAAAAAAAACTCTTGAATCCACAGTACTGTGGGCAAAGACAGTTACCCTTTCATAATAGAATGCTATATTACAATCTGAAGCCCTGCATTAATGGTCGCGCAGCAAGATACAAATTGAAAATGAATTAATTTTGCAATATATATATATTGGATTAACTTAAGTAGTTTCCAACCTTACACCAGCTAAGATACTCTCACGATTTTGTTTTCAACATATATGTAGTAGGGTCATCCATCCCCCCCAGTAATCTTGTTCATGTATAAGTTCCCATTTCGTGAGAGAAGTGTATAGAAGAAATACAATCGTAAATATAGTCAAAGCAAAATAGCTTAAAACATTATGTCTTTACCCCTAAAAAAAGAGCAACTTCCATCTTTACATTTTTGCCAGTCTATAATCATTCAAAAAACAAAGGGGGGGCGGGGGGCAGCAGCAGGACACTATAACCTGGCAAAATCACTACTATCATTATTAGAGTCTACAAAAATAACACTACAGGACTAACATTAAAGAAAAATACCACAGATCATAAAGCTGCAAAAAGTCCATTTTAAGATTTAGCACTGGTTCACAAAGCCAAACAGTCTAAGCATATAATTAACATAGTACTACACATATGTATTTTGACAAAAAGTTAAGCTATATTTCTACCTAGCGAGAAGAGGGACAGAACAATTGAAAATTACTGTTACAACTACCATGACTTTTTCCAATATTTATCAGTTTCTTTATTTGGCAAAGTTCTACTTTGAAGGGGTGACACTACCTGGAAACAAAAGCAGCTACACAAAGGTGGTATTTGTTTTTCCAATTTGATCAAATTTCATCCCCAAACCTAAGATTCATCTTGTTTAGACTGGGAACATATTTTGGAATTCTCTTCCTACAGCAGTCTTAGTATGAGCAGTTCCATGTAAAATACATCCATACCTTGCTTTCACTGATTTCCCGTATCCATTCCTTTACCAGGTTATTTAATTTTCCCAAAATTAGAATCCTAATGATAAAACAGCAGAATCACAGGTCATGAACTTAGACCAAAATAGTAGTGTTTTTTAAGACCCTAATCATCATTACAGTAAGTTAATTACAGTTACATTGCGGATCTAATTACAGATCTTTTTATATATACACTGAAACAGTCACTCTTACAACTTTCCCACTATTTTTCCCCTTGATGTTCAAGTGATTTAAGCTCAGAAAAAACGCAAGCATGCAAGGCTTACATGCATTTTAGGTATATGAATTCTCACTTTCAAAATAAAACCTTAATTCATCACACACATGCACCTAAAAGAACAGTGACAAGCAGTACTGAAAGCAAAAACACTCTAGAAAGCTTAAAAAGGGGGAAAAAAAAGCATACGAGACACTACAACATTGTTATGAAAGGGGAAAAAATGCAAGCCAGCCTCCAAAATTTAAATGCCATTTTAATTCCTTTCTGTGTTCTGAGATATTCTGCTTAAGGTGGGGGGGTGGGGACCATAACAAAAAAACCCCAACAAACAAAAATCAAGCTTAATATTCCACTAGGCTTTTAATAAAGCACTTGAAAGAACATAAACATGCTTGGGGTTCAGTAGTCAACTACATGAACCTCAAGACAGGAGAAAACCACTGCTAGAATGAGTGTTTACTCACCTGCGTTGCAGTTCTTCTTCCTCTTCAAATACACCATAAGGTTTTAGGGTTTCGATTAATTTCTGGGTAAGCATGCAGTCAAACTCCTTGGGGGCAGCTAAACTGATAGGTGAGGTAATGCCATAATGCTTCTGTAGTTGCTGTGTTTGTGATCCCTGGGTTGTAACGGGACTAATAAAGGCAATTAGATAAAGTTATTGACAGAAACAAAATACAACAAAAATTAAATTATTCTTTCCTCATCAGAGTAGCAGGCAAGAGACACATACTAAGGAAATAAAAAGTTAAGCCTACTGTTGGCATTTACATCCCAGATCAATCTGTGTTAAATCTGTATTAAGGACAACAGTAGAAATACCTGTCTCCAACTCTAAATATTGATTGCAGGGTTACAAGTTGCTATGAGGCATGATCATTTACATCAGCTGACTTTACACACTCAAAACATTCACCTAAGTAAGGAGGCTTTAGTGCATTTTGGGCCCAACAGCATCATACAGTTAGCTTTAAGCTGACTTCTCTTCTGGCTAGTGTAAGAGGATGGTTAGACGAACAAAGTCAGCTCAATCCATGATGGCAATACTACATATAGCCTTGCTTCATTGCGGCGGTGGAGGGAGAATATCAGAGGTTTGTGCCAGACTTTGCCTAGCACACGTACCAAGGATGTAAGCAGTACTCTCTCCATGTCCCTCATGTTTCCTTAACATGACATTTTACTTCATGTGTGTGTTTCCTCTAAATAGGAAAGTAAGCCTAAAGTAAACCTAAGCCACCACCATGGGTTAAATCTGCAAGGACCTAGTTCACTATTAGTAAACAGTCCAAATACAAGCCCTCATAGCATCCTTGTCTTGAAAAAGCTATGCAAATAGATACAAAGCCAAACCTCAAGCATAAGGATGATACTCTCAAGTCAACACCCCATATTTCAAGAGAAGAGAGGAGAACACGCAAGAGAACTTCAGCAGAAACACAGAAGTAAAGTTATCATCACACTGAAAACTACTAACAGCTTTCCTAGATCACCATACTATGAAAACTAGTAACAACTTTCCTAGATGAGCATCCTGGATGAAGAACAGCCATGCATTTTTTCCATAATGGGCATACATTTGTTCACATTTAAACACAGCCTTATTTTCAGAAGAGTTTCAGCTTTAAGGCTTGTAATTCTAAGTGTTTCAAAACTGAAACGTGTAACATACAAGTGTTTGAATTCAGTGATTACCACATGCTATACCTACATAATTAAAAATGTTTTGAACTGATACTAGCAACAACAGGTGACCATTTAAAAAAATCTTAAACGTATTCAGTATTATAGAATAAATTATATACTTTAATTATATACTTTAACATTTAAGATAGCCAAATTTTAAGTTTAAGAACACTTAGTCTTGCTCATTATATACCTCACAGGTTTAAAAAAAATACACTTATATCTGTATTTAAAAAGCTCTAAATGTTACTTGTAGCATTAAATACTAGTTTTATACAGATATATAGACAACTTGCCTCTAAATTATTAATATTATTCCCCCATCTTTGATTTTTGAGAATAACAAATCTTTCTTTTGAAGCATACTTAAAAGCTTCTTTTCTGAAACTGACTTGTTACTTAAACTAATCAACCTTTCAGAGACCACCAAAAACATGATTTCTCATCAAAATACACATTTCAGAAAATGTGGCTATTATATCAGCAGCTATTCAAAAAGCTCTACTAACAATTAAAGCAAGTATTACCTGAAAGTTAAGGCAATGCTTGTGTTACATTTACACTAAGTTATAGTCTTACTACATAAGATTACTCCCTTTCAAAGGTAGAAAGTAATGTTTTGTTTAATACCAAACATATAACTAGTATTTTTAATTCAGATTATGCATGAATATATTTTTTCCCTGAATCCTGCTAGGGAAAAAGCTTTATCATCAGTTTGGTCTCCTTCAACCTTCACAGAGAAAGCCTAAAGAGAATCCTCCATGTCAAAAATTCAGGCTGACAGCTTATGGGAAAGTCCCATTCTTGGCAAGCATATTTCCCTATATACTGCTGTATTATCAGTCCTTTAGGGTTTTACATGTTATATACTGTCATACAAAATGAGAAACAGTTTTTCAGACTGACTACATATTATGCATGGAAAAACTACAGTACAACTTCACTTTTACTGCCACAATCTGTTGCCATCATCTCCTCAGGATTTCGTTCCTCATTTCCATGAAGACTAAGTATTAAGAAAGAACATCTTAAGTTAAAATTGACAGGAATCAATAAAACCTGATAAAATTTTTCTACAAGTTAAATCCATTTTAAAACTAAGTACTATAATGTGTTTGAAATAAAAAAAAAATTAAAAATATCGGTCGCAATGCAAGTTTATCACAAAGCAAGTTCTAGCACATTTGTCCTTTTGCTTGTTAGCAAAGGAAAAAACACACTAAAAAATTGTACATTTAAAAAAAAAAATCGACCCCCAAGTAATCATGTCTGGGAACATTATCTGACATTGCTTCCTTCAACTAAGAGGTTTAATCACCTAATGAGGAATTTGGTAGCAGCTCAACAAATCATGTAGAACTTAGGACTTTATGTGTGAATGTAACCATTTTAAAGAGAAACCCATCCAGATGAATTATACAAAGCAGGAATTCAAATTAAGGCCAAAAGATGCCACTAAAACAATTTTTCTTTTTCAAAAAAAAAAGAAAAAAATTAGGAATGCCAACACAAGTAGTAGCCTCAGCCACTTAGTTGCTACTAAGCAGTCAGAAAACAAAAGGTGTCAATCCATAAACATCCTTTGGATATTATGAATGTTTTTACTTATACCACAAAGCATGTAGTTAAATTTGAACTACAATTTCTCCCCTTTTGCCAACTGTTAATTTGAAAAACTAAATCTGCTTTTCAGTTTAAGATTTTGCAGTTTATTTTTACAGGTTTTTAAAGCAGTACTCTAAAGCAATCAGTATTTTAGTTTTGTGTAGCAATTCCCCTGATGATCCAACTGTAATTTTCACCTATCCATAACTAAAAACTATCCAACAGATATTAGACTTCATTAACAAAACACAGCCTGGCAGAGGCTGTTACAAAAGTCAAAAAAAAGACTCAGTGTCACTCAGACCCAGGTTCAGCAAAGCAGACTCCTAAAGTCAGTAATGCTGACCAAGCCCTCTCTCTTCCACCTGCTTCTAAGGGGCATGTTTCACCAATCTGAGAACTAAGGACTTAAAAATAATTCTTCATCTTGCCCCCCAAACTAGAATACATAAAAACCAACCAAACATTAAGTTGCTTCCCTCATCTAGTTCACAGCATAACCACGGCAGTCCAATGTGGAGGTCTGTCTCCATAAAACACCACATTGACATGACTTAAACCAGTGGTATCTCCAACCCCTGCAGAACCATCAAAGCATGGTCACAGGGCACGAAATAAGTGTTGAAACTCTTTGCTAAAATAGCAGCTTTAAACAACCTACTAAATCAATCACCTGATAGACATCTTTGGAAACTGTTAGACAAAACCAGTTACAGTTTCTACAGTTACTGCTTTTATATTCTTGTATTTTGTAAGAATTAAATAAGCATGCTGTCAACAGCACAGGACCTTCCTGCACAAATGTTTCACCTGTGTTTGAAGGTTGAAGAGTTAGTAAGAACACTTTCACAGCGATGGTATGCAACAATTCTCAGCACTGCTGCCTTCTAGAAGATTTTACAACTCCAGAAGATACAATGCAGCTTACAGTTTAACAAATATTAGTATTGAAGGGAATATAGGTTATTTCCAGCTAAAAACGTTTAAACTGAAGCTCAATTCTTTACACCTGCTGAAGTTAAGACTATTCTAAGGTTTCTGTAGCACACCAAAAGGTACCAGAGAAGTACATATGTAAAATGACGGAAAAAATGGTATTTGGCAAGAAAGCTTGTTAAACTCATTTAAGGATGCAATAAACTAACTAGTGCTAGGTAACCCCTGTTCATTAGTTTAAATGACAGCAAGTCATAAAAGTTACTATAAAACAAATAAGTAAAGGTATATCCTCTCCCCACCCCCCTACTTTCCACAAAACCGAGAAACTTCAAATAAAGCATTTACTAGCTGCTTTTTAAATTTAAAGTCAATTATCACTGAGAAATAAACTTTAACATTACATACCCATTTTTCCAACTTTGATGTTCTATAGACACATTACATTTTAGACAGAAAATGCTAATGATCAATAACCTTAGACTTATCTTTTACTTTTTCCTAAACCCATGAAGATTATGCTCTACTCCAGTATCCTCCCTCTTGAAAAGACACATGGAAGTTCTAGTTTTCACCTGATAGGATTAGGGAAGTTAAGGCCTTGGGGGGGGGGGAGGGGGGGGGAGGCAGTATGTCAAATCTGCTAGTCACTGAGGTTAAGCATTAACAAAAATCAAAGAGTATTAAACTGCAACAGAAAGTCCCACCCTAGCTACCCAATCTTGACAACAGCAGGGGTAGATTTGGCAGACCCTGTCAAGGTCTCAACTCAAAGCATGTTTAGGGTTTGGGGTTTTTTATTTAAAAACGAAGTTTTTCTTTTTAACATCATGAAGAAAATTAAATACAGGTTGTGGCTTTTTTGTTTATTTGTTTCCAGTCAACCATATATACACATGAAGAACTTGCTCTCGTTCTGCTCTGAATATGAGCTACCTGTCAATAGCAAAAATTAAAATAAAGTCACAGAAAATGATTTAGAGTCAAGTTTAACACGCTATTGTTGTTGCTTGGGTTTGACATGTATTTTTGAAGAGCGTATCCCAACAGTTTAAACCACCTGCAAACTGGGCAACACCTACAGTGGTTTAGTTCTAAAGTGTTATGATCCGATATTTCATATTGGAATGTACTTTTTCCCCCCCATATAAAAACACAGACACACAGAAAGTTCTAGTCTGTACTAAGCTGACAGCAAGTAAAGCTAAACTATTCTATTCTTTCTTCAGAACCCAAAGTTTTGGTAGTCAATATCTCGTTATACTGTTATCAATAACCACTAAATTAAAAAGAACAAACCCTGGTGATATAGTCACTGTTAAAACCATTTTACAACAGAGTGCAGGAGTGGAAGAAGAAGAACAAATAAAGCTTGTTAAGAAGTTTTACAGTTTCCAGAGCTGTACACCTTTAAACTCCCTCAAATGGAAGTGACTACACATTGTTCTAAGGTAGGGGGGGACAAGATTGTGAGGTAAGGTTAAAAAAAACCAAAACAAAACAAACCTACTTTCCAATGCATCTTTTAAAAACCAGGTTACACCATGAAGACATCATATAAACTGAAAAGACTTCAAGCAAATACAGGTGTATTTAATGTTATGAAATTCAACAAGGTCAAGTGCCAGGTCCTGCACTTGGGTCACAACAACCCCATGCAACGCTACAGGCTTGGGGAAGAGTAGCTGGAAAGCTGCCTCACAGAATACAAGCCAGCAGTGTGCCCAGGTGGCCAAGAAGGCCAACACCATCCTGGCCTGTATCAGGACTAGTGTGGCCACCAGGACTAGGGAAGCAATCGTGCCCCTGTACTCAGCACTGGTGAGGCCCCACCTCGAATTCTGTGTTCAGTTTTGGGCCCCCCACTGCAAGAAAGACATTGAGGTGCTGGAGCGCGTCCAGAGAAGGGCAACAAAGCTGGTGAGGGGTCTGGAGAACACGTCTGATGAGGAGCGGCTGAGGGAACTGGGGTTGTTTAGCCTGGAGAAAAGGAGGCTGAGGGGAGACCTTATTGCTCTCTACAACTACCTGAAAGGAGGGTGTAGCGAGGTGGGGGTCGGTCTCTTCTCTGAAGTTACAGGCAACAGGACAAGAGGAAACAGCCTCAAGTTGTGCCAGGGGAGGTTTAGGATGGATATTAGGAAACATTTCTTCACCAAAAGGGTTATCAATTATTGGAACCAACTGCCCAGGGAAGTGGTGGAATCGCCATCCCTGGAGATATTTAAGAGATGTAGACATGGTGCTTAGGGACATGGTTTAGTGGTGGACTTGGCAGTGTTAGGCTGATGGCTGGTCTCAATGATCTTAAAGGTTCCTTCCAACCTAGATGATTCTATGATCTATACAATGCTACCCCATACATAACTAAGTTAGACACAAATTTGAAGTACTGTGCTATTGGTTTCTTTTACAAGAACTTTTTTTTCAAGTATGCTTTGTATTTAACCCTCCTCCCAACTCCACCTGAAAACCCATGTCGTTCCACGCACTTTTTCCTTTTCACTCCCAGTATTCTACTCCAGTTCTACTGGTAATATTTTTATCATGTTGGTTAAGATTTTATACTTCTTATCACAAACAAAATACAGTTGCAATCAGTACCACCTTATCTAAACATCATACTCGTGAAATTTGGGATGCTTCACAGAAATAAAAGACAACACAAACAACTGAAATCTTAAAATCAGACACCATAATATTTAACAAATTGTAACAGTCTGAATCCTGCGTAAATTTAAAACTCGTCTCCAATCCACCGTGAAATAGATCTTAACCACCCAAGATCTATCTCATCTAAATATCTCCCAAGTGCATGCAAAAATCCCTTCCAACTTTTGGCTGTTAAGCCTTGCTTTTGCTAGAAGTCACATAACCCCTTTTGTACACCACTAAACCTCAGCTGAGGACTAAATTTGCCCAGACAGACATGCACAGTAAGCCCAGCACTGGTGAAGCAAGAGAAACCGTGGGCTGTTAAGTGTCTTAAAATAGTGCCAGTAACGCACAGAACATTAAACTTTTAACTTCACTCAGAGCCTTTGGCTCAGTCTTGCCTCTGGACGCCAAGACAAAATACACAACTTAAGGAATCTCAGTAACCATCCTCTCTTCTCTATTTGCCTCTACTGATTACCTCAGTAAAATTGAGTCTTTCTTATTTACTGATGTAAGACATCCAAGTCAGATTCCTGAAGCAATGCTGGTCATCATACCATCTGGTCAATCAGTTGGAGCTAAATTCATGAAGCTGAAGCTCCGCTGTGTCAGATTTCAGAGGAAGTGTTTTGAGGGGTTTTGTTTGCTTATTTTAAAGTCTCCTCCAACACAGACTCACTTTGGCAATTTCAGATTAAAGTTTCTGGCTTAATGCTAACACCATCACTCCATGCAAAATTTCAGAAATCGAGGCAGGAAATCTTAATGAATTCTGTGCAAATCAGTTACTGGGGAACGTGTGTTTTAAATGGTTAAGACAATCCAGCTGTCCTTCCTGAACAAAAGTCTTAATATCTAGCAGAAAATTGCTGGATCACTTAGACCATAAATCAAGTTTTCAACTGTCAGTATGAGACGCCCAAGATACGCAAAACAGATATGAACAGGGGTATTGGAGTAATGACAGGTAACGGACCTACGGAGAAAGAGACTCACGTATGGCAAAAGAAAGAAAATTCATACACATTTCTGCTAACCTTTGGCTCAATCCTGAGTTCTCTCTGGCTCTTCCGTTTGTGCAGAAGAATAGTGAAGACAGCATGTCTGAACACACACCCATCCACAACATTCTTACCAACAAGAGTTTCAGAAGAAGTTTCTCAAGTTTAAACAAAAGAAATTTCTACTGAACTCTGCAGACAGCACTTGAACCAAAATTGAGGTTTATTGCTATTCTGGAGACAAAAAACTCCAGAGGTAGCAATTTAAGAAATTCAGTAAGTTTGAATCAAAAGATATCAAGAGGTATCAAGCCAAGAACTAGGAATCCCATGAAGTGTTTCACCAGAAGAGATTAATTTGTCTCAGTGGTGAAATCTGCTCAGCCCAAAATAACTCAGTTTCCAAGTTCTGTGCAGTACCTCCATGTTAACAGGTATAAATTCAGTCTTTTCTGGAGTGACATTAGAAGACTATTGCAAAACCACACACGCTTGCCATCCAGATCCTCTGTACTGCATCTAACAAATTAATCCTCAGTATAGATTTTTAAATTAATTTCTTCTTGATTAATAAAGCTGTCACTTTGAATTACTACAGCTATTCTTCTAAAGTAGGTCCTGTGCTTTGCAAAGTTTGGAGTAATTTAATTCCTCCCATAACAGTCTCTAAAAACCTGAATTCTCTCTGTTCAGAAGCATACTATTTATCCACTCCCAATCAGTATAGGATTTTAAATATAGTATTGTACTACTTCTGGTATACAAGTTGATAGTCACTAATTAAAAGTCAAGAAAACAATGACTTTGCATATGTCTAAAGCAAAGTTCAATGAAAAAAGAAAAACATATAAAAAGTCTTACTTCAGAAGTGAGAATAAGCTTTACTGTCTACAATAAAGACTGAAAAAGATTAATGCAATTCCAAGACTCTAATATGGAAGTTACCAACAACAGTTAAAATTTATAGCACTTATGGCACTTTTAAGTGTTCAGATATAGGACTCAATGCACTTTTCCACTTCTGGTTAAAAAAAGAAGTCTTTTGCAATGATTTCAGCAGATACAGAAGTTCAGCAAAGAAGCTGCAAGTGCAATAATATCAGTAGCTTAACAAGAAACAGATTCATGGTGCTATTTCTCTATTTGGAGGGTCAGAAAGGCCCAGGTTACATAAAAAGACTACATCATCAATTCACATAAACATAGCTGCTGCTTCACTGAGTCAGTAGCCTTTCTGCGTAAAACCTAGCCCTAACTGAAACATATGAACAGCTTTGAGCTTCATTTCTCCCTAGCATATTAAATTTCAGATAATGCAAAGGAACATTTTGTATCTAACTGTTCACTAAAATGTATCTTTGTAACAGGGGAAATAGTCACCTTTGTTTCTAATGAACTTTTTTGAATAATTGAAAGTTGTTTTCCCTGTCATCTCTTCACACAAGAGATTAATGAGAATCGTAACAAAAGGCCACATAAAAAAATATTAAATTTATCCTAGGAAGTTAAAACATCAAAAGGCTTTTGCAAATGCCAGCTATCAGCATCAGCAGAATCCAAGTTTGCTCTCTCACTACTGATGTGCCTCGTACATAAACTGCTTGTTTTTATAGTTTTGTACCATACCGCTAAGAGAAATACGCACACATACACACACAGTGCAGTATCAACAATGCTCTCCAGCTCTTGAGAACTCTGAACCAATGCTTTTCAAGTAAAGAGTTATAACAATCTCTGGTTGTATGGGAGATCAGCTCTGACTAGGGCTGTCGACTATAAACACCACCTTAAAAAATGAAGTTTAAAGGATGCCTTGAAAGGTCAGGATAAACAGGAAGGAAAAAGAGAAAAAAGTATTTTGTTTGTCATCTTGAAAGTTTGGCAGTGACATAGGGTTGTTCTACACTCACTCAAAAATATTATCCAAAAGCATGAAAGCATCAACTGGAAATAATTCTACAGAAAAGGAACTTCCTAAGTTCATCTTTTTTTTTTCCTCCAAACTTAAGTCAGAGGTATCACTTCATAAACTCAAGAATTAACATTTCTAGCATTGCAACTTCCTAGCATTACAATGTTCACTTTGAAGACCTGACTGAATAATACAGTCACTCATTCCAAACATACAAATGACAAAAACACAGAATCTGAGAAAGCTTTGCTTTTCCTAACTAAATCTCCTGTATTAGTGAAGTTGCCATGTAATGTTTATACTGAAAATAGCAGTATGTTGGTGCAAATATAACTATGATACTTTAACTAGAAACTCTTAAATAACATTACATAAACACCTACATTAAGAAAAATGATCAAGTCATTCCAAACTTGTCAAAGTTGAAGATCGCTATTACCACAACTTATGGAAGTAGCCCAAACTTCAAAATGTTGTTATTAAGCATTTGGAATTTATGTAGTCACAACAAAATAAACTAAGAATGAAAGCTGGCAGAATAAACACACTCCCATTTTCCTGAGGCCAAAAAGCCTAACCAACTTCAAAGCTGGTTTCTGGTAATTTTTCATTGCCATAATGAACATGTGCAAAACTTACCCATAAAGACACTGCAGTCTCATTATACAAGCATTAGAAACTACTTGGCATAACCATTTTCCTTTCTGCATTCACCCACTTGTGTTTCCTGCCATAAAGTCTTTCAGTTAAGCTTGTCTCGTGTTATCTACCTCATGACTAACTTAGCAGTATTTTAGACTGAATAAAACAAGCACAACAGGCAAGCATGGTTATTCTTCAAATAAACTTTACACGTTTAAAACAATAGTGAATAATCCCAAGAAAGTGTAGCGAAACAATACTGAATAATCCCAAATAATCGTAGTAAAACAATAGTGAATAATCCCAAATTCTTTATATTTCTCCTTCAATGGCAACAAAAAAACCAAACAAAAAACCGACCCTAACATATAAACATGCCTTATTCTTAGAAGCCACTTGACCACCTACCCATTGCTGTCTCTCTCGATTTACACATAATAATAAAATTCTAACATTATGGACTACAGAACTGAGGAGCAGTAAGTTGTGGTGTCTCAAACTGGAACCGTCAAAACGTTAGGGAGAAAAAAAAGAAAAAAAGAAAAAAACAGGGGGGGGAAAAACAACCAACAACAACAAAAAAACCCCACACACAAAAAACAAAACCACCAGGGGGTGGGGTGAAAGAAACCGGCGAAGAAACTGGGATGAAATTATGTCCCACTTCGTTATTCATGACTACCAGCAGGGTGACAGCACGGCAGCTCCAAAGCTCCACTTTTTCGGCGAGGAAGTCCCCCGGCGGGGGAACGGCCCGGGGAGGGG